>CM060920.1:63802500-64162500 GCA_030737875.1 Allium sativum
ACACAATTATATATACAACAATATGAATATTTCACAACACAAGTGTTAATCCCTAATTCAATAATTCTAATAAGCAAGGTGATAACTTTGTTTAATCAAATATTCATTAACACCAATGTTAATTTCAACAGATCTAACAAACACATATCAAATCACAACAATTAGCAGAATATCACAACGTGTGTATAATTCTATCATTATGATTAATGAATTCTAATTACAAAATTAAAAGAATAGAGTTTCTCACTTTGCTTTGAATTTCCCAAGGATTGTAGACCGCTCCGTTTCTGTCCACACTTCCTCCATCGGGTAGATCTTGCTCTTACGGTTCCAACGAACCCATTTTCATCTATTTCTGACATTATTTGAATAAGTTATCGACCTCTAAGGTTTGAATAATTTATTAAACAAATTAAATAATAATTACTTGTGTTAATTACATTACATCACTAAGCCAAAGGCCGCTCCTTTCTTCTTCACGAACAGATGGTCGACAGTTTCACAAATGGGTTCGAACTTAGGACTTAGGTTCTGGCATTTCAGGCGACGATACGGGGTGATGACCGTATGGATTGAAAGAGGAGAAAAAAATCTCTTTAATAATTTAACTGGAGTGTGGTATAATTCTTGGAGGAGGAGGAGATTTTAGTGGGAGAAAGAGGAAGCAAGTTCGGCCATTGATGGATAAGGGTGGCGGCTGTTAACAACGAAGAAGGGTTTCAAAAAAAATGAATTTCTTATTATTTATGATAAGATATTATTAAATAACGCTAAAGGCCCGCTAATTTGTACGTTAAAAAGGAAAATGAATTGACTAATTGGAAAGGATTCATGTTTCCAAAATATTCTCTTTGATTGTTAGGTGCGCAACCTTTTTCCTTAATCCAGATATATATATACGAGCGTCACGGCACGCGCTTCGCGCGTGGATTTTTATTCCTCATATGTTATGTATTTTACATATCTTTAATAATAGCTGGAAAATATTTTGAAATACGATGACCCAGCAACAAAGGAGGAAACAAATTAGTGTGTATGTAAACAATTTGCGGTAACAAAGGAGGAAACAAATTAGCGTGTATGTAAACAAATTGCATTTATTATCCTAATTACATATGCGTGGAGGAAATTTAGGATATTAGTTTATGGTATAGAGGAAATTTAGGATATTAGGGTGTAAAGGATTTAAAGTCTGCTAATAGTGCGTAAAGGAAATAAATTCTAGTATGCTGGTTATGGTATTCTTGGATAAGATAGAGTAATTAAATGAAACAAATTCTAGTATGTTGATTATGGTATTCTTGGATAAGATAGATTACTTATTGTCGATGCAATATTATGTTAAATTGAATTATTATGTCGCTGATGTAATATATTACGAAGTCAGTATGATTTTTTTCCAAATATTATAAGGTGCATTTTTATTGTAAGGGGCATTTTCGGTAGTTTGCGTGTACACCAAAAAAGTGTGACACCAAACCTATTCCAACTATTATTAAAGATATACCATGTTTTTAATTGTACATTAACACGAAATTTCAAATTGATCATGTTCCTAGGCATTAAAGATAATCAAAAAGTGTAAATGCATGATGGAATGTAATAACGCATATTTCCGCACATATAAGTTTGCATAAAGTCTCAATAATTCTCATTAATTACCTACCAAACTTCATCCTGCTCAAAATGTAAATAAATAATTTCTTTATTAAGAATTGTAGATATTTAGCTCAAAAATAGGCAGCTAACCACTTTGTAGTGAAAAGAGTCATAATGGGCATAAACTATATTATTATTATTATTATTATTTCTAACATGAATATATTCTCTAAATTAAGGTCAATGACAAATTAACATGTTTCTTAATTGAACATAATTTCCTAATTAATGTCCATTAACTTATTTTTTCTAATTAATGCCTATATTAACATGTTTACATGTTCACAAATCAATGTTATCCATGCCAATTATTAACGTGTTTTAAAATCAATGTAAAATAGCATGTTTACCTAATAAATGTCGTGTTTACAAATCAAAGTCAATTAACATAATTTTTTTTAAAAAAAAAAAACTAAGCGTTAATTTTGCATCACCAAATATGTACCTTTGATTACATTCATTTTTATTACTAAGGAATTCTAATACCTTTCAACATTCCACTTTTGGACTTTTTATTTAAAACCATTTTGATTTCAATAACTAAATTAAATTACATATACTTAAATAATCGAAACATACAGGATGTAAAGATAACAAATTTATACTCCTTATTCTTCAAAATAGCTTAAATTAAATATTATTCGTTTTAACTTCAATTAATATAAATTTTTAATCATTATTATTTAAAATAAATAATTTTAAATACTTAAAAATCCTTTAAAATAAAAAATTTAATTGGTCCTGATTTTGCGGGTTGTTACATAGACACTATGATAGTATCTGTTTTAAAGTATACAAAGTGTTTTGATCTCATAAGGTAAAAACCCATTCCGTATTTACGGCATGGTCTTATGAGATATTTTTATTTGTTTTAAACTGTTTACTCATACCAGTCCCCTGACTGACCCGAAGTTTATTTTTCTGTATTGCCCTTAAACTCTTAGGTATTCATAACGCTTGTTATGAATAGACAAGTGAATCAGGATTTGGATAAACTTGTGTAGCTGGAATGAAGATTTTGCTGGTCCATCTATCTACTGTATAATAAAGTCTGTCAGTTGATCATCTATGATATGTATAATTAAAGTTGTACCATGAAATGGCTTGTATCACTAGATATATTATGCTCTGTTGTAATATATTCCGCTGTGAAATGTTATAAAGTATTATCTTTTGTGAAAATTCCGCTGTGAGATTCTAATGTTTCTGTGATTTTATCTTCTATCTATTCTTATTCTTATTAATGGCACGACTTCCAATGTGTTCGAAAGTTGGGTCGTTACAAATTGACATCCACAAGATCTGATTGTAAATATTGTTAAAATTTGTAAGTTGTGAAATTGTGGTTAGGCATAATATTAATTGTAGGATTCCCAAATTTTTTCATGCATATTTCCTACAAATTTTGATGTAAAATGTATTGTGGATACTACAAAGCACTGTAGATCTGGAAATCAATCCCATTAAACATCATTTAGATGTAGTTATATTCAAGATCTTTATTTTCAGTGTTGAATAATAAATTATATGAATTTGGATAGAAAGATAAAATAGGGAATTTTGTGTTTTTTATATTTTGAAAGAAATGTGCTCAATTGTATTCAATATTGTTGGGTTTTAGCTTAATTGTTGTAAATATGTCGTTTTCCAATTTTTGAACAGAAAGATTTTATTTGAATTCACAAGAGATATGACAAAAAGATTGAAAAATGGGAAAATGGTGCAAACGTACGTATATATATATATATGCGTAGTTTGCATCAACTATTCTAAAAATATATATAAACATATATATTTCTTGAGAATTTGAAATATGTCTATTCCACAAATCAGGAATAATTTACAATAATTAAAGCTAATGGCCTTTTTGGAAGATTTGAAACCTTTTGACAAGCTAAATGCAAAAAGGAATGTTTGGTTATTGATTAATCCAAATCGTAAAATTTAATAATAATAAGAAGAAGAGTAAAAGATAACTACGTTGACCACGTGAAAACAAAAATATAAATATATACATATTATCCATACAAATCAGCGTAAAAGGGTAAAATATACATTGTATTGAATTTTTGAATGATGTTCGATTATGGAATTATATGGAAATATAATCCATATTGAATTAATATATTTGTGGTAACCATTGTAGCAACTAATATAATTTATTGCTATAAATGGGATCGCAAATCAATAAATAACAATTGTAACCAATGTTTATTGGAGAAGTTAATATAATAGGATAATGGTTACAATTCCTAAATTAATTAGGATTATTGTTGTACACCCCAAATTAGGAAATTTGAATTATAACCGTATTTGGACACGAGGCTAAGCTTAACTTGTGTAGATGTCTACCCGGAACCGACCGACAAATCCAGCATCCACAGGTGGTCAGCTTAATGTGAGGGGCTTGATGCGTAAAAATAAATGTACCAAGGCACGAGGTTAAGTTCAACTTTTGGTAGAAGTCTGCTAGTAACCGACCGACAAATCCTGCATCCACAAGTGGTCAATTTAATGTGAGAAGTCAAGTGCACAAAAATATATATATATATATACACATATAACAAGCAACAATAAATAAATAAATAAGAATAGTAATTATCTGTTGGGGTACAACAAATAGATACCTTGGGACTGATAATTGGTTGCCTTAGGAAATATGAACGTTATGGTCATAAAGGGCAGTAAACAAAGAAATAGAACTAAATGGGTGTAAAAAGGGGATTAATGGATATTTATTGTTGCTTAAATACTAAGTCCAGTTAAGGAAGTAAACAAATAAATATCCTAGGGTGAAGAGGATATAACTTTCGTTATTTACATTAATGAATATAGTACTTATAATTAAAATTAGAGTTGGACTTAGTAGGTTAGCAATGTTAAAATATTATTAACCATAGGAACCTGTGACGATAATAAATCTTATGCATATAATATTTCCGTGGAGAGTAACTAAATGGAAAAGACGTAATGACATGGTCCACTTTATCCCAATAGGGAAAGGAACTAAGGGTTAATGGTGTACGAACCTAATAACCTTTGCATATAGTCCACTTCCTGGGTCTTAAGTGACTGGGGTTGAAGAGCCCACCTAGGAGTAGGACTTTTAGTTTATGGGTCTTAAAGGGCGTAAGTATGTGGGGTTTACCCAAACCTGGAAACTAAAAATGTCAAATATGGTTAACTACCCTACGGGAAGTAGTAAGAGACTAAGGGGGTTATCCAATAAGATCAGTTAGAGGGTATAGCGAGTGATAAAATATCATCTCTCACCTTATACGGAGCAAGGGTATATGCGTGAATGACGGAAGCCTAAACTAGTAGGGCCCGTAGCTAGTGCCCTTTAGTTTATAAGAATGTTGAACAAATTATCGAGTGGTATTAAGTAACCAATAAGTCCTCCTAGGGTCTTAAGTGATCAGTAGAATCCACCTTATTTATCACTGATAGTGAGGCGTTAAATAATAAAGGGTAAGTGGATGGGAAGGTATATATTTATAAACTCCTTAATTAGGGGTTCACTTCTCAGTCTAATAACTAGTTAAATCATAGTCTAAGGCTTCCTAAAAATATGCGTAAACGTTCTGTCATAGAATAATATCTTGGAATACTATTGTGTGAAGGGTAGTAAGTTTGTGCGTAAACATCTACAAGGTTAGGCTAGAATCACTAGCCTTGGTAGGCATACATCTTGGGTTGAACCAAACGAGATACATCTACGTATTATAATCTATGTTGTACATTTCCTGTTCACCAGAATTTTGTTTCTCTGACCCCCCTCCTCATTACAACCACCCAAGTTTTCTAGAGAAGGTTGGGTTCTCACAGGTATTTTAGTTAGGCTTTCGGTTCTCGTTCTCTCTCATGCTCGGTATTGGCAAAGTGACATATCTCGTTCTCTCTCATGCTCGGTATTGGCAAAGTGACATAATTTAAAAAGGTAGTTACTTGAGTTAATACTAGTTTATCCTACTTTGTTTCTGCTATTAGTTATCTTATCGTACTCTGATTATGCTCATGCTCATTTATTTGCAGGTATCAGATTTACACGCTCCATGCTTGGATGTGTTTGAGTTTCGATTTTTGTAGAATTTGGACGCAGAAAAGTGTGGGGTGTTACACTGTCCGTTAATAGCTACTCAATTAATGACACTAATATCGCCATCAATTCATTGTTTCCTGTAACGCCCCACCCCGAGACCCACCTTAATAAAGATCATTACTAGGTTATAATGCCTATTAGAGCAGAGAATAGGGATCCTTAAGTCCGACTACTTGTAGATTTGCATTAGCAAGTCTAGAAAGTGCTCGTAAATTTTCTTTCAAGAGGCTCGACATACTTAATCCTTACGTAATACAATTCCACATTGGCTACAGATAAGCTCCGAACACGGTACATATAAAGATACAATCACAGTTCATAGAACAGTTACACAATATTACATTGTTAGAGTACAACCAATACATATTCTATGATAAGAATAGATACAACTCACTCACTTACAATATAATACAACAATTAAATAAAAGAAAACTCTACTACTTGAATTCGACTGGAAGCTGTAATAGAAAGGATATCCCAACGAAATACTGCTAACCCCAAGCACAGCGACCACACCTGAAACATCTCAGCCTGACCCAAGGAATACACACATGGTCAGTCTAGTTTACAAATCAGTATAAGAAATAAATAAGCACAAGGTACATAACTTTTTACCCTAGGAGTTGTGAATATGATGACGTAAAGCGGGTTAATGATTTTAGATCACATATCATGACACAAGGGATAAATGTACAAGACTCATGCAATAGTATTAGGCTAAGTACATCGCCGTACTCGAGCCACAATGAAAAAAAAACTCCAAAATTATTGAAATCATCATATACATCCCAAGCAAGTTAAATTATCAATGAAGGGAGTACACTACTCCAAAGCATCTAAATCTCAAAGTACGATGGATTAGAAATACAAATGCTCTTTGCAAATATACGATCATTTTGAGTTAAAATCATCAAACCCAAATCATAAAAGAAGTCATAAAAATGTGCTCATGCCACAATAATAAAGCCCATCCTGAGCTATAGTGTTGCTCATCCCGAGCAATAGCCAAATATTAGCAAATGAAAATCATCAACATCAAATCATAACACGAAATCATCATAAATAATGTGCACATGCTATAAAGTAAATTATAGCCCACCCCGAGGTATAGTATTTCTCATCTCGAGCAATAGCCAAGTACTTATACATATCCAAATTTAAGCGTCTTTCACGACGCTACCCAATCGAGTGTATCTTGACCATCCCGATCAACTGAATCCGTATATGAGACCCATCCCGAGTCTCGGCTTCATCCCTAAGCTCACAACACCGAACATGCCTTATTGTAACACTTATTTCATTTCAATTCGTAATGGTTATAACCGTTACAAAGTACTAATGGATATTACCATTAATACATTTTATAACGGTTATAAACGTTATCGAATATGGAAAGTTTGTAAACGGTTGAAAAAATATGGGTTTAATTGTCATTTTGTACATTATTCGTGTCTAACCCCTTTCTCACGCTTACACCTATTTTCGGCTTTTATTGTTGCAATTGAAATAAAATTTGTTTTAGGTTTTTGCCTCCGTCATTTTTGCCTTCGCCGCCGTCATCTATACCTCTGTTGCCGCCGTCTCGTTTGCATCCAACTGGTACCACCTCGATCGAGCAATCTTGGTCCTTATTAGATTGTAATTTTAGCTTTTACAGCAACTTTAAGTTGTATCTCTGGGCTTTAAACAACTTTTCTAGCATTTGAATTATACTAGGCAATGCACTATTGCAGTCTTGGTAAAATTACTTTGTTTTTCTGAGATGTATCTGCATTTCAACTTTATTTCATGATCAAATCTATTTGTCATTTTTTCTCGTGGTCAAGGTTATTTCCTCATCTGATTTTGTTTTGCTATATTTATTGTTGATTAAGGGGTTTATGAGTTTTCTGTTTCGACTTTGGATTAAAGTTGCACAGATTTAGTTCTTGCACAAATTATTTGTGTGATTCATCTTTCGTCTGGATTAATAGCTGATATGTCGCCCTTTTTTGGCCGATCTATTGTTGGTGCAATATATTCGTCTGGTGTTTTATTCTTTATGTTTTTGATAGATCGGTTGATTTTGTACCAGTGTCGATTCTTTTGTTCTTATAATATACTAACTTTTATTACTTACAAGCGAAAATTTTGGAAATCTAGTGGGTTTTTTTTGTATTAATTTTCATATTGTAGGATTAGAATTTCTAGCAATTTTTAAGCTATAGAAAGCTTTAATATTATTACTGTAATTTGTAAAACTGGTATGCTGCTTGTGCTTGTGTTTTTCTTAGATGATGATAACATATTAGTAGGTGTTACTTGTATCCTTCACTGTTACTTTGAATCATCTCTGACGTGTAAAGTAGAATAACTTGATAAAGGAAAGTAGAATAATAATGATTTTTTGAATATACTAAGTATATAAATGCTTGGATTTGATTTTTTATAAATGTACGCATTATGGACACATAAAGCAATACGAGTTTGTTGACACCGCTTTATGTGGTGTTAACGTGACTCCACCACCTGATTGGTGGAAATCAGGTGGACCTAGATGGGTCCCCCTTGTTTCCACCAATGGGAGGCCGAAGTAATGGTGACACCACTTAATGTGGTGTCAAAAACTAGCTCTCCTCGATCATTTTTTTATATTCTGTATAATGATTCATATTTAAGGTATTTTTGGTTTCAAACTAATCATGATATGCATGATTGACATTTGATTAGTTTTCATATTTCAACAAGATTCTTGAAAATCAAGTTATTTCACTTGATTGCTATATTCTTGTATCACAGCATTCATAAAATCCTTTGAATGGTTTCATCGTTGCAGCCTGTGATTTCGGTTGTGCAATCCAACTTACTAATATTAGGGAGCGTTCTTGACGAAGGAAATCAATCCGTTGGCGCCAATGGATTGATTTCGGACGCGTCGGACGTCAACTACTTGATTTCCAACGTTCCCAAATCATTCTATTTGGGCTTGGAAAGTTTTGCTGATGTCCGACGCGTCGGACGCGAATGCTGACACGAGCGTCCTGAAATATGTCTACGAACGGGGTCTTAAACTTTAAATAATGGTATGACTTGTCCAGTAAATAAGTCGCGTTTTACTGGTGACCCATTTAAATCTTGCTTCAGTAAGTTAAATTATCTCACTATTTTAATGTAAGAACCTGTAACTAAAAAGGATTTTAATGCAAGAACATGTAACTAAAAAGGTTAGTTTTAATCTAAGTTGGTTACATTGTCATACATTATTATGTAATACGTACGTCGAATGATACTCATACTGAAAATTATGACATTAGAGTTACAATGTGGGATAATGATGAATAATTTGCAACTTACTTGTTGCAACGCTATTTGCTCCATTGTTTACAATTCTCCTAAATATATACTAAAATAACATATTCTTAAATCTAAGTTAATTAATTCTAAGTTCTTTCTTTTTTTAGTTTACTTAATTTTCATTTTATTTTCGTTCAGTCATCATGAAATTTTTGTGTACATCGACCTGCGAACCACATTTGGGTAAAGTGCTACAAGGTAAATTCTATTCATACACCCATAATTTTTTAACATACACCAGTGTTTTAATAAGAAAATACTACGACTATGTTACCCTTATCTTTAGTTGCATTTTCAGTCCTTTTATAATGCATCTAATTAAAACTTTAAAATCAATAATGTTTGCTTATATCTATAGAAATTTATAAAGTTGATGAAACCGAAAATATCAATTAAGACAACTTTGACAATTAAATACTCTAATTTAAATATGTTCAATCATCTAAAATTAGTGTTGATTTTGAAAATAAAAGAATCAAATAATTTACAATATTAGTGTCAAAAACCAAAAAAAAAAATCTTTTTTGAACTTTCTATAAATTTATTGCAATGAATTCTTATTTTTGTGTAATTTAGTTTTAAGTTAGAAAAAGGAAATTAAAATAAAAAATATAAGCAGGTAATGTTGTGAAAGGCATAGTTTATGAAAAGAAATTTTTGGTGTATGCTATTTTATTTCATTTCAACGTGTATGTTAAAGAATTATGGGTGTATAAATAGAATTAGTCATGCTACAATTTCAGTGTTTTAACTATATTCGTTTAGCATTAATTATATTTTTCTGTTCTTTATTTTAAAAGCTGTACATGTAGAAATTTTAATTGATTTATTTTGTTAATATAGGATTTTGTAGAACTAATCATTTTCATACTAATTTAAATTTATTTAAAGATAAATTTAATATTGAAAAAACTACATTAATTGATAAATTTTTATAATTCCAAAATTTCTAATTTTTTATATTTTAGCTTTTGTGTGTGTACTTGTGTGTATATTTAATAATAATTAATAACAGTTTTAGAATGTGAGAAATTATTCTATTTTTACCTTTAAGTGGTATGCATTACTTTTTTTTCTATGTGAAATTTCAATCTGTTTGTTGTAATAAAATATTCTTAGAATGAATTGTTGGAAAGTTGATTGAATATGCGAAAATTTTAGACAATTCATAATTAAGTTGAGAAGGACAATGGAAAGAATGATTTGAAAATAATAAATTATCATGTTAGCTATTATATTGGACATGAAATCGTTGGAGAAAAAAGATTATTAGTCTATATGTTTGTAGTAGATTGAAGAAAATCACTCTTGCTTTAATGTAATGCGTGCATTCAATTCTTGGAGATTTTAAATATGTATAAAATAATATAAAAATAACGTTTTTAAATTTTTGTTAGATGCCTCTCTTTTTTTCTTGGGAGAGGTAATCTTTACGCTAAGCTATTTCAAAATTTATGTTAGTTAATATTTGCCATTTCATTGTAATAGAGTTAGATTACATTTTGAAGTGGTGACAATATTCATTGAAGTCAATATAACATCAAATGCATGATGAATGCTAGGTTAAAACAATGTAAATTAAGTACAAGTTCTGATATTATGAAGATATGTGATTTCCATCGTTATTAATGGCCAATACGATATGTAATTTTGGGCACTATGTTGCAAGATGTTAGTATAATGGACTATCATTTTTGTTAAAGATGCATTGAAAACCTCAACTCCACCTCCCTTATTTAGGTAGGTAAGATAGATATAGAAAAGCATGTTCCGTTTTATTATTTTATTCAAGCGATCTAATTGAACTCTTAAAGTATATATGACCGTTTGAACTTTTTGTTAAGTATATTATGTTGAGATGGATATAAATAGTGGCATTAAAATGGGTATTATAATAACAATAAAAAATGAAGGTAAATTGGAATTCAACAAGATCTTAAATTAGTATTAAATGGGTATGACAAATAATGGCATCGTGTTACACTTTCTGCAACAAAAAATGAAGGAAAATTGTAATTCTACAAGATCTTAAAAGCCACCAAGGTATTATAATAACAATATAAACTATATCAATTTTATTCTAGCCATATAGGTAAAATTCATGTGTGAATCTACTCTCCGATTCGCTTGTCGTGGAAATGACTAAGTTAGTTTAAGGGGTTTCGACTGTTTATTTATGAGTTATAATCCCTAGTGTTTATTATAAACTAGCCTTTTTCTTCCTCTCAAAATGACGTATGATTAGCTAAAATGAATTATTTTGTTTATAGGCCTACTTTAACAACAAATTTGATTACAGGATCGTGCACACTATAACATGGTGACGAAAGTGGGAGCATATGGTAGATTTTTTTCATTTTTATTATTTGTCATCTTTGCTTATATTTATGCTTCTTGTTTACTCTAGACATCTTGATATGATTTTGGATATTTCAAAATGCATACAAACCGAGCGGTAGGCTCGGTAAATTGAGACCCCCGTATAAGCTTTCAACTGCAGAAAAGGATGAACTTTGCCATAATTTGGCACTTGAATAAATACCTAAAACTGTTCATTAAGTTATCAAACACTACAATAAGATGAGCATCCACATGCCTTGATCTTTGTTAAGTTATACACTTGTCATGATTTATAATTCTTTAATTTTCATTTTCTAACACCAGTTAAATAGTTACCGAGAATACGATCGTATACTTATTGAGAGCATTGACTTTACACAAGGTAGCATTGACTTTACACAATGTATATGATCTTATAGTTATTAATGAGGTGAACATAAAGTTAACTTCTCTGTGGCCCTGTGGGTATACCCTTGTCCCAAAATTATAGCAAATTTTTATTTTAAATACATCAACTTGCATTTGTTTTACTGTTACCGAATTGTAGCATCTATAAATGAAGAATTAGTTAATTGTTTTGTTGGTGATTACCACATGATTACCACATCATGTGCAGTATAAAACTCCATGCTGAAATCATTTTACCTGCACGCTTTTTTATTTAACTTTGTAAAGTAGAGAAACAAAAATTGCATAAGAAAAAAAGTATAATACACAATTTTAGGATGGTGTATGCCAAATATGGCGTCTAAAATAGGAGAATTGCCCTGACATGGAATATGATATTCATCTAATCATTTCATATACCAACATAGTGTTATGCAAATAATTACACAAATGCGTAAGCAATATAAAAAGAGGATCTAGCTTGTCGATTAATTATCAACCACCAACTCAATAAAAAATAACCACCTAATAAAACAAAACAGAAGAATAGTAGAAGCCACAAAGATTTAACGTGGTTCGGCTATGCCTACGTCCACGGATCCAACAACTATTCTTTATTTCACTGAAGAAAGGGAGTACAAAAGAGAGCAAGAGAGATTACAAAATTATAGGTAGAAAATTGGAGAGATTACACTATAATTACAAACAGAATCATCAATTTCTTCAAAGACTTGTTGCACCCAAAACCCCAAATTGATTGACTACAGAAATTAGGGTATACTGAAGAAGAGGATAGTGGAGGATGTTCTCACACATTCATGCTCCATAAATATGAAAATACAAATAGGCTTTAGGATGAAAGGTTTCTTAGAGATGAAGAAAAACAATTTCCTCATTGCCTTGTAATCTTTCCAAATCTCCATGATGTGATTGCAATGTAAATGGAAATAGAAGATCTTGATTTCCATATGTTTCCTTCCTTGCATGATTCTCCAAGCCAATTGCTTATCTCTTCATATTACAAAACTAATGAATATACATATTTCCCTATTTACATATCCATTGATTGATAAATTGATTATGTAATCAGTTAGTTCCCTATCAAAATATCCTCTCATATATTTCCAAATATAGCACAATTAATTAATTAATCGATTAACTAATTTTTTTCCTCTTATCAAATATTTGAATAACAAATATTCAACACTCCACCTTGATTCAAAAATAACAATCTCTCTTTATCACCAAATCTCAACAAATTGTTGGGTCTGCACCATAAAGCTCAATGTGAACTACTTCGGGCAGTATTGCCCAAACAGAGCTTCAAAATCTTTCCCAAGCATAAGAAAGATAGAAAACACCAAAAATTCTTCAAGAAATCCGATGAAGGAGACAAAATTGTAGATATAGGAATCTGAGAGACTAATGGAATCTTCATAGCGCGTTTCACCTTCTTCAACTTATATTCAGTGAGGACACGCTCAATATTATCTACTTCAAACTTCTTCTAAAGAATTTTACTAGAATATTCTTTGTCAATACCAACAGAATCCCTAACAAGCTCTGCAACATTCAAAGCATGAGATGAATAATCATCATTACAAATATGTTTACCAATAGGGCCAACTGAACTAAAAAGCCTTTTCTGCAACTGAGCTCCACATAGAGTCTAAACCTTTGACATCTTCTCATCAACCATGGTACAATCGGAAATAACGCTTTCTCTCCGAATACGGAAATAATCTGATGACTCCAAACGTGTTTGGAAACATTTTGTCCTCATAATGTCATCACTTGATAGAGGCTCCACCTTCAATGAATACCTCTCATCAAATATCGAATGTCTGCTAGTCACAATTCTCTTAGTTGCTTTGCACCACAATCTATACTTCTTCATTCCTTCTCCATATCCTAACAAAATGTGCTTGCTTCCTCTAGGCTTCAGTTTATCATGTCTCTCATCTTCTAAGTAAGCTGAACAACCAAACACTTTAAGAAATGAATAATCAACAGGCTCTCTTTTCCATACTTCTTCTTGGATCTTCATATTTATGGCAATAGAAGGTATATGGTTGATGAGAAATACTGCCATAGATATCGCTTCTGTCCAAAATCCCTCTTCTAGAACAGTAGTTAGTCTCAAGCTCATAGCTCTTTCCCATAATATCTGAAACGTGCTCTCCGCCACTCCAAAAGAACACGACTTCGTAGAAAAATCTCAAAATACATGCTCGGATGCACAATAGTTAGTGAATTCTTGTGACGAAAATTCATTACTATTGCCAACTCTAAGAACTCTCAGCTTCTTTCCTGACTTCTTTTCAACAAAGGTCTTCCACTTCCGAAATTGGGAAAATAATTCGGATCTAGTCTTCATGAAATAGAACCAAACCATATGTGAGAAATCATCCACAAATAAGATGAAGAAACTGGCTCCGCCAAAAGATGCAATTAGGGTGGGTCCCCACACATAAGAATGAACATACTCTAGAAACTCTGTAGCTCTAGGTCATCCAACATTAAATGCGACATGCTTCTTCTTTCCAAAAGAACGATCTCCACAAGAGATAGGCTTTAATTGAGAACTAACAACAATTAACCTACGCTTCTATAATACTTATAGGCTCTCTTCATCAACATGACCTAAACGAAGGTGCCATAACTTAGTAGAATCTGGAACACTAGAATCAATAGAAACTACCAATTATCCCAAAACTGTCTCTCCATGAAGCATATAAATATCATTGACTCACACCCCTTTAATCACTACCAAGGAACCCTTCACCACTCTTAAATTCTCTCCATCTATTATTATCCTCATACCAAATCTACTCAAAGCTCCAACTGACAACAAACTCTTTAGCTGCATCAGAACAAGTCTGACATCCGTTATAGTCCTAATAATACTATCATGCATCTTAAACCTCACACTTCCAATGCCCACAACATGACAAGATGTGCCATTCTCTAAATGAACTGCTCCGCCATCAATCTTCTCATAAATGACAAAACAACTCCTATCTGGTGTCATATAACAAGAGGCTCCAGAATCAATCACCCAATTTGTAATCTCTAAAGGTGAAATAATGGTTGAAAATAATGATGTATCACTATCACGTCTATCTGCATCTGATATAACTACTGCCAAAATTGAAGCTTTCTTCTTCTTCTCTCTCTTCTTTTTAAAAGCTGAACAATTTCATATGAAATGTCCCTTCTTCTTACAGTAATAGCAAACACCTTTTCTAGAACCCAAGAAGTGGGTCATATGCATATCTCCTCCAAGGCGCTTCTGCATTTTAAATCTTCCTCCAGGTGAATTAAGTTGCTGCTGAAGAACGTCGTCGTTATTCTTCACTTTAACCTTCCATGTCCCAAAAACATCTCTTTTAACAAATTTGGTGATGTCATAATTTTTCATATCACTACTAAAAGAATTAGCCATTGGTAACTAATCTAGAACAAGACAACTAGCTCTGGTACCAAACGGTTGTGCCAATAGTTACACAAATGCGGAAGCAATACAAAAAGCGGATCTAGCTTGTCGATTAATTATCAACCGCCAACTCAATGAAATATAACCAACTAATTAAACAAAATAGAAGAATAGTAGAAGACACGAATATTTAACGTGGTTTGGCTATGCCTACATCCACGAACCCAACAACTATTCTTTATTTCATTGAAGAACGAGAGTACAAAAGAGAGTAAGAGAGATTACAAAATTATAGGTAGCAAATTGGTGAGGCTACCCTTTAATTACAAATTGAACCATCAATTTATTCAAAGACTTGTTGCACTCAAAACCCCTAATTGAATGACTGCAGAAATTAGGGTATACTGAATAAGAGGATAATGGTGGATGTTCTCACACATTCATGCTCCACAAATATGAAGATACAAATAGGCTTCAGGACGAAAGGTTTCTTAGAGATGAAAAAAAAAATCCTCATTGCCTTGGAATCTTTCCAAATCTCCATGATGTGGTTGCAATGTGAATGCAAAGAGAAGATCCTGATTTCCGTATGTTTCCTTCTTGCATGATTCTCCAAGCTAGTCACTTATCTCTTCATATTACAAAACTAATGAATTTACATATTTTCCTATTTACATATCCATTGATTGATAAACTGATTATGTAATCAGTTAGTTCCCTATCAAAATATCCTCTCATATATTTCCACATATAGCACAATTAATCGATTAAATCAATTAGCTAATTTCTTTCCCTCTTATCAAATATTTGAATCACAAATATTCAACACGTAAAAGGCCATTAATATTGAATCAGCCCAAAAATGAACATGTATACACCTTAGGTCAAACAACCTTTGTAAGGGTAACTGGAAAAGGTGCGCTACTACCATGCCTATGCTTTAACTGATGATGCCTGTTGTGATGACCCCAAACATCCGTTGACCGAAAGCAAGGATAATCATTTTGGAATACAACATAATTACAACAATAAACAGATCTCAGAGAAAGAACATAGCACATAAACATTTCAGCGGAAATAAACTGTCATCAGCATCACAACAGAACATCAGAGTATGCAGTTTTACAGGATCCACTTAGCAATATAGTAAGTCTCAAAAGATAAGGAAATAAACTCCAAATTCCATTACATACATCAAAAGCAAAAGATGGAAAAATATCTCAAAGCAGAATAAAAGATAGAGAAAAGGGTCTTCTTCTTCTTCCAAGCAAGCTCCAACCAGAAAGTATCACCTGAACCTATCAATTGGTTGCCCGTGTGGAAAGAGGGCACCCGAGTTTGCAAAGTGAAACAAACTACGAGTCAGTCATGGGACCGGTATGAGAAATCTATCTAAACTTAACTACTAATTAGGCTAATCATAGGACCACGCCGCTAACATGGAACGGGTTTACTCCAATTGATCGCCAGTGCATAAATAAAATAAATCGTTAAATAACGTTATGCTTTTTAGAAAAATGAGATCATTATAAGATCCAAGTCCCATCACACAATGCAACGCAAACCGGAGGATAGGGTTTTACCTTATAATGATCAAAAGATGATAAATACGTAAAACGGATTACTACTAGTGTGTATATGTTTTCATAAATCATTTCAATATAAATATATTAATCCTAGACGGCATAACTACCATATACTATGTCGCCATACTAGTTATACAATCGAAAACGAAATGTCGTATTGGAGATTTGGTTTTCCAACATGAGTCAAGGCTAGGGAGGAGCTCCTTACCGATTCGAGACACTCTAGCAAATGCCTCAGGATTCGGACTCTGGCGAACCCTTGGATAGCTGCAGGGTCGGTCCACTCCGAAGGGTCGTGGATTGGCAATTCCTGAACACACGTTTCCCGGTCCTTTTGACCTATAATATGGCCACTAACAACCTATAAAAACATGAGGTACCTCATAATCCATCATCCACAATGAGTAAAATGTCAGCGCTGGTAGGTCCCGGACATCACCCTAGCTAGAAAGATAACGTGTGCAATCCCTGCGTTCCCTTCTCCCGTTTTAGACTCATACCGGGGTGTGAGGCTCATGAGGATTCGCTATACACAAAGCTATGCCTAAACAGACTATGCTTTGATCATCAACCACAAGGCCTGCTTTTCAACAAAAGCCTTGATCATTGCATCTTGGCATGCCACATTGACAATTCATGCCATGTGATCGATAACTATTACTATATATCAGGGTGTTAAGCAAAGAATAAATTCTCTACCACAAAACAGACATATATTAATACCAATTGATTTAATTACATGAAATGAATTCCAACGTCAGACACACATCCATTTACAAGTCTGTTCTTGGTCTGAACGAAACCGGAGACACCTGAGAGGTTCTCGCTTATCCGCACGACCAACACATACGTCCGGACAACTACTGCTTCAACCCCGTCCTGGAAGCAAGTCAGTCCAAGGCATCAGTAGTCGTCGTCCATTCGATGAGAAGATCGCCGGTCTTCAACCATCGTCTTCTTATATCTTTGATTTAATCGCCGTGCAATTATTTGTAATGAGTTAAACTCGGCCTTTTCAAATAATTGTCGCATAATTATCATTTAAAACATTTAATATACTTATGACTTTTTATCGCTATTTTTATTTATTTGAAAATAGCTCAAAATAAACAAACAACGCTTCGGGGCAGTGGGCGGCCCTGGCGTTGTTTTCACCACATTTTGATTTATACATATCTTAAAATCTAACCGTCGGATTTTGATGAAATTTATATCGTTGGAAAGCTCTTCCCAAAGCGGTCCTAACGGTTCCAGTTTTGGGAAAATCCAACGGTTGGATCTTTCGGTATAATCGTTTAAAGTTACGATTGTCGATACGCTAACTGCCGCGCTCGTTTCGTTTAATTTTATATTTATATTTATGTATATAAACCATTTGGCGATTCCCACTATTAAAATCCATTCTTTTTTTTATTCTATAAAAACAATATTTTTGTTCGCCAATTCTAATGCGACAAAAATGACGGTTTCAACATTATACACTTTTATATTCAATAAAATAATATTTTTGTTCGCCAATTCTAATGCGGCAAAAATGACGGTTTCAACATTATACACTTTTATATTCAATAAAATAATATTTTTGTTCGCCAATTCTAATGCGACAAAAATGACGGTTTCAACATTATACACTTTTATATTCAATAAAATAATACTTTTGTTCGCCAATTCTAATGCGACAAAAATGACGGTTTCAACATTATACACTTTTATATTCAATAAAATAATATTTTTGTTCGCCAATTCTAATGCGACAAAAATGACGGTTTCAACATTATACACTTTTATATTCAATAAAATAATATTTTTGTTCGTCAACTCTAATGCGACAAAAATGACGGTTTCAACATTATATATTTTTATATTTAATAAAAATATAAATGTCCCTTATTCTTTTTATTTACATATAAAATGTAAATGTCTTTTATTTTACATTGAAAATGTAAGTCTTTTCTTTTCTTTTTCTTTACATTAGAAAAATGTAACTCTTTTCTTTTCCTTTACATAGAAAAATGTAAATATTCTATTTCTCTTTCTTTGCATTAGAAAATGCAAATATTCTATTTCTCTTTCTTTACATTAGAAAATGTAAATATTCTATTTCTCTTTCTTTACATTAGAAAAATGTAAATATTCTATTTCCAAGTATTATTTATATTGTAAAATGCAAATAAAAAGATGAACCTTTATTTCTAAGTTTTATTCATATTAGAGAACTCAAATGAAAAGTTAATTTATTTTTCTATGTTATATTTGCATTGTAAAATGCAAATAAAAAGGTGAACTTTTATTTCTAAGTTTTGTTGTCACCGTATACGTTCAATACGATATCTCAATACATAAAACAATCCAAATATTGGTGTCAACCTACATGTAATTTAGTGTTTAAATCTTCATGTCAACACACGATGGCAACCTATAATTCAGTGTCAAATTTCATGTCAACACACATCAACAACCCATGGTTTGGTGTATAATTCTCATGAATCAAAATAAAGGTCTCATATTTATTTTATTTTGTAAATCAAAATAAAAGGTTCTATTTTTCTTCATGTAAATCAGAATAAAAGATTTTATTTTTCTTTTATTTATGTAAATCAAAATAAAAGATTCTATTTTTCTTTCTAAAAGGTTCTAACTCTCTTTTATTTTGAAAAACAAGTAATAGATTCTAACTTTCTTTGATTTGTAAATCAAAGTAAAAGATTCTAACTTTCTCATTTTATTTTGTAAAACAAAATAAAGATTCAATTTTATTTTTATAAAGAAATAAAAAATAATGATGATGAGAACATTATAGAGATTACATCAAAAATTATAGATCTAAATAACATAGCTATCTCATGACATCACAACACATTTCAATAACCATACAATAATCACCACATCGCAGATCAGGAACAATAATATACAAATCACGATTTCACCATTATAATTATATTATTTAGTTATTAAAAATTAGAGATCTCACAGTCATTGCAGATTTTGGCCAAAATTCAAACTGTTCAGATCAGCTCCAGTAAGTTTAGACGCGTAGATCTTAGTCACACGATCACACAGCTTCTGAAATTATTCAATTTCATGTTCGTATGGATTAGTTATGGTTAAATCAAGTTTTAAAACAATTTAATTTAATTTAATAAATTAAATTAAAATTGTTTACCCTTCTTCCTCTTTACAGATAAATCGGCAGAAGTTAAACCCAATTTGTTCACTTCTAGGGTTCGATCCAGCGAGTAGTACGAAGCACGAGGCGATGATCGGACGGCACCGCGACGACTGCCTTGGTGAGGCGCGCCTACTCCTCTGACCGAGTCAAACTCGGTGGTCCCCTCAGGTGGCGGTTCGGCCACGAACGGCGGTCGTTTGTGGCTCTGCTGCGGCCACCACAAGCAACAAGGTCCGATCAAACTCGTACCAAATTGAAGAGCAGAGATAGCTCTATGAAATTATCAAGAGGAAGCGTTGATTTTACTGAGTGGATCGATGAGAATTTGTGGAGGAAGTTTCGACGGGTCTAGGTCATTGATTTTAAAGTGGCGGCTGTTTCAAACGATGGTGAACAGCGTTTGGCTTATTAGGGTTTTAATTTTCTAATTTATATAATAGTTTCAATGTATTTTTACAAATAAAACCAATAGTTTCAAACTGTTCCAATCTCAGTCCAAAAAAAGTTGACCCCAGCCAATAGCCTATGTTCCGGACCCAACGGACCAGGTCCCGTCAGCCCAAATGGCTGTCTGTGGCCTGAATTATTTATTTTAATATTTAAAATTTTAATTCGTTCGCACAAATAAATTCACCGGCCACATACGGACTCGGAAAAATCCCGAAAAAATATATTTGTCTTTGTTATGACGATATGGTCCTAACAAAATTAATTTCGTCGAATTCTGAGACTGTCTGAAAAATGGCTATTTTTCAGTCGATTAAATTTGACTGAAACCGACAAAACACAGTTTCTTTCGCCACGCTCACTTACTAACTTGAAAAATTCTGAAAATTGAAACCTAGCAATAATTTGACATTCCGGTTCCAACTAAAGTGGTTTCGTCGAAAACAGAGATTGTTTGAAAATTGACTATTTTCACTGGCTTTAATATTATTTAAAAATGAAAAATTTTAATTTCTGGCACATTTTTCTACCAAATTATTTAAAATAAAATTTTTAAATTGGTTCGGATTTTCCGGGTCATTACAATCTCCCCCACTTAAGAGTTTTTCGTCCTCGAAGAGGAAACAAAGTAAAGTAGGAAACAAGACGGAAAATGTAAATTGGGGTAAATGTACCTTAACACAAGAGTTATTCGGAGATGTACACTCTGCACTTGGGGTAAGCCTTTTTGATGCTATCCTCTGTCTCCCAAGTACAGTCTCTAGGATCCCCACTCCATTGAACCTTGACTAGGTTGGTCCTCTTGTTCCTCAAAATTTTGGTTTCTTTGCCAATGATCTTAATCGGGTCTTTCCTCACTGTTAGATTTAGAGCAATATCCAGAACCTGTTGATTTAATTCATCCTCAATCAGATCTGGATCATGCACATGCTTGCGGAGTTGAGACACATGAAATACATCATGAACCCCTGGCAACCAGTCAGGCAGCTGCACTCTATAAGCGAGAGTACCAATCCTTTCGAGAATAGGAAATGGACCAATGAATCTCGGTGCCAACTTTCCCGTCTTCCCAAAACGAATCATGCCTCTCAAAGGAGAAACCTTCAAGTATACTCGATCACCCACAGAGAATTCTAAATTTCTTCTTTGCTAGTCTGCATAGCTCTTCTATTGGCTCCTTGCAGTCAACAAACGTTTCTTAATCAAGTAAACCATATCCGATGCTTCTCGGACCATGTCGGGGCCCAAGACTAATCGATTGCCTGACTCCACCCAACATGCCGGAGATCTGCATGGCCTGCCATATAGTAATTCAAATGGTGACATCTTCAAGCTTGCTTGGTAGCTATTATTATAAGAGAATTCCACCAAGTGCAAGTGATCCTCCCATGAGCCGCCATAATCAAGAATGCAAGCTCGCAACAAGTCTTCTAAAATACGGTTCACCCTCTCAGTCCGGCCATCTGTCTAAGGGTGATAGGCAGTGTTCATATTCAACTTGGTCCCAAGCTCTTCTTGGAAAGCTTCCCAGAATTTGCTAGTAAATATAGGATCCCGATCACTCACAATACTTTTGGGAACCCCATGCAGTCTGACAATCTCTTTAAGATAAAGCTGTGCCAAACTTCGAGTTGTTCTATTGGACCTGACAGGGATGAAATGGGCAGATTTTGTTAAGCGGTCTACTATCACCCATATACTATCATTGCCCTTTCTAGTTCAAGGCAGGCCATCAATGAAGTCCATAGAAATTTCCTTCCACTTCCAACCAGGAACTCCTAGCGGTTGCAACAAACCTACCAGTTTCTGTTGATCACTTTTAACTTGCTGACAAGTGGGACATCTAGCAACATAAATAGAGATATCTCTTTTCATGGACCTCCACCAAAACGTGCGCTTGAGGTCATGATACATCTTGCTCACCCCAGGATGGATGCTGAGCTTAGACTTATGACATTCGTCCATAATCTCTCTTTTGAGCTCAGGAATGTTTGGGACACAAATTCGGCTTAATAGCCTAAGAACTCCTTTGTCGTCAATTTGAAAGCTAGTGGGTTCGCCATCCCGAACACTTTTGCACATTCTCTGAATAAATTCATCATCCTTGAGACGACCCGAAATCCCGTTCTCACGGAAACAAGGGTTATCTTAGGAATA
Source organism: Allium sativum (assembly GCA_030737875.1). Lineage (NCBI taxonomy): Eukaryota > Viridiplantae > Streptophyta > Magnoliopsida > Asparagales > Amaryllidaceae > Allium > Allium sativum. Next base: position 63,825,117 of record CM060920.1, read on the forward strand.
TAACACAGAAACAGATAATAGCAGAACAGAATTAAATAAAATACACCAGATAATGAACAATAAAATATACTGGATAAAAGTAATCATCAGAGTTACACAGTATACAGGATCTTACTTAGTACAAGTACAGTTCAGCTATGCATAAATGTCTACAGCGGAAAAAAACAAAATATGTACAATAGGAGCTGAACAGCATAAAAAAGAAAGAAATAAATGATAGAATCCATCTTCAGCTCCAGCTATCCAGAAAAAGAACCAGCTAAACCTGAATACAAGGCTGCCCATGTAGAAAAAGGGGCACCCGAGTTTGAGAGTGAAACAAACTACGAGTCAGTCATGGGACTGGTATGAGAAATCTACTCAACACATATATAGTTTGGCTAATCACAGGACCACGCCACTTTCGTGGAACGGGTTTACTCCCTTGGATTGCCAGTGCTTTAAAACAAATCTTTCTTTTAAACATCGCTATGCTTTTTATAAAAATGAAGCCATTATAAGACTCAGTTCCCATCACACAATGCAACGCAAACCGGAGGATAGAGTTTTACCTTATAATGGCCAAAATATGATTGATACGAATAAAACAAAGGCATTTGATATTATTGCTAGTGTTAATATGTTTTGAAAACAATTTCAAATCATAACTATCAATCATAGACGGCATGGGTACCATATATCATGTCGCCATATATATATACAATCAAAACCGCACGATGTCGTATTTGGAAATTGGATTTCCGTCATGAACCAAGGCAAAAGATAGTCCTTACCGAATTCGAGACAATCTAGCCCATGTCTCAGGCAAGCGCGCAGGCAAGCCTTGGATCGTCAGGGCCGGTCCACCGATGTGGATTATTATGCCTGAACAATACGTCTCTCCGCCCTTTGGGGCGTAAGTGAGCCAACGAATGACTCCATCGGACACGGATCGTCCGATCTAACCGAGGTGCCTCGCAACAGCAACAACCACATAGGTGAAAAGTATATAAATGTCAGGGCTGGTAGGTCACTGACACCACCCTAGCTAGAAAGAAACGCATGCCCTCCCTGAGGTCCTTCTCCCGTTTTAGGTTCATACCGGGGTGTGAGGCTCGCGAATTCACGTTATACACAAAGCTACGCCACACAGGCGGTGCTTTGATCATCACCACAAGACTTTGCTTTTCAACAAAAGCCTTGATCACTGCATCTTAGCATGCCACACAGGCAATTCACGCCATGCGATTGATGTCCATCGATATACAACCCCTGAGCTCGTACGTCTCAGAGAAGGGCGTTAAGCAAAAGAATAAATTCTCCGCCGCCAAACAGATGTATATTTAACAGAAATCAATCAACACAGAATAAACTCCAATGTCAGACACACAGTCCATTTACAAGTCCGTTCTGGGTCTGAACGAAACCGGAGGCACTAAATACCTCGCAAACCCTTCGATCACCACGTACGTCTGGACGATCACCACTCATTATCCATATTTCGGGATGCCTCCCAATCAGGACCTCGGTTACCATCCAAACGAGGTGAAGATCTCCGGTCTTCGACCATCGTCTTCATCTTCGACTTTCAATCGTCGACCAATTATTTGAAATGAGAATTAACTCGGCTTTTTCAAATAATTCACGTATATTTAGAATTTCAAATCAATTTATTTCAATGGTTAAATTATTCGACAACACCAATTTTGTTCTTTAATGTAATTTTCACACCAAATACATTCAACCATCAAAAGCCACACAAATCGAGCAAATTCAGTTTATTTCCCTTCCATATCGTTTATAATATTTTATAACGATTTATCGCTATTTTTATTTATTTTAAAATCGCCAATTTATTCAAAACGACGCTTCGGGCCATAACGCGGCCGTGGCGCTGTTTTTCTTCAGATTTGATTTACACATATCTGAAAATCTAACCGTTGGATCTTCACAAAATTTACATCATTAGAAAGGTCTTTTCAAAACGAACCCAACGGTTCCAGTTTCGGGAAAATCCGACGGTCGGATCTCCCGGTACAATCGTTTGAAATTTTGATTTCAAAATACGAACTGCAGCGTCGTAATTCGATTAAATATATAATTATATTTATATATATATAAATATAATCGCTTCTGGTGTTGTTTTTCTTCAGATTTGAATTAAACATTCCAGACAATCCAACCGTTGGATTTTTACGAGGTTGGTGCCGTTGGAAAGATATTTCCAAGGCGAACCCGACGGTTGAGGTTTCGGGAAAATCCAATGGTCGGATTTCCCGCACTAGTCGTTTGAAATCACGGTTTCAAAATACGAACTACACGGCTTCGTTTCGTTTTAATTTTATTTATATTTATATATTTATATAAATATAGTTCATTCAATGATTTCCATATCGTTTTCACTTCAAATATTTTTCTAACACCTTAAATTTTTGGAAAATTTCGCCATAACCTCCCCTGCACCGGGAGCATCGGGAAATCGCAAATAGCTTTCCCGGTCCTTCTAATCTCAAAAAAGAAAAAGAAAAAGCCAAGCGACTAGCCAAAAGGCTCATAAAATCATCACCCAAACAAAGCAGTAAATGTGTACCTATTTGTCGGGCACAAAATTTTATTCCTCTTCTCTAGCCCCTTTGCTATAACCTGTTCAATGAATATGCATGTACATATATATACAGTTCTTATCAATTATCATTTTCTATTCAACTTCACATTTGATTTCTGTTTGGTTTAAAGACACCATTTATTCTAATGTTACATACATAGGTGCAAATCATTTCATTAGCTAATTAATGAATATTTCATCTCATATATGTTTATTTTGAACAAGTGGCTATTTTTAACACTTCCCATTTCAACGATTTATGCATACAATAAAAATGTGATTTTTATTGTAAAACAATTCATTTCAAAACACTATTTTTCTATATAGTTCATATAGTCGATAAAAGGTGATTTTTATTTTCAAACGATTTATTTCAAAATATGAATACCATTCAACACATGAATTTCTAATCAACGAATGAATATCAATTCAACACGTGAATGTTTTCTATAGTTTTTATATATAGATAAAAGGTGATTTTTATTTTCAAACGATTTATTTCAAAATATGAATACCATTCAACACATGAATTTCTAATCAACGAATGAATATCAATTCAACACATGAATGTTTTCTATTCAATGAATAAATATAGTTTAAGCATATGAAAATAATTCAAACACACGAATATTATTCAAAATTTCGGCAGCATAACGGCAGGGTAGTTAAAACCGGGACCGTCCCTAGTACGGCTCCTCGCTCTACCTTAAAACCTCGTGGTTTTTGACAATGGGGATCATGCATCTAGTTCGCACGCAGGCGGCATGTATATATTTATTTCATTTCCACAAACTAATCCTATGTGGTTTCAACCAAATATTTCTCAATCACAAACGGGTATTTTTCAACCACAATCAACCAATATCAATCACAAACAATCCCAAACAATCATTCGCTATCAATCAATTTTCACAACAATTTCAACCAATAAATATCGTCCATGGTTTGTGGACGAGGGGCGTATATATATAGATATATATTTATATATAGCAATTCACTTTCATTTCACACATATATAATATTTTTAAATCAGAAATCTCACCAATAGCTATCCAATACTACGATTCTTCCTTTAGAGAAATCTTCGCCAATCTCGCCTTTTTGTCGCTTTCACCCGTATTCTCTACATATGTAAAAAATCGAATTTTTACTATGTTATTCAATATATAAAAATCGAATTTTGACTTCGCTATTCAATATATAAAGATTATATTTTTAATATTCCTATGATGTAAAAATTATATTTTTATTACTTTAAAAATATAAAAATCATATCTTACTTCTTTTACTTAATAAAAATTCCGTCTTTCTATTTTAAAGATCAAATCTTTTTCTTTTTAAAGTTAAAACCTTTTTCTATTTAAAATTCAAACCTTTTTCTATTTAAAGTTTAAATTAAAAATCAGTTTTTCTTTCTATTAAAAATCAGTTTTTCTTTCTATTAAAATCAGTTTTTCTTTTTATTAAAAATCAGTTTTTCTTTTTACAAAAAAAATCAGAATTTACTTATTAAAATAAAATCAGTTTTTAAATGCTTTTAAAATCAGTTTTAAATCTTTAGAAAAATCTGTTTTAACCTTTTTATGAATAAACAGTTTTTAAATCATTAAAAATAAAATAACAAAACAAAAAAAAACTTACAGAGGGGGGGGGGGGTTTCCGCAGTTCGTCGGAGGGGAGGCGGAGTCTGGCTTCGAGGCGGCGGCTCGGGGTTCGCCGGTGGTGGCGGGAGGTCGTCAGACTGGGAGGGGGCTGCTCGATTCGCTCGCGATGGCTTCGAGGGGGGCTCGTAGGTCCTGCGAAGCGGAGGAGGGAGAGTGAAGCGGTGGGCTTGGAGGAGGAACAGGCGGTCGCAGGCGGTGGCGTCGATCGATAGTTTTAGGTTTTTTTTTATTTCTGTTTAATGAATCGGGGGGGGGGCAGAACGGGAGATAAAGGAGGGAAATTAAAATTATTTTTATTATTTAATTATTTATATTTTGCAAAAAGGTTGACTTTTACATACGACCTCGAAACGAGGCCTACCGCCTGTCGCCCATAGCATTTTACCCCCATTCCGAACACAATGGGATATGTATCGTAAGCTGATTTGATCGTTACAATCAGTTCCCGTTGAATTTACATTTAAATCCTTATGTTGAATTTTAAGCGTACATTTCAAATTACCGGGGTCACATACTAACTAGAAAAATTCCAGAAAAATATTTTCTAGCTTCGTATCGACGATACGGTCCTAACAAAACTAGTTTCGTCGAATTCTGAGACCGTTTGAAAAATGGCCAATTTCCAGTCGATTAAAATCAACAAAAACTGGTCAAACGCGTTTTCCTTTGCCACGCTCACATATTGATTCGAAAAATTATGAAATTTGAAACCTAACAATAACTTGACCCTGCGGATCCAACAAAAGTGGTTTCGTCGAAATCCGAGGTTATTTGCAAAATGTCCATTTTTAAGGGCCTGAATTCCATAGCAACTATTCAGTATTTTCAACTGGACATATCTTTTTATTCCCGCTATCAAATTTCGATTGGTCAGATTCGTTGGAAAGATATCATCAATTAGATCCTAATGTTTTTGGTTTCACTAAAATCCGGATTGTTTTGCACCCGGTACAGTCCGACAAAGTTTGAATTCAATTTTTGAAACTGTCACGCCATTTCAGGCCTTGTTTATAATTATAATTAATTATATTCGTTTTCAAATGTCGATTCAAACTTAGTTTTCATCGCCATTATTTAAAATATTTATTTTAAATATTTAAAATCCATTATTTTAGCCAATTTAAAAATTTTAAATTGGTTCAGATTTTCTGGGTCGTTACAATCCTTCTGAAGAGCAGATACTTTATCAATCAGGGTAGGGGTGATAATGAGATTGGCGATAATGAGCTTGCCGCTATCCGCATTCTTTCTACTGAGCGCATCAGCTACAGCATTGGCTTTCCCTGGAGTATATAGGATATCCAGATCATAGGCTGCAAGAAATTCAACCCAGCGTTGTTGCCTCACATTCAAGTCTTTTTTGAGTAAATAAATGCTTCAGGGATTTGTGATCCGTATATATTTCGAACTTCTCTCCCAAGAGATAGTGCCTCCATATTTTAAGAGAAAAAACAATAGCCATTAGCTCAAGATCGTGCGCGGCATAATTCTTCTCGTGCGATTTCAATTAGCGGCTAGCATATGCGACTACTTTGCCTCTTTGCATCAGCACCACACCAATACCTTGTTTAGAAGCGTCGGTCCAGACTTTCAAATCCTGATTGCCATCTATAATGGTCAACACAGGAGCATTGGTCAACCTCCCTTTTAGATCTTGGAAAGCTACCTCGCATTCGGGTGTCCAAATGAATTTCGTACGCTTCTTGGTCAGGTTTGTCAATGGACGAGCTACCTTCGAAAAATCTTTGAAAAATTTCCTATAATAGCCAGCCAGTCCCAAGAAACTTCTGACCTCTATGGGAGTTCGAGGCTGCTTCCACTCTTGGATGGCTGAGATCTTTCCTGGATCTACTGATATGCCTTCTTTTGATACTACATGGCCGAGGAATTTTACCTTTTCTTGCCAGAATATGCATTTGGAGAATTTGGCTTTCAGCACATTTCTTCGCAAAATCTCGAAGACTTCTCTCAGATGTTGTTCGTGCTCAGCAGTGGATTTAGAAAAGATAAGGATGCCATCGATGAACACGAGCACAAATTTATTAAGAACATCTCTGAATGCTCTATTCATCAAATCAACAAAGTACGCTGGAGCATTACAAAGACCGAAAGGCATTACTAGCCATTCATAAAATATATCCGGTCCTCTGAAAGTAGTTAAAGGCACACATTCTTCTGCAATGCGAAGTTGATGGAAGCCCATAGCTAGGTCCATCATAGAAAATACTCGCGCTCCATGCAAGCAGTCGAGCAAGTCATCAATACGAGGCAGTGGGTATTTGTTCTTCAGAGTTTGTTTGTTGAGATCACGGTAGTCTACACATAGCCTGAGAGTACCGTCTGATTTGGGGACGAACACCATTGCTGCGCCCAATTCTGAGAAGCTGGGCCTGATCAGACCCTTCCACAAAAGCTGCTTGGTTTGGTTTCTCTGCTCTTCTTTTTCCTTTAGCAACATTCTCCGAATAGGATGTACAACAGGCCTCGCATTCAGAGCTAAGTCAATTCTGAAGTTGATTTCTCTGCGCGGAGGTAAGCCCTCAACTTCTTTGAATACATCAGCGTAATTTCTAACGATGGGGATATCCTCAATAGAAGTAGGGGTGACTTCTAGAGAAGACCTGAACTCTTTTCTGTCTGTGGAGGTGCCAAGGCATGGTATAGAAATAGTCTTTCCACATTTAGTTTTTATTTTGACTATTCTTTCAGCGCATAATACTTCAACCTCATATTCTGTCAACCAATCCATTCCCAATTTGATATCATATCCGGAAAAACTCATAAAGATCAAGTCAAAAGGGAACTGGAAATAGGAATACGATACAGGAACTCTACAATACTGGTCAAGAATAAGAGAACCTCCTATCGGGCTATGGGCTCTAATCAACTCTTTCAATTTTCTTAGTTTCAAATTTAGCTTTTTAATTGTGTCATTAGAAATAAAACTTCGTGCTACACCGGTGTCAAATAAAACTGTAATAGGGATGTTTTTAATGTTAAGAGTACCTCTTAAAACATCAGGTTTACCTGCTCCTTCGGGAGAAGCTGGTGCAGTCGCCTCCTCATATACATGTGCCACTTCATCTTTCTTCAACAGAGGACAATTCTTGCTAATATGACCAATTTTTCGACAATTAAAGCATTCCCTCTTATCTTGAGAACCCTCGCCACGATTCTGGGAACTCTAACCACTGTTCTGATTAGGGCCCGAATCATTTCTCTTGACCTTTTTAGGTGCTCTACACTCGTAATCAAAATGTCCAATCTTGCCGCAGTTATAGCATGTCACCTTGCTCCTGTCCCTCTTCTTCACTTTGGGCTTAGCGGCTGAAGAATTGCTTGCCTCCGGTTTCTTGTTAGCCTGTTCCTTCTGGTTGTTTCCTTAGCTTTTCACTCTATCCTGTGGTCCAGACTCGTCATTCTCCTCATAGCGACACGCCATCTCCACTACTTCATTGAATGGAAGCTTTATATGAGTTGTGACTCTGTTCAAATATCTCTTTGACAGACCCTTGATGAATTTTTTATTCTTGTCTACAGGATCTTAAATCAACCCAGGAGCATATCGTGAAAGCTCATCAAACTTCCTCACATACTCAGAAACGGTCATATTCCCTTGCTGTAGGTTAACGAACTGCTCGCGCAGGCGCTCTCTTGCTTGTGGGGGAACATACTTCTCATTGAAAAGCTCCTTAAATTTGGCCCAAGACATATTGGCCCCGTCATGGCAGATCTTGACCGTATCCCACCAATGCCCAGCTTCATCCTTTAATTGCCATACGGCCAGGTAACGCTTTCACTGATCTTCCAGTTCTAAGCCCTCTAGTATCTTTTCACAATCTTTAAGCCATGCCTCTACCCGAATCGCAGACTCCCGCCCCGTAAAAGGTACACCTCCTAGGTTTTTGAAATTCTTTGACATTCTCTCCAAATCGAAGGGCTGTAGAGGTGGAGGTGGTTGTGCTACGACCTCTGAATTATGTTGTTCCTAAGTGATGGGGGTCTCGTCTCTAGCTTGCCCTCCAGCTCCCACTCGGGCTCCTCCTTTGGCCCCGCCTCGAGTTCCACCTCGGGCTCCGCCCCAGGCTGTTCTTGCTCTAGTATCCATTTAAATCAGTCTGTACCATCAAGGAAAGAGTCAGACCAACAAAAATGAGAATTTTCAAGAAAAGATAAGATAAGGAAAAGATGAAAAGACAATGATGTAACGACTTATAAATATGTGTTATTCTGCTGTGCTCATTCTAGGACATTACTAGTCCTATCTCTAATAAGCTACTCGCCTTAGAATAATGTGGATTCTATCTAGATGAATTGTTCTAAATATGTTATATTCCGAAGCTAAGGTTAACCTTAGGCTTTGATACCAACTGTGATGACCTCAAACTTCCGTTGACCGAAAGCAAGGATAATCATTTTGGAACACAACATAATTACAACAATAAACAAATCTCAGAGAAAGAACATAGCACATAAACATTTCAGCGGAAATAAAATGTCATCAACATCACAACAGAACATCAGAGTATGCAGTTTTATCGGATCAACTTAGCAATACAGTAAGTTTCAAAAGATAAGGAAATAAATTCCAAATTCCATTACATACATCAAAAGAAAAAGATGGAAAAATGTCTCAAAGCAGAATAAAAGATAGAGAAAAGGGTCTTCTTCTTCTTCCAAACAAGCTCCAACCAGAAAGTATCACCTGAACCTGTCAATTGGCTGCCCGTGTGGAAAGAGGGCACCCGAGTTTGCAAAGTGAAACAAACTACGAGTCAGTCATGGGACCGGTATGAGAAATCTATCTAAACTTAACTACTAATTAGGCTAATCATAGGACCACGCCGATAACGCGGAACGGGTTTACTCCAATTGATCGCCAGTGCATAAATAAAATAAATCGTTAAATAACACTATGCTTTTTAGAAAAAGGAGATCATTATAAGACCCAAGTCCCATCACACAATGCAATGCAAACCGGAGGATAGGGTTTTACCTTATAATGATCAAAAGATGATAAATACGTAAAACGGATTACTACAAGTGTGTATATGTTTTCATAAATCATTTCAATATAAATATATTAATCCTAGACGGCATAACTACCGTATACTATGTCGCCATACTAGTTATACAATCGAAAACGAAATGTCGTATTGGAGATTTGGTTTTACAGCATGAGTCAAGGCTAGGGAGGAGCTCCTTACCGATTCGAGACACTCTAGCAAATGCCTCAGGATTCGGACTCTGGCGAACTCTTGGATAGCTGCAGGGTCGGTCCATTCCGAAGGGTCGTGGATTGGCAATTCCTGAACACACGTTTCCCGGTCCTTTTGGACCTATAATATGGCCACTAACAACCTATAAAAACACGAGATACCTCATAATCCATCATCCACAATGAGTAAAATGTCAGCACTGGTAGGTCCCTGACATCACCCTAGCTAGAAAGATAACGTGTGTACTCCCTGCGTTCCCTTCTCCCGTTTTAGACTCATACCGGGGTGTGAGGCTTGTGAGGATTCGCTATACACAAAGCTATGCCTAAACAGACTATGCTTTGATCATCAACCACAAGGCCTGCTTTTCAACAAAAGCCTTGATCATTGCATCTTGGCGTGCCACATTGACAATTCACGCCATGCGATCGATAACTATTACTGTATACCAAGGTGTTAAGGAGAGAATAAATTCTCTACCACCAAACAGACATATATTAATACCAATCGATTTAATTACATGAAATGAATTCCAATGTCAGACACACATCCATTTACAAGTCCGTTCTGGGTCTGAACGAAACCGGAGACACCTGAGAGGTTCTTGCTTATCCGCACGACCAACACATACGTCCGAACAACTACTGCTTCAACCCCGTCCTGGGAGCAAGTCAGTCCAAGGCATCAGTAGTCGTCGTCCATTCGATGAGAAGATCGCCGGTCTTCAACCATCGTCATCTTATATCTTTGATTTAATCGCCGTGCAATTATTTGAAATGAGTTAAACTCGGCCTTTTCAAAAAATTGTCGCATAATTATCATTTAAAACATTTCATATATGCTTATGACTATTTATCGCTATTTTTTATTTATTTGAAAATAGCTCAAAATAAATAAACGACGCTTCGGGTAAGTGGGCGGCCCTGGCGCTGTTTTTACCACATTTTGATTTACACATATCTAAAAATCTAACCATCGGATTTTGATGAAATTTATATCGTTGGAAAGCTCTTCCCAAAGCGGTCCTAACGGTTCCAGTTTTGGGAAAATCCAACGGTTGGATCTTTCGGTATAATCATTTAAAGTTACGATTGTCGATACGTGAACTACCGCGCTCGTTTTGTTTAATTTTATATTTATATTTATATATATAAACCATTTGGCGATTCCCACTATTAAAATCCATTCTTTTTTTATTCTATAAAAACAATATTTTTGTTCGCCAATTTTAATGCGACAAAAATGAAGGTTTCAACATAATACACTTTTATATTCAATAAAATAATATTTTTGTTCGCCAATTCTAATGCGACAAAAATGACGGTTTCAACATTATACACTTTTATATTCAATAAAATAATATATTTTTTGGCCAATTCTAATGCGACAAAAATGACGGTTTCAACATTATACACTTTTATATTCAATAAAATAATATTTTTGTTCACCAATTCTAATGCGACAAAAATGATGGTTTCAACATTATACACTTTTATATTCAATAAAATAATATTTTTGTTCACCAATTCTAATGCGACAAAAATGATGGTTTCAACATTATATATTTTTATATTTAATAAAAATATAAATGTCCCTTATTCTTTTTATTTACATATAAAATGTAAATGTCTTTCATTTTACATTGAAAATGTAAGTCTTTTCTTTTTCTCTACATTAGAAAAATGTAACTCTTTTCTTTTCCTTTACATAGAAAAATGTAAATATTCTATTTCTCTTTCTTTACATTAGAAAATGTAAATATTCTATTTCTCTTTCTTTACATTAGAAAATGCAAATATTCTATTTCTCCTTCTTTACATTAGAAAATGTTAATATTCAATTTATCTTTCTTTACATTAGAAAAATGTAAATATTCTATTTCTCTTTCTTTACATTAGAAAAATGTAAATATTCTATTTCTAAGTAATATTTACATTGTAAAATGCAAATAAAAAGATGAACCTTTATTTCTAAGTTTTATTCATATTAGAGAACTCAAATGAAAAGTTAATTTATTTTTCTATGTAATATTTGCATTGTAAAATGCAAATAAAATGGTGAACTTTTATTTCTAAGTTTTGGTGTAATGTATATGTTCAATACGATATCTCAATACATAAAACAATCTAAATGTTGGTGTCAACCTGCATGTAATTTAGTGTTTAAATCATCATGTCAACGCACGATGGCAACCTATAATTCAGTGTTACATTTCATGTCAACACACATCAATAACCCATGGTTTGGTGTATAATTCTCATGAATCAAAACAAAGGTCTCATCTTTATTTTATTCTGTAAATCAAAATAAAAGGTTCTATTTTTCTTCATGTAAATCAAAATAAAAGATTTTATTTTTCTTTTATTTATGCAAATCAAAATAAAAGATTCTATTTTTCTTTCTAAAAGGTTCTAACTCTCTTTTATTTTGAAAAACAAGTAATAGATTCTAACTTTCTTTGATTTGTAAATCAAAGTAAAGATTCTAACTTTCTCATTTTATTTTGTAAAACAAAATAAAGATTCAATTTTATTTTTATAAAGAAATAAAAAATAATAATGATGAGAACGTTATAGAGATTACATCAAAATTATAGATCTAAATTACATAGCTATCTCATGACATCACAACACATTTCAATAACCATACAATAATCACATACAATAATCACCACATCGCAGATCAGGAACAATAATATACAAATCATGATTTCACCATTGTAATTAAATTATTTAATTATTAAAAATTAGAGATCTCACAGTCGTTGCAGATTTTGGTCAAAATTCAAACTGTTCAGAATCAGCTCCAGTCAGTTTAGACGCGTAGATCTCAGTCACACGATCACACAGCTTCTGAAATTATCCAATTTCATGTTCGTATGGATTAGTTATGGTTAAATCAAGTTTTAAAACAATTTAAATTAATTTAAAAAATTAAATTAAAATTGTTCTCTTTACAAATAAATCGGCCGAAGTTAAACCCAATTTGTTCACTTCTAGGGTTCGTTCCAGCGAGCAGTACGAAGCACGAGGCGATGATCGGACGGCACCGCGACGACCGCCTTGGTGAGGCGCGCCTGTTCCTCTAACCGAGTCAAACTCGGTGGTCCCCTCTGGTGGCGGTTCGGCCACGAACGGCGGCGGTTTGTGGCTCTGCTGCGGCCACCACAAGCAACAAGGTCCGATCAAACTCATACCAAATTGAAGATCAGAGATAGCTCTACGAAATTATTAAAAGGAAGGGTTGATTTTACAGAGTGGATCGATGGGAATTTGTGGAGGAAGTTTCGACGGGTCTAGGCCATTGATTTTAAAATGGCAGCTGTTTCAAACGATGGCGAACAGTGTTTGGCTTATTAGGGTTTTAATTTTCTAATTTATATAATAGTTTCAATGTATTTTTACAAATAAAACCAAAAGTTTCAAACTGTTCCAATCTCAGTCCAAACAAAGTTGACCCTAGCCAATAGCCTATGTTCCGGACCCAACGGACCAGGTCCCGTCAGCCCAAACGGTTGTCTGTGGCCTGAATTATTTATTTTAATATTTAAAATTTTAATTCGTTGGCACAAATAAATTCACCGAGGCCACATATGGACTCGGAAAAATCCAGAAAAAAATATATTTGTCTTTGTTATGACGATACGGTCCTAACAAAATTAATTTCGTCGAATTCTGAGACCGTCTGAAAAATGGCTATTTTTCAGTCGATTAAATTTGGCTGAAACCGACAAAACACAGTTTCTTTCGCCACGCTCACATACTAACTTGAAAAATTCTGAAAATTAAAACCTAGTAATAATTTGACATTCCGGTTCCAACAAAAGTGGTTTCGTCGAAAACAGAGATCGTTTGAAAATTGACTATTTTCACTGGCTTTAATATTATTTAAAAATGAAAATTTTTAATTTCTGGCACAGTTTTCTACCAAATTATTTAAAATAAAAATTTTAAATTAGTTCGGATTTTCTGGGTCGTTACACCTGTGCTCCTACTCAAGGTGGCAGACTGGACAGAAGTAGATTAAGTGATTAACGCAATTGCATGTTCATCACAGTAAAACATGTAAATTTTGCTGCATAAATGGAAAAATGTAAAAAAAGTACAAAACACCTCCTCTCCTTCGCTTGTCCATTGCTCCGAACATGTGGACCACTTGCTGTTGTTGGTATGCACAGAAACTTGTAATGTTATTTCATTGCAATTGTTGTACGGACTGATATGAGCAACTGTTGCATCCACCGAGAAATTATTTAACCTGTTCTAATAATCGTTTCCCTTCAAGTATCAACTTTTTCCTAGCTCGGCACTCGACACGAAAACTGCATATAAGCAGATAGTTGAAAAACGTTGGTAGTGCGTATGCAGTACCTTCTACTGTGGATCAGAAGGAAAACAACAGTTTTACATTAAGGGACGATCAACGGCAAGGTACTATTTTGTTTTAGTTTCATTGTTTTCAGTCCACCTTTGATTTAATTTGGCAACAACAGCCCGGTTATAACATCATGCTAGCAGCCTAGTAACAGATATTGAAATATGCCCACACAGTTTGTATATAGAACATGTATTACGTTAAGTGTTCTGAGTTATACATTAAAACGCACTGTTAATTGGAAATAACCGCAAACTGGAACATGCATATAGTCTATAAATGAAGAATTAGCACGTCCTCGGTGAAGATAAATACACTTTTGTGGAGAATGTGAAAAATCTTCATTCCTATACCATCCTAATCAAAGGTTTTTCCAAGTTCATCAGTGAACTGTACATTTTAGTTTGATAAGGCAATTAAATCACAATACACAATGTACTGCATGACCTAATGATCATACGATTGCATAAATCAAGGAAGTTGTTCGTGACAGTCTTAGATCCGTTAAGAATACAATCGAAGACAAGGTTGTTGTTTTGGTGAGTGTCTGAATTTGTCTAATATTAATTTGTTATTTATGTTCATTGCAAATTTGGTAATTAGGATTGTGGGCTTACTTGTATAAGTGCATATTTTCAATTATTTTTTGCTCTACGTTGATGCCCTTCTGACAACTTAAGGATTTTGTTAGTCTTCTTGATGCATGCAATAGGATAAAATTCTTTTAGTATATTTTCATTGTAGTATGCGTCAAACTATTTTTCCTAATTTCGATTTGAATTGATTCTTTAACTGAAATTTGAGATTGTGGATCTTAAATGATGTTCAATAATATTTTTCTTTCTTAAACTTTTAATGACTGCTTATCCCTTCTTGTAAGCACCTTATCTTTTTATACATGATGGGTTGATCATAGTCTTTTTAAGTCAAGTATGTTATGATTATACCACCATTAAATTGTGTAATAAAGTCCAAAGTTACCACTCACTTCAAAGTAACTTTGGTTATGTGAAAAACTATACTTTACAGGGTGCTGGAGCTTTTGAGATGGCTGCAAGACAACATCTGGTTAACAATGTGAAGAAAATCGTTCGAGGGGTAAGTCATGTGTGCATATCACAGTTAAACTAGATATAATAACTATTTTCACTACTACATAAAGTTATATTGGCATGCGAAATTGTTGGATATTGCAATGTTTTGGCATCGAATACAACTTGTGTTTATATACTTACTTATTTGGACTATTTTAAAATGTTCTTTTTCTTTTTTCTTACAGGATATTGCGATTGTTTCCATGGGAGCCAACAAGAATTTTTGGATTTGTGTCCGGTGAGGTGCTATCCTCAGGTCAACAGCTCGTGTGGATGTAATAAAACACATGCTAATTCAGAATGCTGGTTGAAGGGACAGAATTAAATCCTATACGAACTTGTATATCGAGAATTGAAATATATGTTGCCAGTCTATACTTGACTCTGGTGACATTGTGGTGTGGGTATCTGCTATAACAAACTTACATAGCCTCCTCTTCTTATGACATTGGGTTGTGGATTTCAGGAACTTCAATTGTCACAATGAACTTTATAGAATTGATATGATTTCCTTAGTATGTATGATGCTTTCTTTTCATATGATGGAATGTTAGTTTGAAAGTTGATTTCATGTGCAATACTGTCATAAATTTGCATTTGTATATCCAAATCAAATGATATGTTTTGATGCTCTAAGATGATGTACGTTTAATAATTCAGTAGTACCAAAATTGTAACACTTATAAGTGTTAGGGACTCTTATATTAAAATATGTGTGTTGAAATTACAATGGTTATAATCGTTGGAACAAATAAGTATTCTAACAGTTATGACAGTTGAAACAATTTGGCTTTCTAATGGTTATAACCGTTAGGACAATGAAATTTACTAATGGTTATATCCGTCGGAAGAACAAAATCTCCTAACGGTTATAACCGTTATAATATTCATTACGAAATTTACCACGCACCTACTACCAACGGTTATAACCGTTAGCAATGTAATATGTAACACTTATAATTGTTACGAAATGACAATTCTAGTGTTGTGGCTAGTACTGGCTTAAGACGACACCGACTGCATCATTGACTCTCAGTCCATAACCCAAAAGCGATAACAGTGCGTCGCATACCACACGTTCTCACTGCTTGGTTTACTTGCCGCTTGTCAACTCTGCATTGGAAAACATAGAAAACACCAAATCATCATTAATAAGACATCAGCTTCAATCTAACTATACTGGAATTAACTGACTTCGTCTACTTCCATGTCCCATACCACGGAGTGTGTGATGTCATTTAACATCCAATATGCTACCTTGAAGGGTACAAGATTGTGTAGTTTATATATAAGAAAATACTTGATTTCCAAACAAGTTACGAAACAATTTTACGAAACCAATAGTTTTCTTTCTTAGGAAGCTATTGATTTGAAGGTAGGTTTTTCTACAATTGTTTTGGGACCGCTTAGTGTTAAGAACTAAAATTATAAACCTCATTTAGCCTCAAAACTATAACAAAAACTTAATTTGTACGTATATCAGAAAACTAGTTTAAATCGTGCAATGTGTGCTAAAAACTCATCACTAAATACATAAAACCCATGTTATGCATTAGTGATAATTTAGGCTTCTCCATTAACAAAGTAAGCAAAAATATAACACAAAAAGCATGGCTTAAAACGAGATCAAGACCAGCATGAAAACACTTAAGGAAAGACGCCCAAATTTACACTAAGGCATGAAATATGCGAGAAATCAATCAGGGTTGCAACTTTCAGAATAGTTTCGAATGACCAAACGACCTCCGGTTAGTCTAAAATATGATATAAACAAACTAGAAATACCAGACTTTCAAATGAAAAAGGATTCACTAAATTCCGACATCGCAATAAAATGATATAGGGCTCCAAACATGGACTTTGGACTGAATTTCAGCCTGGGCAGAAATCACTTCTAAGTCCAACTTTGGAACCAGGTTTGAATGGCCAAACGATCTCGGACTGGCCTAAAAATTCGCAGATAAGTAGAAAAAGTCTCAAGCTTTGCAGAAGAAAAAAAAAGAATCGTCCAAAATGGATTAATGATCATGAAGTTATAACAACCCAAAGTTCCCCTTTGGCTGTGATTTCTGCAATCAGAACAGGATGAACAAAAGTCACTTCCACATCCAACTTTGAGATCTGATTTGAATGGCCAAACGATTTCGAATATGTCTAAAAATTTGCAGGCTTATAGACAAGATCCCAAACATCGAAAAAAAATCACTTAATTTCGATCAACAACGAAGGAGATATAACACCCAGAAGTTGGACCTGAGCGTTGTTTTGTACCAGGTCGATATCTCAGCGAAACCCCGACTTTGGTGACATGTTTACCCACCCAAATCAACTCAATGGAACCAAAATTTGTGGATATACTCACAAGATAATGTACAACAACATGCAAAAAGAATCCCGCAAAAACACTTAAGAATCAGAAAGTTATTAAGGCTCAAACATGGGGTTTTGCTGTGATTTCAGCACAGCAACAAAATCATCAATATGAATCACAAAAGCTATCTATTTTGTATGGAGAGTAAATCGGTTCAAAAAATAAAACTAAAACAATGTATACTAGAAAGTGTGAGTCCATCGACTCACCTTGATTGGATTACAACGAGATTCCTCTTGATTTGGAGCTTTAGGATGTTTGAAAGATGAAGAAACACAGCAACAAAGGAGAACACCGCAACCCAATCCTATGATTTACTCCACCAGAGATGAAATTAGAATTTTAATTGGCTTGAGAATGAATTAGAGAGTGCTATATTCAATTTGCAACTGAGATTTTTAGCATGCATTCACACAAACATTCCCTTGGAAAAAAAACTGCATTTTTGACATCTGTGCAGCAAGGATTTGGCATATCAAACTTAATTATTTTCCTTCAGAATTTTTACACAAGTTGTGTTAACAAGATGAGAATATCATATCCAAATTTTGGAAATTTTCGACTTTTATAGAATTAGTTATGAATTACCTACCGACCTTCGCTTCCTGTTAAGATCTAACCAGAAATTGCTTGATGACCACAAAAATTGAACGGGAAGTGCAGGAATGTGCTAGAAATAATATATCCAAATTTGAGAATTTTTGGAAATTTATTTGATTTTCCATAAATTTTGAAAGAGAGGTCATTTCTAGGTTTTCACCATGAAAAAGAAGAAAGAGGATGGAGAAAAATGTCGTACCTTTTCTCGAGTGATATTCATAAACATATTAAGGAAAGAAAATGGGCTAACTATCTAATTAAAGCACAAATTCGTTAATTAAACATAATGACACCACTTTTTAAACACTTAAACACACAATTAGGTTAATAAACCATGTTTTACACCAATATCTTACACTATTACCACTTAATAACGATGGATTAATCACAATAAGGCTAAATACATTTTGTTAATAAAGTTTTAAAGCATAAATTTTATTATTTAAATATTATATAAGTTGGTCTCGCAACTCATGTTACCAACATACTATCTTAAGAATCACAGAACACAATGAATCTGTACTTCCCAGTTATCCAAAAATCCGGGTTGTTACAGACTTTCGCCCTTAAATAAATTGCATCCTCGCAATTTGTTAAGATTAAAACCTCCTCAATTATTTTCTGCTAGTTACTTATCTTAATTTTATTTCTAAAGAACTTCTCGATTAAGGAAGTTACCCTGTAAAATTTAAAATTTTGAATATATTTCATTTCAACATCAAAATTTCCAACTTGAATTTACTCAAATCTTAGTCAAAGTTTTAATCACATTCACTAATTCATTAATATCAAGTTTTAAACAACACAACTTATGTGACACCCCACGTCCGTTAATGTCACTCATAAAGGGAATGCATTAAGTTTCATGAAACGTTATAGGTAAACAGACACAGAATTTTACAAGACAGACATAAATAAGATAGCAGCGGAAATTTAAATTTTTATTTCAAACATAAACCATACATCGTGGTTCAAAATGCCGTGAGTCTCAAAAACCATTACAACAACATAACTTCTGTCTTTTAAAATCAGAGTACATAAATACTTAAAAGAAAACACTATTCCCCAAATAAAAGAGACAAAGCCATAGCGGAGATAAAAAGTTGAGTCATACTTCAAAAGCAGCTCTATCAAGATGATATCTGAGTCCTGACTAAGCCTGAGTGTTTCCTCCCTGAGAACCCTGGGGGGGAAATGGAAGAAAGAAGGAGAAACAAAAGGGTTAGACATAAAGTCTGGCGAGTCTAGTTACTTTTAGCCAGTAAATAAATAAAAGTAGCATGACAGGCATATAAAGTGGATAAGAGAGATTGTTACATAAATGGCAAGTGTGACAAGGTAGACCGGAAAAGGTGTATATGCTTCTAGCGATAACTTTGCACTATTACTAGTATACCAGAATGAGATGATCCCTTCCACTCTAAGGCGGTAGACTTAGGGCATTCGTCCAAGTGTACCCTAACCACTACCCTAAACGCTTGGCTCCCTACTCCGTAGATACTGTGTCGTCCCCACGGTAGGATGTATCACGTCCTAAAGTGGCAACTCCTCACTAATATGCACAGCCCCATATCTACCGGTGTCACGGTCGTCTTATCCACCTCTGCCCGGCTCATGCACGCACATGGCCCGGTCAGTTTACGCCGCCCACACCATCCTCCACGTTTGGATCTCTTACATTTAGTCTGTAAGCGTGCCCCCTATCCGCCTAGTACGGAGTACTTTATTTGATACTTACTCCGGGTTACTGACTGAAATGGGTCCTACACAATGTGATACAAGCTCTTCCCTTTGTCTTGTATCCCACTAGGTTTTCACTGACTATGTATACCACTAGGTGTCTTTAATTGCACATTCCTATTATTTCTACAAGTTATGCTTACCATAAAAGGTGTCTTTAATTACATAACTTTATTATTTCCTCCGGTTATGTATACTACTAGGTGTCTTTAATTTCATAACCTTATCGGGTTAAGTTTATAGGCCTATATGTAAATATTACCCACCCCCTCCAGATTTGCTTAATCCATCCACTATCCAATCAATTTACTTAACCCTAATTTTAGTTCACAATCATACAATCCATATGGATTATATTTAGTTAAGTAGTCCAATTCATTACCATGTCCATTTATGGTTCATAATGAGCTAGAGCTCCAACATTAGGCCTACAACATGTGGATGCTGGATATGTCGGTCAGGTCCGGATATTCTTATTCCACAGTTGGGCCTAACCTCGTGTCTTAGCTCGATTCGTGTTTGCGCACTTAGACCTCTCAAATTAGGATCGACATTAGTGGCTATTGGATATGCTAGTCGTGTCCCGGAAGGCTTCCACGACTAATCCAACCTAACCTCATGTCATAAGTGCAATTACAATTCCTAATTGTAATTACTATACATTCCATTCTTATCCAATTCTTAGCTATGTCTTTATAGGTGGTTATGTCCTTTTTTCCCAATTATGTCCATATTTAATTTTATGCCAAATTTATTCATTACTCCAATTATTAACCATTTTAACATCCAAATTTCCAATTATGCCTAAATGTCCAATTATACTCATAACGGATTATACGTCCGTATCAAGTTATGCCAAATCTAATATTTTCCCACGTCCCCTAACTAGCACATTCGCATATATTTGACAGCATACCTAGGCTAGAAAGTAGCCTAGGCATATACAGTAAAAAGGGAAAGGTGATGGGAAAAATGACAATAGTGATCATTCTAACAAAGGTGACATGAACATATATACTGGCATAGACATGTTTTGGCATAATAATAAGGTGGCCATAAAAACAGATCTAGCATTATTATAAGGTGGACATAAAAACAGATCTAACATAATTAAGATGACATAGCAGCATGTTTAGATCTAAGTATGGATTCATATGTCCAATTTACAACATATCTAAGTTGATCACAATATGATAGGTGGAAGTTGACTTACATAAAGAACTAGATCTAACCAATGTTATAACTGTCCAAATTAATAGATTTACTTTAACCATAATATAGTTACAAATCAAGATCCACAAAGGTGACATTTTAAATAACCACAATTGAACTATATCTAGAGAAGTAGATTTATCATGACTTAGCATAAGATTTAACAATAGCATAGATTCATAGTTTACAATATATCCAAATCACAATCTTTCACAATTTACTTTTATTCACTTAAACCTAAAAGTGACCAACTCACGGTGTTTGAATTGTTAAGATGATAGAAAAGAAGTTGGTGTTGAATCTATGCTTGAATCTCAGAATTTGATTTGCCAAACTGATAGTTGTAGAAGATAACAGATTCAGTTCGGACACCGGCAGAGTTTGGCTACCATGAATCCTCAATGAAGACAATATGAGAAATAGCCACGTATATATAGCTGCAGAACCCTCTGAAACCGACTACCACCTCAACCCTAGGGGTGTCGACACCCCTGTGGGTGGGTCAACCCATGGGTCGACACCCCTCTAGCGGGGTCGACCCCTTAGAACGGGAAATCTGCCGCCACTTTTCATTTTTTGAATTTGAACTATTCTGGATAAAATTCTGACTCATCTCTGACTCATGTGTGTATATATATTCTTTCTGCGCGTATACAAACTTAAAACCCTCATAACTTCTCCGTAAGGTGTCCGTTTTAAGCAAACCAAAAGCTATCTTGACTAGAATTTCGAGACGGATGCAATGGCGCCATCCATTTTCCTTATTGTTGAATATTAAATTAATTATAATTTAATTTATCCCCTTTTAGTGTTGTTAAAATTTTAGGGTGTTACAACTTACCGTACACAAGGCATAATTTGAAATACACACTCAAGATTTTTCACTCCCCCATTATTACTGGACACTACCTTGCCATTGAAGTTATCTAAATTTTCTCAAAGTACGGCTACTACTTGGACTTTTCAATCATCAAATAGCCTCGCCATTCTTCGAGATTTATATCCAACTCTATGGAGGCAACTTGCCAAGAGAATTTAATTATGTGTATCCTAATAGTGATACATTGTTTCGGAAAGTTTTATATTCAAAACTATATTATATTCAGCACATTTTAATTTCACATTTACAATTTGATTGTAATAACATTAAACCACTCTTTTCCATCAATCCTTTATTGTATTTGGCTGCAATGTCTACAAATCATCGCCATCGCCTTGCCAAAGTCACTATACTCTTCATCTCACGTGTAGTTCAACACTATCCCAATGTGATAATCTCATATTTTATTTCTCGTCAAACTTCATTATTACTACTCATCTTTAGTGTTAGATAGTATCACATAAGTGTTTAATAAATTTCTATCATTAACGTTGATCAGGCGTATCAACCAAAACTCTAAAGACACTAATCAGACCATTCAACACCTAAATGATGACAATTTAAATACCATACAAGGGTAGCTTTTATTATTACACATCATCAAGATTTTTATTTTCACACAAATAAACAACCCACATCCCGAAATTTTCATTTAATCATCGCGCTGCAAAGTAATTAACAAATCAACGTATATATATATATATATATATATATATATTCCATACCTTACCTTATAATAAATTAATTCAAAAAAAAAATTGGCACAGCCGAATGGTTTACCTGCATCCGCTGCGCAACTCCAGTTTAATTCATTTCAAATTTTTTTTACATCCCTTGCTTAAAGTGAAAACCTCTTTAAAATTTGGGTCTCAAGATATTATCAAATTCCCATTACAAAACCCAACTATCAACATAAACATCAAGGATAGGGTGAAACTTTTCCTTAAAAACTTTACCTAAAAATGTTTAAACTCGAAAGATTAGATTGGATGGAGGGATTCTCTAATCAAATCACTACGAAAAGAGATATTAACAATGGAGTACTTATGGAATAAACTCCTTATTTCTAGATGTATTCCTCAACAACAAGGATGCCCAAAACTCTCGGACAAGAAAATCAAGATAGGATAACAAAGAAAATGATAAAGTAGACACGATTGTTATTCTTCCTCGTTGTAACACATGTACTATTCTAGTTCTGTTTTGTGTCTAATGTACTTTGTTCTAAATTTCTGCTCTGGTACCATTTCGTAATGTCTCACCTCGAGACCCCCCTTAATAAAGAGCATTACTAGGTAATGTTGTCTATTAGAGCGGAGAATAGGGTTGGTTAAGGCCGACCATTAGTAGATTTGCATTAGCAAGTCTTAAGCACGTCGAGAAAGTGCTCTTAAATTTTCTTTCAAGAGGCTCGACATACTTAATCCTTATGTAATAAAATTCCATAGTGGCTGCAGGATCATCTCAGAACACAGTACATATAATAACACAATCATGGACCATAAAACAGTTACACAATATTACATTATTAGAGTACAACAAATACATGTGCTACGATAAAAATAGATACAACTCACTCACTTACAATATAATACAAAAATTAAATAATATAAAACTTTACTACTCGAACTCGATTGGAATCTACTATATAAAGGATGTCCCAAAGAAATACTGCTAACCCCAAGCACAGTGACCACACCTGAAACATCTCGGTTTGGCCCGAGGAATACACACATGGGTCAGTCTAGTTTACAAATCAGTATAAGAAATAAATAAGCACAAGATATACAACTCTTTACCCTAAGTGTGACGACCCCATTCCCGATAAGACGGTGGCAAGGGTAATCTCTGGAATATAACACATAAACAGATAATAATAGAACAGAAATAAATAAATACACCAGATAATGTACAATAGAATACACTGGATAAATATCATCATTAGAGTTACACAGTATATAGGATCATACTTAGTACAAAGTACAGTTCGGCTATACATAAATGTCTACTGCGGAAAAGAAAACATAAAATGTACAACATGAGATGAACATCATAAAAAGAGATAAATGATAGAATCCATCTTCAGCTCCAGCTATCCAGAAAGAGCCTGCTAAAACCTGAATACAAGGCTGCCCGTGTAGAAAAAGGGGCACCCGAGTTTGCAAGTGAAACAAGCTACGAGTCAGTCATGGGACTGGTATGAGAAATCTACTTAACACATTTTCAAATATGGGTAATCACAGGACCACGCCACTTTCATGGAACGGGTTCACTCCATTGGATTGCCAGTGCTTTAAAACAAATAATTCTTTTAAACATCGCAATGCTTTTTATAAAAATGAAGCCATTATAAGACTCAGTTCCCATCACACAATGCAACACACACCATAGGATAGAGTTTTACCTTATAATGGCCAAAATATGCTTGATACGAGCAAAACAAATCATTTGATATTATTGCTAGTGTATATATATTTCAAAAATAATTTCAATCATAACTATCAGTCATAGGCAGCATTAATGCCCCATACCACTATATCGCCATATATAGGTATACAATCAAAACCGCACGATGTCGTATTTGGAAATTGGATTTCCGTCATGAACCGAGGCAAAAGATAGTCCTCACCGAATTCGAGACAATCTAGCCCATGTCTCAGGATCAGAACGCATTGACCCTTTGGAGCCACAGGGCCGGTCCACCGATGTGGATTAAAATGCCTGAACACTGCGTTTCCCCGCCCTTTTGGGCGTAAATGAGCCCAATGACTCCATCGGTCCCGGATCGACCGATATATCCGTGGCGCCTCGCAACAGCAACAACCACACAGGTGAAAAGTATATAAATGTCAGGGCTGGTAGGTCACTGACACCACCCTAGCTAGAAAGAAACGCATGTCCTCCCTGGATCCTTCTCCTGTTTTTGGTCCATCCTGGGGTGTAAGGCTCGCGAATTCACGTTATACATGAAGCTATGCCACACAGGCTGTGCTTTGATCATCAACCACAAGACTTTGCTTTTCAACAGAAGCCTTGATCATCTATCACTTAGGCGTGCCACATAGGCAATTCACCCTGTGCGACTGATTTCTATCGATATATAACCTATGGGCTCGTACGTCTCAGAGAAGGGCGTTAACCAAGAGAATAAATTCTCTGTCGCCAAACAGCTATATATATAATAGAGATCAATCAGCACAGAACAAAATCCAATGTCAGACACACAGTCCATTTACATGTTCGTTCTGGGTTTGAACGAAGCCGGAGGCACTCAATACCTCGCATATCCGTACAATCAACATGTACGTCCGAGTGGCTACTACTTCAACCCCGTCAAGGTGGCTACTCCTATCATGAGCATCAGTAGCACCCCTCCATTCGATGTGAAGATTATTGGTCTTGCACCGTCTTCATATCTTCGACCTTCAATCGTCGGTCAATCATTTGAAATGAGAATTAACTCGGCCTTTTCAAATAACTCACGTATATTTAGAATTTCAAATTAATTTATTTCAATGGTTAAATCATTCGACAACACCAATTTTGTTCTTTAATGTAATTTCCACACCAAACACATTCAACCATCAAATATCAAATAAATCGAGCAAATTCAGTTTATTTCCATTCCATATCGTTTATAATATTTTATCATGATTTATCGCTATTTTTATTTATTTTAAAAATAGCTATTTCATTAAAACGACACTTCAGGCCATAACGCGGCCGTGGCGCTGTTTTTCTCCAGATTTGATTTACACATATATGAAATCTAACCGTTGGATCTTCACAAAATTTATCTAATTAGAAAGATCTTTTCAAAACGAATCCAACAGTTTCAGTTTTGGGAAAATCCGACGGTCGGATCTCCCGCACTAATCGTTTGAAGTTATGATTTCAAAAATACGAACTACAGCATCGTTATTCGATTTAATTTAATTATATTTATATATATATAAATATAATCGATTCTGGTGCTGTTTTTCTTCAGATTTGAATTAAACATTACTGACAATCCAATCGTTGGATCTTTTCAAAGTTGGTGCCGTTGGAAAGATATTTTCAAGGCGAACCCAACAGTTGTGGTTTCAGGAAAATCCGATGGTCGGATCTCCCGCACTAATCGTTTGAAATCACGGTTTCAAAATATGAACTGCAGCATTGTTATTCGATATATTATAATTATATATATTTCTATATATTTCATTCTTCGATTTCAAAACCATTTTCACTTCTCACTATCGATAAAAATGATATTTTTATCTAACAGGCATTTATTCCAACACTTCACTCTTTTCAACAATTCATGTATATAATAAAAATGAGATTTTAATTGTAAAACAATTTATTTCAAAACATGAATATTTTATATAGTTCATATAGATGATGAAAATATGATTCTTATTATAAAACAATTTATTTCAAAACCCGATTATTTTCCAACACATGAATTTCTATTCAACACATGAATATAGTTTCAACACATGAATTTCTATTCAACACATGAATATAGTTTGACCACATGAAAATAATTCTAACACATGAATATTATTGAAAATTTCGGAAGTATAACGGCAGGGTAGTTAAAACCGGGACCGTCCCTAGTACGGCTCCTCGCTCTACCTTAAAACCTCGCGGTTTTTGAAAATAGGGATCATGCATCTAGTTCGCACGCAGGCGGCATGTATATTTATTTCATTTCCACAAACTAATCCTATGTGGTTTCAACCAAATATTTTTCAACCACAAATGGGTATTTTTCAACCACAATCAATCAATATCAACCACAAACAATTCCAATCAACCATTCGTTATCAATCAATTTTCACACCAATCACAACCAATAAATATCGTCCATGGTTTGTGGACGAGGGGCGTATATATATATATATATATATATTTATATTTATATATAGCAATTCACTTCTATTTCAACACATATATAATTTTTACAACGCATATATAACTTATACATCGAACGTGCAACTTATACAACGCTTATACATGAGGTGTACAATGCTTATATAACTCATACATCGACTATATAATTTATACATCGTCGTTTTCCATATCGTTTATAAATTAGAAATCTCACATTGCTTTGACGCTTCATTAAAAATCATAGAAGGTTTAGAAAAATCCGCGGTCTCTTCTATAATGTAGAGAGCCTCCTTGCGGTCACGATGCTTCCTGTTTCATCAAATTTCGTTAACGAACGAAAAAGATATGATTTTTCAACGTTTGCAACACTATAAAGTGTTTAAATCAGTTCAAGGATAATAAAGGTCGAACCTTTATACTTCGTTTGTAACTAGGTTTGGGATTTTCGCGAAATCGGTGGAGTATTGGGATGATTGGCGTGCTGACGTGAAAGAGGGGGGTGGGGGCTTCCTGTCGACGGTGGTCCGGTCCGATCTGGGGGCCTATGGCGTCATCGGCGACGCTGGGAAGTCTCGAAGTTTGGGGGCTTGATTCAGGCAGAGGAAGTGATGGTGGAGGTCGTGCTGGGGTCGGATTTGAAGAGGAGGAGAAGGCGAGTCGAACGGTGGTGGTGGCGTTGGCTGTAGGTGGCGGTGGCGGCCGGAAAAGAGGAGAGAAGGTGCGAACGGTTTTCTGTCGTGAACAAAGGGAGAGAGGCGGGTTGACTCGTTCAAAAAGGAGAAGTGAGAGAAAGGAAGGGAATGGCTAGGGTTTTATTTAATTTTTAATTATTTTAAATTCGAAAATATCTCCTTGTCCAAACGAACACCATTTCAAACCCAACGAATGTCGATCCTAGCTAAATACCCCCATCCCGGACACAATGGGATATGTTTCGTTGGCCAATTCGACTGTTACAGTCAGTTATTTTTCAAATTAAAATATAAAACATTCAATATTTAATTTGAACGTACCTTTCAAGTTGCCGGGGCCACATACTAACTCGAAAAATTCCAGAAAAATAAATCTAGCTATGTTTTGATGATCCGGTCCGAACAAAACAAGTTTCATCGAATTCTGAGACCATTTGTAAAATGGCCCATTTCTGGTCGATCCAATTTAACTGTAAATGACCAGAACACATTTTCCTTTGCCACGCTCAAATACTAGCTTCAAAAATTATGAAATTTGAAACCTAGCAATAACTTCACATCCCGGATCCAACAAAAGTGGTTTCGTCGAATTCCGAGGTCGTATGCAAAATGATGGGCTATATAAATTCCATAGCGACCTTTCTGAAAATTCATTTAGCCATAACTTTTGCTTTCCACTATGAAAATTTGATTTTTCAGATTCGTTAGAAAGGTATTCACTAACAGATTTAAATATTTTTGGTTTCACTAAAATCCGTTTTGTTTTGCCCCTGGTACTGTAACACCCCACCTCCGCCAGGGTCACTCGCAAAGGAATGCACTAGCTTTGGAGGGGCATTATTGGTAAACATGCATAATGATATAGCAAGGCAGGACATGACATATATATATATATATATGTAAATAAACAGAGTACGTAAATAAAACAGCGGAAGATTTTTAAACTATTTCAAAAACAAGTCTGGTACATCAAAATGTCAATTTCCCAAATAAACAAGTCTAGTACATGAAATAACATCATCTGAAACTGAAAAAGAAAACATAATAGTAGCTATCCCCAAAGTGGAAAAACCATAGCGAGCTCAAGCCCAAAGCATACATGAGCTATCCAAGAAAGCAGCTAAGCTCCAAGCTAGGCTCCTGTATTCCCTCCCTGAGAACCTGGGGGGGGGGGGGAACGGAAGAAAAGAGGCGAAAGAAAACAGGTCAGTCAAAAAGACTGAGTAAGCCCTGCTACGATCAGTCTATAAACTAATAAAGTTAACATCATGATGGAAACTGAGAGGATCATAAATAACAACACACTGGCATGATAAATCAACCACAAGATAGGTAGAGGTGTCATCGCATAAACAGAGTTAAGTTTTGCACCACGGTGTACTAGCAAACCAACATAACAGGTATTGATCCCTTAGCCCAAACTTTGGCCCAATGAAGTGACCTTAACATAAGATCCAACCCAACGGTCTAGTCGATCGGCTCCCTATAAGCCTAACACGTCAAGTGTTGATGTCCATACGGCCCACATATGGATGTAGGTAGTCTGTGCTGGGCCCACCTTTGGGTGTATCAAGTCCTCGGTTGTCGACCCCGGACACTTAAGCAATAATGCACAGCCCTAACCTACTGGTACCCGTGCCTCGAGTTTGTCCAACATCGGACTACGTGCACGTCCGTAGCCCGCCGGACCCGCACCGCTGTACCACTCGGCCATCGCCCTTGGGTCGCTTACATCCGTCCAGTAATCGTGCCCCGCCCTAGCCTAGTCTCTAGGGTTGTGATGATACCAAACTGGGATTACTGCCGGAACAGACCCGCCGCTAGGGTTTCCTAAGAGGGTTAGGTGTGATTTAACCCTTCACTAATCCTGGATTAAACTGGTTAAGTGTGGCTTAACCCCGTTCTAATCCCTTGAACTCCCAAATGGATTAAACTAGTTAAGTGTAACCAACGGTTCACAACTTAACCACATTCTAATCCCTCGAATCCCCAAATTGGTTAAGTATTAGTGGACCCTGACTTAACCCTAATCATGAGGCATTAATTAATTTTAATGCACCTTAACCTCTCACATTAGACCTTGTTGTGGTTACTAGTTAGGCCGGGCGGGTCCGGGTAGCTTTACACCACAACTTGGTCTAACCTCGGGTCTTGGCACCCCATGACCAACTTCTCACATTGGGTCCTATTGTTTGTAGCCACTAGTTAAGCCGGTCGGTTCTGGGTAGAATTACGCTACAAACTCAACCCAACCTCGAGTTGGCCACACTTTTGTTTTCTAAGTGTCATGTCCACTTTATTTCAAAACATAATCACAAGTCAAACAATTACTTGGGTAGACCTAACTTAATAGGTAAATTCCCAAGGGGTAGACCTAACTTAATAGGTAAATTCCCAATCTTATATTTTCATGTATTTTAAGTTTACCCCAAAACCCCCAACGTCATTCTATCGCTTACATATTCGTAGTAACGCATAAAGGATAGGAAGAGGGAACTTGGCACAACATACATGATAAACTTACACAACAATCATGCATAACATGTTAGACTTGCACAACTTAGCATAGTGATCTTGCATATTACCATAAACATGCATAACATGTTAAACTTGCATAACTTAGCATAGTGAACTTGCATATTACCTTAATCATGCATAACTTGTCAAACATGCACATCTTGTCATTTTAAACTTGCATAAACATGCACAACTTGTCAAAACATGCACAACTTGTCAAAACATGCACAACTTGTCATTTTAAACTTGCATAAACATGCACAACTTGTCAAAACATGCACAACTTGTCAAAACATGCACAACTTGTCATTTTAAACTTGCATAAACATGCACAACTTGCCAAAACATGCACAACTTGTCATTTTAAACTTGCATAAACATGCACAACTTGCCAAAACATGCACAACTTGTCATTTTAAACTTGCATAAACATGCATAACTTAATAAACATACAAATCATGGCTTAACAAACTTGCATAAACATGCATAACTTAATAAACATACAAATCATGGCTTAACAAACTTGCATAAACATGCATAACTTATAAATCTTGCAAATCATGGCTTAGTATACATGCATAACTCAATAGATTTGCAAATTATGGCTTAGTACCCTTACATAACATGCACAACTCAATAAACTTACATAAACCCCAACTTTCATCACACATTAACTTTAGAGTTTCTAAAATGAAGGTAAGAGGGCTTACTATGTTTATGCGGACTCAAATGAGTATAACCAATGCAAGAAACCCCTTATGCAACTAATTAAAGCCCCCAAATGCAAGCAAACTTGATCAAGACTCCTCCTTTATGATGCCAATAGAAGAACAAGCCTTTAATGCAAGCTAAGGAGGATCATACAAGCCTAAATACACTTGTATGCATGGAAATCTCTTAGGAATTAATTTAGGGATTGTATGAAGAGGGTGGAGGCCATGAGAGGATGGATTTTGGCATAGTTTAGTTGCTAGGATGAATAATGAATGATTTAGGGTAGGTTAGGGTCTTATTTATAGATTAGGTTAGTGATTTAGACCATAGGATTAACCCTAGGTTGAATTAGGGCCATCAGATTTAGGAACTCTCCAGAACCAGACCACACAACCAAGCCCAAACCAAAGAGGTGCGCCAGGCTAATCTGCCTGGCTACCCCCTGTCGACAGGGCTGTCGACAGGGCAGTCGACTCCCTGGGGACCCTGTCGACAGGCCTGTCGACATGGGGCCCCTGGCGGGAGTTTTCCCGCCTTGGCCCAGCTGGCCCAATTCTTTAAATTTGAATCTGTTTTTACTTAGGATTTTTCTGAAAACTTCAATGGGCCTTAACTGGGTCATACGGACTCCGATTTTCGAAAACTCGGACTCTATTTCGCGTATTTTTCCGAGACGAACGCAATGGCACAGCCCGTTTCCCTTGATTCACATTTTATAATTTAATTCTGCCTCAATTACAGGTTATTGAAAATACGGGTTGTTACATTCTCCCCTCCTTAAAGGATTTCGTCCCCGAAATCTTCAAGTTAGGAAGAACGTATCCTACCATCCAATCATCCATCTACTCAAAGCATCATCCACGAGCAATCATTGTCCTTACAAGATTCTAAATGCTGGATGAACATATGCAAAAGTGTGTGTATATGTACTTACCTAATGCAAAAATCAGGCGGTTACTGATACAGTAAACCTCATTAATGCATATGTATGTAAATCAGGCGGTTACTGATACAGTAAACCTCCTTAATGCATATGTATGTCAGTGAAATGAATCTATATGTATGCAAATTCCTAACATAATGTATAATATCTTCATGCGTGCTCAATCATACATCCATATGCAACATCCATGTGATAGCATACGAATTTCATCCAAGAATAAGCATAAACACTCATGCACATGCAATATGAGGAGTGTGTGAGCCGATCTAGTGCCTAATCGTGTATAATGCATCCACGAGCAACCACTTGCAAACACTTGCAACCACTTGCAACCATCAAGCATAACATGTTTCAAACACATGTTTCAACCAAAGGGTTTCTACCTAAGGTTCTCATGACACGATAAACTAGATAAACTAGATAAACTCCTTTTTGGATTACAAGAAATCCATTCAAACTTTGACATATAGTACTAACCGTTGAGTCTTAACCCCCTTATGGAGTTTACAACAGAAATAAGATCGAGAATGGGACCGAGAGGATATATGCAAAAGACAACTTGCAAGCAAGCTCCACAGGAAAACGAGGATCAAGGATGCACTCTTAAAAAGAGATATGATGCGCGTATCTAGTCTTCACTCTTCTTAGTCACGTTTCCTTGAACTTAACTCCACTGTGCTTTGACTATCTTCCACTTCATGATTCCTTGGCTTCCTAACTCCTATTTCCCAAATTCGAGTTGGAACTCATTTCATTATTGCCTCTCGTCTTTCTTTCCCACTTATTCTTCTTTCTGTATACTTGGCTTAAACATAATTATAACCTCATGATTCGTGCAAGCTCTCCAAAATTCACCAGTGAATCCTGGATCTCGTCTTCTTACCATAAGGTATTCCATGCAGCAGAACTTTTCTTGGAAATACCACTCCACGTTGCCAATTGCCCTTATAAACGTGATTTCCTATAACTCAGGCTTAATCGACATGAACTATCCGCCTATAGGCCGTACCTAGATTCAGTTGCCTACCCATGGCTTTCTGTAGGCTATTTCAAAACTGGCCAACTTCTTGAGGGTAAACCGCTGTTACCCATGATGCAGTTCTCTCGCTCTGAAATGAGCACTTTTCGTGAGTCTACCTATTATGACCCACATACCCGTATTCCCTTTCTTTGATCTAGGTAGTCTATCCACCTAATCTATCGAGATGTTTTCACACTTCCCTTACGAAACCCCCAATAGAGGTAATGGCCCACTGGGCTTCTATGACTTGGCCTTATCCTGGTGGCACAACATGCATCCTGAGACCAACTCGGCCACCTCCTCGAGTGATGCGCATCTTCAAGAACCTTCTTTACCAAGTCTTCCACTCGAGGAACACATAATCTCTCATCGCGCCTTAGTCTTCCTTTGTCATCCATGATATATCTAGCGAGGTGACTTAACATCTCGCCTCGAATCAACTGGTCCATGTTCTTGACTAACTGCGGGTCTTCTTCCTGTGAAATCCCCTTCTTGATCCAGAAGAGTAAGTCTAAGCTCAGGGGATGCTAACTAACTAGCCCAACGGAGAAAGCTCCTTGCTTCAATTGCTCTCCTCAGAGTTTTCCGGTCTTAAACCGCAACCACTTCAGCGGAATCCACCGCTAAGCCTTACTTAAGAACTATGTGCCCAAGAAATCCAACTTCTTTCCTCCAAAGTGACATTTGGAGAACTTGACCTTCAACTGGTGGCTCTAAGCGTATCCATCTCCTTCTTGAGATGTCTAACATGCTCTTCCTCATTCTTTTGAGGAGATCAAATATCGTCTACGACGACCCTGACAAACTTGTTCAAGGACTCCCTAGACACCCTACCCATCAAAATCACGTAATATGCGGGTGCCTTAGTCAAACCAAATAGCATGACTAGCCATTCTAAAACCCATCCAGAGTCCTAAACGCAGTCTTGTCAATTCCATCCTCAGCCATCCTAAGCTGATGGAATCCGGTAGCTAGATCAAAAGAAAGCGGATGCTCCTACAAGCTGATCAGACAAATCATTGATCCTTGGTAACGGTTACCTATTCTTCTTACGAAGATCAACACATAAGCGAAGCAAACCGTCCACATTAGTAACGAATGCTACTGGAGCACCCTACCCGAAAATGCTTCATCTTAGGAAGTTCTTCTCAAGCAACTCCTTGACTTGCTTTCTTAACTCTCATTTCGTGAGGTCATGTGCCTAATCGGCCACAAAACTGGCTTGGCATTACCAACCAGATAATACGGAAATCTATCCCATGTCTAGGGATAACCCCTTTACCTTCCCCAAAATACCAGGATATTCCCGGACCACCCTCACCGATTTCAAACTATCGATAGACGAGTTGAGGGATTCAAGATAACATAACATGACGGGACCCATAGGGTTACTAGAAATTTCTAAGGTATTACCGAGGCGGATCATGAGCCTCACAACCCTATATACAAAAACCAAGAATGGCTTCAAAACCGGACAACCATTCCATGCCCAAAACCAACCCATATCCCCTGAAGCTGAGAATAAAACATCCCACGAGAATTCTATACTCAAGATAGAAATTTTCAAATCCACTCAGACCACAGACAAACGGGCAGAACCCCCAATTGGATTTGAAACACATACGGGATCATCAACTAGACTAGTACTTAGGTGCAAACTTTCAACTAGATCAGATGAAATAAAACTATGCGATGTGCCAGAATCAAACAAAGTTCGAACATCAGAAAATGTAAACAAGATTTTTAACAGAAACACTACCTCTATCATGAGCTGGAAGAACGGTGTTGAGGGGATGAACTCGCCCTCCAGATAGTCCTGCATACTGAGTCTGACCTTGCCCTTGTTTCCTTGGGCAATCTTTGTTGAGATGTCCAGACTCACCACAATCAAAGCATTCGCCCCGCTTTCTCTTCTTCTTCCTACATTACCTGGCTATATGTCCAACTTCACTACAGAAATTGCATTTCCTATTCCCTCTTGACTTGTCCTTCCGGTTGTTGTTATTCTTGCCCAGTTTCCCGGAATTTACTCTCTTGCCTTGAGACTCATTCGCCTTGACCTCTTCCTTGTCATTTCTACCTTCTTCTTGAAGTAGGGCCAAATTCACTAAACTCTCGAAAGTCGCCCCCAAGGGTATATGAGACAGGGCCAAATCACGCAATGGCTCGTTTAATCCTAGAGCAAAGTGTAGGGCCTTCTTCTGAGCTGTATTAACCAAGTCTAAATCGTCCTGAGCCAGTTGATTAAACTTATCTATGTATTCCCTAATAGTCATGTCCCCTTGCTTCAGTGATAAGAATCTCAGTCCAAACCTTCCTCTAAAGTCATCCCAAGTCTCAATTGGCCTAGTAGCGGTGGTGACTACCCACCAACGTGCAGCTTCTTCCTTTAGCAACCATACTGCTAATAAAACCTTCCTGCGGTCACCTATATCAAAGGTGGCTAAAAGATCCTCGGTCTCTTTCAACCAATTCCCTGCTTCTACAAAAGTCTCTGTTCCATTAAAATTCTTGCCACCCATCCTCTTAAAGTTCTTGCAAGTTTCCGCGAAATCCGCTTGTGGAGGCTAAGGGGGAAGAGGAACATCAGCTACGGGAGGAGGAGGAGGAACAGCGGCCTCGACTGGGGGGACAACATTAGGGACACCCGGGGCCGGTGCCGTGACTTCCAAGTACCGACGAAACCAATCGGGTATCATTACTCCTCCGGGCAAGACGAGATTATCAGACATGCTGGAAACGGAAAGAAAAGAGTTCAAACGAGGAGTCAAAGGATAGTGCTAATGGCTTTTGGGGAATAGCCTTTAAAAACAACTAGACTTTTCTTTGGAAAATACTTTATACTTGGTTTTTGAAAATAGTTTTTCTTTTCAAAAGTTTTAAAAACCTTTTTATCCCTTCTCGTAAACCATATGCTCTGATACCAAATGTAACGCCCCACCTCCGCCAGGGTCACTCGCAAAGGAATGCACTAGCTTTGGAGGGGCATTATTGGTAAACATGCATAATGATATAGCAAGGCAGGACATGACATATATATATATATGTAAATAAACAGAGTACGTAAATAAAACAGCGGAAGATTTTTAAACTATTTCAAAAACAAGTCTGGTACATCAAAATGTCAATTTCCCAAATAAACAAGTCTAGTACATGAAATAACATCATCTGAAACTGAAAAAGAAAACATAATAGTAGCTATCCCCAAAGTGGAAAAACCATAGCGAGCTCAAGCCCAAAGCATACATGAGCTATCCAAGAAAGTAGCTAAGCTCCAAGCTAGGCTCCTGTATTCCCTCCCTGAGAACCTGGGGGGGGGGAACGGAAGAAAAGAGGCGAAAGAAAACAGGTCAGTCAAAAAGACTGAGTAAGCCCTGCTACGATCAGTCTATAAACTAATAAAGTTAACATCATGATGGAAACTGAGAGGATCATAAATAACAACACACTGGCATGATAAATCAACCACAAGATAGGTAGAGGTGTCATCGCATAAACAGAGTTAAGTTTTGCACCACGGTGTACTAGCAAACCAACATAACAGGTATTGATCCCTTAGCCCAAACTTTGGCCCAATGAAGTGACCTTAACATAAGGTCCAACCCAACGGTCTAGTCGATCGGCTCCCTATAAGCCTAACACGTCAAGTGTTGATGTCCATACGGCCCACATATGGATGTAGGTAGTCTGTGCTGGGCCCACCTTTGGGTGTATCAAGCCCTCGGTTGTCGACCCCGGACACTTAAGCAATAATGCACAGCCCTAACCTACTGGTACCCGTGCCTCGAGTTTGTCCAACATCGGACTACGTGCACGTCCGTAGCCCGCCGGACCCGCACCGCTGTACCACTCGGCCATCGCCCTTGGGTCGCTTACATCCGTCCAGTAATCGTGCCCCGCCCTAGCCTAGTCTCTAGGGTTGTGATGATACCAAACTGGGATTACTGCCGGAACAGACCCGCCGCTAGGGTTTCCTAAGAGGGTTAGGTGTGATTTAACCCTTCACTAATCCTGGATTAAACTGGTTAAGTGTGGCTTAACCCCGTTCTAATCCCTTGAACTCCCAAATGGATTAAACTAGTTAAGTGTAACCAACGGTTCACAACTTAACCACATTCTAATCCCTCGAATCCCCAAATTGGTTAAGTATTAGTGGACCCTGACTTAACCCTAATCATGAGGCATTAATTAATTTTAATGCACCTTAACCTCTCACATTAGACCTTGTTGTGGTTACTAGTTAGGCCGGGCGGGTCCGGGTAGCTTTACACCACAACTTGGTCTAACCTCGGGTCTTGGCACCCCATGACCAACTTCTCACATTGGGTCCTATTGTTTGTAGCCACTAGTTAAGCCGGTCGGTTCCGGGTAGAATTACGCTACAAACTCAACCCAACCTCGAGTTGGCCACACTTTTGTTTTCTAAGTGTCATGTCCACTTTATTTCAAAACATAATCACAAGTCAAACAATTACTTGGGTAGACCTAACTTAATAGGTAAATTCCCAAGGGGTAGACCTAACTTAATAGGTAAATTCCCAATCTTATATTTTCATGTATTTTAAGTTTACCCCAAAACCCCCAACGTCATTCTATCGCTTACATATTCGTAGTAACGCATAAAGGATAGGAAGAGGGAACTTGGCACAACATACATGATAAACTTACACAACAATCATGCATAACATGTTAGACTTGCACAACTTAGCATAGTGATCTTGCATATTACCATAAACATGCATAACATGTTATACTTGCATAACTTAGCATAGTGAACTTGCATATTACCTTAATCATGCATAACTTGTCAAACATGCACATCTTGTCATTTTAAACTTGCATAAACATGCACAACTTGTCAAAACATGCACAACTTGTCAAAACATGCACAACTTGTCATTTTAAACTTGCATAAACATGCACAACTTGTCAAAACATGCACAACTTGTCAAAACATGCACAACTTGTCATTTTAAACTTGCATAAACATGCACAACTTGCCAAAACATGCACAACTTGTCATTTTAAACTTGCATAAACATGCACAACTTGCCAAAACATGCACA
This sequence comes from Allium sativum, assembly GCA_030737875.1. Taxonomy (NCBI): domain Eukaryota; kingdom Viridiplantae; phylum Streptophyta; class Magnoliopsida; order Asparagales; family Amaryllidaceae; genus Allium; species Allium sativum. The sequence goes on from CM060920.1 coordinate 63,862,686, forward strand.
ACTTGTCATTTTAAACTTGCATAAACATGCATAACTTAATAAACATACAAATCATGGCTTAACAAACTTGCATAAACATGCATAACTTAATAAACATACAAATCATGGCTTAACAAACTTGCATAAACATGCATAACTTATAAATCTTGCAAATCATGGCTTAGTATACATGCATAACTCAATAGATTTGCAAATCATGGCTTAGTACCCTTACATAACATGCACAACTCAATAAACTTACATAAACCCCAACTTTCATCACACATTAACTTTAGAGTTTCTAAAATGAAGGTAAGAGGGCTTACTATGTTTATGCGGACTCAAATGAGTATAACCAATGCAAGAAACCCCTTATGCAACTAATTAAAGCCCCCAAATGCAAGCAAACTTGATCAAGACTCCTCCTTTATGATGCCAATAGAAGAACAAGCCTTTAATGCAAGCTAAGGAGGATCATACAAGCCTAAATACACTTGTATGCATGGAAATCTCTTAGGAATTAATTTAGGGATTGTATGAAGAGGGTGGAGGCCATGAGAGGATGGATTTTGGCATAGTTTAGTTGCTAGGATGAATAATGAATGATTTAGGGTAGGTTAGGGTCTTATTTATAGATTAGGTTAGTGATTTAGACCATAGGATTAACCCTAGGTTGAATTAGGGCCATCAGATTTAGGAACTCTCCAGAACCAGACCACACAACCAAGCCCAAACCAAAGAGGTGCGCCAGGCTAATCTGCCTGGCTACCCCCTGTCGACAGGGCTGTCGACAGGGCAGTCGACTCCCTGGGGACCCTGTCGACAGGCCTGTCGACATGGGGCCCCTGGCGGGAGTTTTCCCGCCTTGGCCCAGCTGGCCCAATTCTTTAAATTTGAATCTGTTTTTACTTAGGATTTTTCTGAAAACTTCAATGGGCCTTAACTGGGTCATACGGACTCCGATTTTCGAAAACTCGGACTCTATTTCGCGTATTTTTCCGAGACGAACGCAATGGCATAGCCCGTTTCCCTTGATTTACATTTTATAATTTAATTCTGCCTCAATTACAGGTTATTGAAAATACGGGTTGTTACAGGTACAGTACGACAAAGTTTGAATTCAACTTTTGAAACTGCAGCGCCATTTCAGGCCTTGTTTATAATTAGAATTAATCATATTCGTTTTCAAACGTCGATTCAAACTCAGTTTTCATTGCTATTATCTAAAATATTTATTTTAAATATTTAAAATCCATTATTTTAGCCAATTTAAAAATTCTAAATTGGTTTAGAATTTCTGGGTCGTTACTATCTCCCCCACTTAAAACTTTTCGTCCACGAAAAGTAAGAAAGTCGAAAGTGGTTTGATTAATCAACTCCTTGGTCCAACCTGGCTTCAATTCTCCAACTTTTCAGTTTTTGAGAATTTTCAAATTCTTCAAAAATTTGGCTAACACCCGGAGTTTTCGAAAAATTTCGCCGTAACCTCCTTTGTACGGGGAGAGGTTTGGAAATTTATTGTGTCGTATTAGGTACCCAATAAATCCTAATAAGCATACACATATTTATAGTGATATATTCTGGTATTTATAGGGGAGCGTGTATTGATAATAACTCCAGAGAATAAATTCTCGTCACCCTGTCAAAGCCTGAGGGAGTGTGCAATTTAAATGCTCCAGAGGATAAATCCTCGTCACCTCGTCCCGTGTGGGAAATAAATAGTCCATGTGCCATATCTAATAACTAGAGAGACGTGATTATTGTCAACTCCAGACCCGTGTGGGGTTTTTATTAATCTGGCAATTTAATCGTCACAATTTAAATAGTCCATATCAGTCATCAGTTCAACCTGTAAAATATAGTCATCGCCATACAAGCCTCTCGCTCGTATGGTAAATCTTCCACCTCGTCACACAAGCTCCAAATGCTCATGTGGTATATGATGAAGTATGCCTATCTTCAGAAGTATGCCATGTAATGTAGTTCAAAATTAATTGTTACTATCTTATGGCGATGTTTATTATTTCACACAGAACAACCAGCACTCCGCATCCAATGGCATTCACAGGAGTTGATATAATATTATTTCGCATCCAACTCATTAAGGTTTACCTATTTGTCGGGCATGCAAATAATTTCTTTACTCAAAGCCAACCCAATTACCTGTTCAAACATATATAATGCACATGTATATATTTCTATTTATTTCTAAATCAGTTCAATGGGTGGTTTAATCAAATAAATTCTACCTTTCATCTTCTTATTGATTAAATTAACTATAGTTTTAATAATTTAATTAATCAAATTTACTATCCCACAACACAAACAAAAAAGCAATTTGTTTTAACTTTTCAAAATCAGACAAATTAATTCATACTCTCTTTTTAAATTAATCAGACTATAAAAGTAAAAGTGCACATCCATGGAAAGAAAAAAACAACAAAGTAGAGAATTAAATGGTAATGCAAAGTATGGTAAATGTACCTTGCACCGGAGTCAATCAGAGATATCCGCTCGACACCTAGGATAGGCTTTCTGAATGCTCTCCTCTGTTTCCCAAGTACAATCTCGTGGATCTCCACTCCATTGCACTTTGACTAAGTGAACCTTTTTGTTCCTCAGCTCCTTGGTTTCTTTACCAATTATCTTTAGCGGCTCTCTTCTAACTGCCAATTCTGGAGTGATTTCTATATCCTGTTGCGCTGCTTCTTCCACGATCAAGTATGGATCATGAACATGTTTTCGAAGTTGAGATACGTGAAATACATCATGCACTCCAGGCAACCAATTAGGCAATTGAACCCTATATGCGAGAGTTCCAATCCGTTCAAGAATAGGGAACGGACCAATGAATTTGGGCGCCAATTTCCCCGTTTTACCCAACTGGATAACTCCTCTCATCGGAGATACTTTCAAATATACATATTCGCCAACAACAAATGATATATCCCTTCTTCTCTTACCTGCATAACACTTTTGTCGGCTTTGGGCGGCTAGTAATCGTTTCTTAACAAAATAGACTTTATCTGCAGCATCGCGAATCATATCTGGCCCCAATATAAGTCTGTTACCAGGTTCGACCCAACAAGCAGGGGATCGACACGGTCTACCATACAATGCTTCGAATGGTGACATTGTTAGGCTCGCTTGGTAACTGTTGTTATATGAGAATTCAACCAAATGTAAATGGTCTTCCCACGATCCGCCAAAATCAAGAATACAAGCCCGCAATAAATCTTCAAGAATACGATTCACCCTCTCAGTCTGACCATCTGTCTGAGGATGATATGCGGTTATCAAGTTCAGTTTCGTTCCCAATTCTGCTTGGAATGCTTCCCAGAATTTACTAGCAAAAATTGGGTCACGATCACTAACGATGCTCATGGGAACTCCGTGCAGTCTAGCAATTTCCTTGAAATATACTTGCGCCAAACTCTAAGCAGTCCTATTCGATTTGACAGGTATGAAATGGACGGTCTTCATGAAATGATCTACGATCACCCAAATACTGTCATTTCCTTTTCTGGTCCTGGGCAAACCATCGATGAAATCCATAGAAATATGTTCCCATTTCCCCCCTGGCACTTCTAAAGGTTGCAACAATCCAACCAGTTTCTGCTGATCGCTTTTGACTTGCTGACAGGTGGGACACCGGCTAACATATATAGAGATATCTCTTTTCATTGCCTTCCACCAGAAAGTTCGCTTGAGGTCATTATACATTTTGCTAACCCCTGGGTGGACACTCAGCTTGGACTTGTGGCATTCGTCAAGAACTTCTCTTTTGAGCTCGGAGACGTCGGGAACACAAATCCTTCCTTTTAATCTAAGAATTCCCTCGTTATCCACTTGGAAACTGGATGCATCGCCTTTTTGAATTCTTTTGATCATCTCCTTAACAAAATTATCATCTTTCTGTAGAATGGAGATCTTATCAATTAAGGAAGTCGTAACGATAAAGCTGGAGATTATTACATTCTTTCTACTCAGCGCATCAGCCACAACATTGGCTTTCCCTGGAGTGTACAAAATCTCAAAGTCGTACGCTGCAAGAAATTCTAGCAAACGTTGCTGTCTCAGATTCAAATCCTTCTGAGTGAACAGATACTTCAATGACTGATGGTCAGTATACAGTTCGAATTTCTCAACCAAAAGATAGTGCCTCCAGATTTTCAAAGCAAAGACGATGGCTAACAACTCAAGATCATGAGTCACATAATTCTTCTCATGCGGTTTCAGCTGACGGCTAGCATAAGAAATCACTTGACCTCTTTGCATTAACACCGCGTCAAGGTCTTCTCTAGATGCGTCAGTCCAGACTTTCAAGTCCTCATTGCCATCTATTATTGTTAACACTGGAGCGGTCGTCAGTTTTAATTTCATCTCCTGGAAAGCTTCCTCACATACCGGAGTCCAATTGAATCTCAAATGTTTCTTAGTTAATTTCGTTAAGGAACTGGATGTCTTCGCAAAATCCTTAATGAATTTCTGATAATAACTGGCCAACCCGAGAAAACTTCTGACTTCTATGGGTGTACGAGGCTATTTCCAATTTTGAATAGCAGTGATTTTACTGGGATCCACAGAAATTCCTTGCTTTGACACGACGTGGCCAAGAAATTTAACTTCTTCCTGCCAGAATATACATTTGGAAAACTTTGCTTTCAAAACATTTCTTCTCAGAATTTCTAACACTTGTTCCAAATGTTTTTCATGCTCGCTTTCTGACTTAGAGAAGGTCAGGATATCATCAATGAAAACCAGAACAAATTTAGTTAATACTCCTCTGAATACTCTGTTCATTAGATCAACGAAATAGGCCGGAGCATTACATAAGTCGAACGGCATTACTAACCACTCGTAGAATAAGTCCAGACCTCTGAATGCTGTCAAAGTAACACACTCTTCAGCAGTACGAAGTTGATGGAAAACCTGTAGCTAGGTCCATTCGTGAAAATACCTGTGCTCCATTCAATCGGTCCAATAAATCATCAATCCACGGCAATGGATATTTGTTTTTCAATGTCTGCTTATTCAAGTCGCGATAATCCACACACAGTCTGAGAGTATCGTCGGACTTCGGAACAAATACCACTGCTGCTCCCCCATCAGAAAAACTAGGCCTGATTAGACCATTCCATACTAGCTGCCTAGTTTGATTGTCCAACTCTTCTTTCTCCTTCAAGGTCATCCTTCGAATTGCGTGAACCACTGGCCTTGCATTCGGAACTAGAGAGATTTTAAAATCCATTTCTGTCTGCGGAGGTAAGCTATCAACTTCTTCGAACACATCCGCATAGTTCTTGACAAAGGGGATATTTTCTATGTCGACGGGGATATTCTCTGTAACAACAGGAACAGGTTCTATTAGAGCAGGAGAAATATCTAATGCTGCCCAGAAGTCCTTTCTATTCGAGTTCGGGCCTGCACAGGGAATTACAATATTGGCGAGCTTCGTTTTAACCTTGACAACCCTTTCTGCACATTTAACCTCGGCTTCGTATTTGGTCAACTAATCCAATCCTAAGATAAGATCGAATTCAGTAAAATCCATGACGATCGAGATACAAGGAAACCGATAATGAGAAAAGGAAACAGGTACCCCGCAAATCCAACTAAGATTGAGGGAACCCCCAATCGGATTCTGGACAGTGATGGGTTCTTTGAGATTTTTCAATTTCAAATCTAATTTCTTAACCGCATCCTTTGCAATAAAGCTTCTCGACGCGCCTGTGTCAAACAGTACCTTAACGGGAATGTTCTTGACAGTAAGCGTGCCTTCTAAAACGTCTGACCTTTCTTGACTAGACAAGGATGCAGGAACTTCTGCCACTTTATTTACTTGTTCTATTTAAGATATCTTTGATAACTGGCAGTCCTTTGCAAGATGCCCGGCCTGATGGCATTGACTGCATTTTCTATTTTCCTGAAACTTGTTCTTGGGTTTTGACCCAACATTTATTTCTTTCTTCGAGGATTTGCAATTCCCTTGAAAATGGCCTGGCTTCTTGTTGTTGTTGCATATTGCAGTCATTACTAGTCCTTTCTCAGACTTAGCCTTTTCCCTATTGAATCTAGGCTTCTTTCTGGCCCCAGACGTCGTACTGGCCTCTGGCTGTGCACTTGTCTCTGGGCTATATGCTCCAGATTTCCTTTTATTGCTAGTGTTGACTTCCTCCTCGTCGATAAAAAGGCCTCGCCTGCCAAGATCTTCATATTGATAAGCAATGTATATCATTTCAGAAAAAGGAAGCTTCACATGGCCCATCACACTATTCTGGTATTTCCTCTGAAGAACATTAATAAATCTCATATTCTTCCTCTTTGGATCTCGTATTAGATGAGGGGAGAAGTGAGAAAGTTCATTGAATTTCTTATGATATTCTGGGATATTCATATCCCCTTGTATCAAATAGTAGAATTCATCACATAACCGCTCAGTTACTTCTGGAGGAATAATTTTTTTATTGAAAAGTTGTTTGAACATACCCCAGGTGATATCACCTTCTGGATTATCTTTAATGATTGTTTCCCACCAGATTAAAGCTTCTTCTTTGAGTGCCCAAGATGCCACTAATCTTTTCTGGTCATCTCTCAGTTGGAAACTTTCAAAAATTCTTTCAGCAGAACTCATCCAAGCCTGAGTTTGAATAATAGATTCATTGCCTATGAAAGGTACTCCTCCTAGATTTCGATATCTTTTAAATAGAGCTTCTATATCCGATCCTGGTTGAGGGAGTACAACTGGCTCATTAATTCGTTGAACCATAGGATTATTTCTTCTGCTTCTGCCACTCATTTTCTATGTCTGCAAATAGCCGACAAAGTGTTAGGCCAACAGAAAAAGTGATTTTGAAACATAGAGACATATACTCGTACATAAATGTGTCTATCGAAGTGTATTTCATTCTGTTATACTCATACTAGGATACTACTGATCCTATCGGTAATGAGTTACTCGTTCTAGAACACTACTGGTTCTATTTCTGACGAGTTCGTTCATATGTTATATTCCAGGCTTAACCGAAGCTCTGATACCACGTTTGTGACGACCCCATTCTCGATAAGACGGTGGCAAGGGTAATCTTTGGAATATAACACATAAACAGATAATAACAGAACAGAAATAAATAAATACACCAGATAATGTACAATAGAATACACTGGATAAATATCATCATCAGAGTTACACAGTATATAGGATCATACTTAGTATAAAGTACGGTTCGGCTATACATAAATGTCTACTGCGGAAAAGAAAACATAATATGTACAACAGGAGCTGAACAGCATAAAAAGAGATAAATGATAGAATCCATCTTCATCTCCAGCTATCCAGAAAGAGTCTGCTAAAACCTGAATACAAGGCTGCCCGTGTAGAAAAAGGGGCACCCGAGTTTGCAAGTGAAACAAACTACGAGTCAGTCATGGGACTGGTATGAGAAATCTACTTAACACATTTTCAAATATGGCTAATCACAGGACCACGCCACTTTCGTGGAACGGGTTCACTCCATTGGATTGCCAGTGCTTTAAAACAAATAATTCTTTTAAACATCGCAATGCTTTTTATAAAAATGAAGCCATTATAAGACTCAGTTCCCATCACACAATGCAACACACACCAGAGGATAGAGTTTTACCTTATAATGGCCAAAATATGCTTGATATGAGCAAAACAAATCATTTGATATTATTGCTAGTGTATATATGTTTCAAAAACAATTTCAGTCATAACTATCAATCATAGGCAGCATTAATGCCCCATACCACTATGTCGCCATATATAGGTATACAATCAAAACCGCACGATGTCGTATTTGGAAATTGGATTTCCGTCATGAACCGAGGCAAAAGATAGTCCTCACCGAATTCGAGACAATCTATCCCATGTCTCAGGATCAGAACGCATCGACCCATTGGAGCCACAGGGCCGGTCCACCGATGTGGATTAAAATGCCTGAACACTGCGTTTCCCCGCCCTTTTAGGCGTAAATGAGCCCAATGACTCCATCGGTCCCGGATCGACCGATGTATCCGAGGCGCCTCGCAACAGCAACAACCACACAGGTGAAAAGTATATAAATGTTAGGGCTGGTTGGTCACTGACACCACCCTAGCTAGAAAGAAACACATGTCCTCCCTTGATCCTTCTCCCGTTTCTGGTCCATCTCGGGGTGTTAGGCTCGCGAATTCACGTTATACACAAAGCTATGCCACACAGGCTGTGCTTTGATCATCAACCACAAGACTTTTCTTTTCAACAGAAGCCTTGATCATCTATCACTTAGGCGTGCCACACAGGCAATTCACCCCGTGCGACTGATTTCTATCGATATATAACCTTTGGGCTCGTACGTCTCAGAGAAGGGCGTTAAGCAAGAGAATAAATCCTCCGCCACCAAACAGATATATATATATATAATAGAGATCAATCAGCACAGAACAAAATCCAATGTCAGACACACAGTCCATTTACACGTTCGTTCTGGGTCTGAACGAAGCCGGAGGCACTCAATACCTCGCATATCCGTACAATCAACATGTACGTCCGGGTGGCTACTACTTCAACCCCGTCAAGGTAGCTACTCCTATCATGAGCATCAGTAGCACCCCTCCATTCGACGTGAAGATTATCGGTCTTGCACCGTCTTCATATCTTCGACCTTCAATCGTCGGTCAATCATTTGAAATGAGAATTAACTCGGCCTTTTCAAATAACTCACGTATATTTAGAATTTCAAATCAATTTATTTCAATGGTTAAATCATTCGACAACACCAATTTTGTTCTTTAATGTAATTTCCACACCAAACACATTCAACCATCAAATATCAAATAAATCGAGCAAATTCAGTTTATTTCCATTCCATATCATTTATAATATTTTATCACGATTTATCGCTATTTTTATTTATTTTAAAAAAAGCTATTTCATTAAAACGACGCTTCAGGCCATAATGCGGCCGTGGCGCTGTTTTTCTCCAGATTTGATTTACACATATTTGAAAATCTAACCGTTGGATCTTCACAAAATTTATCTCATTAGAAAGATCTTTTCAAAACGAATCCAATGGTTTCAGTTTTGGGAAAATCCGACGGTCGGATCTCCCGCACTAATCGTTTGAAGTTATGATTTCAAAAATACGTACTGCAGCGTCGTTATTCGATTTAATTTAATTATATTTATATATATATATATATAATCGATTCTGGCGCTGCTTTTCTTCAGATTTGAATTAAACATTCCAGACAATCCAACCTTTGGTTCTTTACAAAGTTGGTGCAGTTGGAAAGATATTTTCAAGGCGAACCCAATGGTTGTGGTTTCAGGAAAATCCGATGGTCGGATCTCCCGCACTAATCATTTGAAATCACGGTTTCAAAATACGTACTGCAGCGTCGTTATTCGATATACTATAATTATATATATTTCTATATATTTCATTCTTCGATTTCAAAACCATTTTCACTTCTCACTATCGATAAAAATGATATTTTTATCTAACAGACATTTATTCCAACACTTCACTATTTTCAACAATTCATGCATATAATAAAAATGAGATTTTAATTGTAAAACAATTTATTTCAAAACATGACTATTTTATATAGTTCATATAGAGGATGAAAATATGATTTTTATTATAAATCAATTTATTTCAAAACCCGATTATTTTTCAACACATGAATTTCTAATCAACACATGAATATAGTTTCAACACATGAATTTCTATTCAACACATGAATATAGTTTCAACACATGTAAATAATTCTAACACATGAATATTATTGAAAATTTCGGCAGCATAACAGCAGGGTAGTTAAAACCGGGACCGTCCCTAGTACGGATCCCCGCACTACCGGTTTTTGACAATGGGGATCATGCATCTAGTTCGCACGCAGGCGGCATGTATATTTATTTCATTTCCACAAACTAATCCTATGTGGTTTCAACCAAATATTTCTCAACCACAAATGGATATTTTTCAACCACAATCAATCAATATCAACCACAAACAATTCCAATCAACCATTCGCTATCAATCAATTTTCACACCTATCACAACCAATAAATATCGTCCATGGTTTGTGGACGAGGGGCGTATATATATATATATATATATATATATATATATAGCAATTCACTTCTATTTCAACACATATATAATTTTTACAATGCATATATAACTTATACATCGAACGTACAACTTATACAATGCTTATACATGAGGTGTACAACGCTTATATAACTCATACATCGACTATATAATTTATACATTGTCGTTTTCCATATCGTTTATAAATTAGAAATCTCACATTGCTTTGACGCTTCGCTAAAAATCGTAGAAGGTTCAGAAAAATCCGCGGTCTCTTCTATAATGTAGAGAGCCTCCTTGCGGTCCCGGTGCTTCCTGTTTCATCAAATTTCGTTAACGAATGGAAAAGATATGATTTTTCAACGTTTGCAACACTATAAAGTGTTTAAATCAGTTCAAGGATAATAAAGGTCGAACCTTTATACTTCGTTCAGAACTAGGTTTGGGATTTTCGCGAAATCGGTGGAGTTTTGGGATGATTGGCGGTGCTGACGTGAAAGAGGGGGGTGGGGGCTTCCTGTCGACGGTGGTCCGGTCCGATCTGGTGGCCTGTGGCGTCGTCGGCGGCGCTAGGAAGTCTCGAAGTTTGGGGGCTCGATTCAGGTGGAGGAGGTGATGGTGGAGGTCGTGCTGGGGTCGGATTTGAAGAGGAGGAGAAGGCGAGTCGAACGGTGGTGGTGGCGTTGGCTGTAGGTGGCGGTGGCGGCCGGAAAAGAGGAGAGAAGGTGCGAACGGTTTTCCGTCGTGAACAAAGGGAGAGAGGCGGGTTGACTCGATCAAAAAGGAGAAGTGAGAGAAAGGAAGGGATTGGCTACGGTTTTATTTAATTTTTAATTATTTTAAATTCGAAAATATCTCCTTGTCCAAACGAACACCATTTTAAACCCAACGACTGTCAATCCTAGCTAAATACCCCTATCCCGGACACAATGGGATATGTTTCGTCGGCCAATTCGACTGTTACAGTCAGTTATTTTTCAAATTAAAATATAAAACATTCAATATTTAATTTGAATGTACCTTTCAAGTTGCCGGGGCCACATACTAACTCGAAATATTCCAGAAAAATAAATCTAGCTATGTTTTGACGAGCCGGTCCCAACAAAACTAGTTTCATCAAATTCTGAGACCGTTTGTAAAATGGCCCATTTCTGGTCGATCTAATTTAACTATAAATGACCAGAACACATTTTCCTTTGCCACGCTCACATACTAGCTTCAAAAATTATGAAATTTGAAACCTAGCAATAACTTCACATCCCGGATCCAAGAAAAGTGGTTTCGTCGGATTCCGAGGTCGAATGCAAAATGGCCAATTTCACAGGCTATATAAATTCCATAGCGACCTTTCTGAAAATTCATTCGGCCATAACTTTTGCTTTCCGCTATGAAAATTTGATTTTTCAGATTCGTTAGAAAGGAATTCACTAACAGATTTAAATATATTTTTTCACTAAAATCCGTTTTGTTTTGCACTAGGTACAGTCCGACAAAGTTTGAATTCAATTTTTGAAACTGCAGCGCCATTTTAGGCCTTGTTTATAATTAGAATTAATTATATTCGTTTTCAAACGTCGATTCAAACTCAGTTTTCATTGCTATTATCTAAAATGTTTATTTTAAATATTTAAAATCCATTATTTTAGCCAATTTAAAATTTTTAAATTGGTTCAGATTTTCTAGGTCGTTACACTAAGAGTTGTGAATATGATGACATAAAGCGGGTTAATTGATTTTAGATCACATATCATGAAACAAGGGTAAATGTACAAGTCTTATCAACTAGTATTAGGCTAAGTACATCACTGTACTCGTGCCACAATGAAAACAAAACAAAAAAAATCATTGAAATTATCATATACATCTCAAGCGAGTTAAATTGTCAATTGTGGGCTAAATCTCAAAATATGATGGATTAGAAATCCAAATGCTCTTTGCAACCTGATTAAGTTAAAATCATCAAACCCAAATCATAAAAGAAATTATAAGAAATGTGCTCATGCCATAATAATAAAGCCCATCTTGAGCTATACTGTTGCTTATCCCAAGTGATAGCCAAATATTAGCAAATGAAAACAATCCACAACAAATCATAATATGAAATCATAACAAATAATGTGCACGTTCTGTTATGTAAATTATAGCCCATCCCGAGCTATAGTATTGCTCATCTCGAGCAATAGCCAAGTACTTATACATTTCCAAATTTAAGCATCTTTCACTGCGACTACCCCAGTCGAGTGTATCTTGATCATCCCGATCAAGTGAATACGTACATGAGACCCATCCCGAGTCTCGACTTCGTCTCGAAGCTAGTACTAGCTTTAGATGACACCGGATGCATCATTGACTCTCAGTCAGTAACCCAAACAACGATAATAGTGTGTCCCATACCACACGTTTTCACTGCTTGGTTTACTTTTCTCTCGTCATCTCCGCATTGGAAAACATAGAAAACACCAAATCATCATTAATAAGACATCTGCTTCAATTTAACTATACTGGAATTAACTGACCTCATATACTTCCATACCCCACACCACGGAGTGTACAATTTCGTTTAACATCCAATACGCTATCTAGAAGGGTAAAAGATTGTGTAGTTTATATATAAGAAATACCTGATTTCCAAATAAGTTATGAAACATTTTTACGAAACCAATAGTTTTCTTTCTTGGAAAACTATAGATTTGAAGATAGGTTTTTCTACAATTGTTTTAAGACCGCTTAGTGTTAAGAACTAAAATTATAAACCTCATTTAGCCTCAAACTATAACAAAAACTTAATTTATACGTATATCAGAAAAATAGTTTAAATCATGCAATGTATGCTCAAAACTCATCACTAAAGACATAAAACCAAAATTATGAATTAGTGAGAATTTAGGCTTCTCCATTAATAAAGTAAGCCAAAATATAACACAAAAAGAATGGCTCAACACTAGATCAAGACAAGCACGAAAACACTTAAGGAAAGACGCCCAAATTTACACGGCATGAAATATGCTGAGAAATCAATCAGGGATGCAACTTTCAGAATAGTTTCGAATGACCAAACAACCGTCGGTTGGTATAAAATTTGATATGAACAAACTAGAAATACTTGACTTTCAATTGAAAAAGGATTCACAAAATTCCGATATCGCACGAAAGCGATATAGGGCTCCAAACATGGACTTTGGACTGAATTTCAGTGAAACACGCCACCTCCATTAACGTCACTCACAAAGGGAATGCCTTAACTTTGGTGGAGATTTTTAAGTAAAAGCCACAGATGAACTCAAGACAGATATAAATACACATATTTTAAACAGCAGAAACCAAACAAACTTTTATTTCATCAATACGTGTTTCAAACAAAGATTTCCATAATTGTCTCAAAATACTTTCAACATTACAACCTCATAACTGCCTTGATTATTAAAGAAGCATGAAAACATAAATAAAGTGACAAAAATCCTCATAGTGATATCCAAAGCCATTATCCGAGCAAGAAAGATCCAAATCATACATCTACGTTCTTGGTGCTTGTAAAGAGCCTGACTGAGTTGAGCTGTTTCCTCCCTGTGGACCTGGTGGGGGGGGATGATAGAAAAGAAGACGAAAAGAAAATAGGGTCAGACATAAAGCCTGAGTAAATCTAGTAACTCTTAAATATGTGAACAAGAAAAGGATATGATGGATATAAACTAAAAATAGGAAAGTGTCACAAGCTAAGGAAGTGTCGAATGTACTATCACACCCATACTATATCTCTGCACCTACTTGAGTTTATTCTAACTGGAACCCCGTGGTGAGGGTGAAGTGATCCCCATTCTTATTAAAGATCGGCTCCTACTCGCGTTAACATGTGTCATACGGCCCCCAAGAATTGTAGATACCTATGCTGGTCCCACCATGGGGTGTATTAAGACCCATGGTGGCGGCCCTGACACAAATCCTAGAACGCATAGGTTATACTACTGGTGTCCCCAGTGTCCTGGTTGTCTGCTCCGAAGTGTGTGCACACCCGCACCCCGTTAGACCTACATTGTGCACCCACCGTCGTCGTTTGACCGCTTACAATCAGCCTAGTAATCGTGCCCCACCCTGCCTAGTTTCAGAGTACCGTTGATACCTAACTTTGGGTTACTGCTGAAACGGGTCCCTCGTTACTAGGGTTTTCTAGTCAAACATGTTAAGTGGTTAAGTGTCTGTATTTACCTAACCCCACCCATCAATTTTGTTAACATGTCAAATTTGGTTAAGTGTTATAGTTGACTTAACCCTACCATATGTCCTTAGCCTCTTAGGAGCACCAGACCACTCACATTAGACAGGTATTGCTATGGTTACTGGATATGCCGGTCGGTTCCGGGTAGATTTACACCATAGCTCAGTCTAACCTCGGGTCCTTATCGGGCTCAATGCTTAACCACCCACATTGGATAGGTATTGTTGTGATACTGGACAGCCGGGCGGGTCTGGGCAGGTTTACATCACAACTCAATCCAACCAAGGGTTAAGCATGTTGTGTTTTCTAAATTTACATATTTTATTACTTCTCAACTATATGTAAATGTCATATCTTTTATTTTTCGGTATTTCAATTAATATCGCTTATGTGTCATAATCGTTGGCATGTGCCAAACATGCCAACATATATTTTCATATTTTACACCCAACGTTATTACCCCCGTTTGTTCGCAATGTTATAACATGTGTTGGGCTTGTCAATTCATCCCAACTTTATAAACGTGAGGAAAAGGGGAAATCAAGAACATGTAATACATAAAGGTGTGTGGCGCATGAACTTGCAATTTGGCGATTCAACTAACATATAACATGGGTCATGTGAACTTACATTCAAATCAAAGTATGACTAAGTAGGTGACATATGAAATGGCATAGTTTAGGCAAATACAAACTTGTGTTCAAACATGTTATCTTGGCATAATATCAACAACAAAACTAGCATGTTGTATATTCACAAAAATGTACAATTTTTACATCTAATCATATAGCCTATTTCAACATCAACTTGCATAGTTTATGAAACCCAAACGATGTTTGACATAGAACCAATTATATTTTGAAAATAAACATGAACTTGCATAGTTTACACAAATTCTAATTTAGACTATGGGAATATACATAGCCCTTGCCATCGACATATACAAAAAGGGATCAATTTCTAGTTTTTGCCACAAGCTTGCAAGTGCCATTATTTTTCATATACAATTGTTCAATAGGCTTGCATCAATCAATTTATGCCACAAACATCAATATATAAGTCATGGTAGAACCATTACAATACACAAAGATTATAACAACACGATTCTATTTTCATTTACATCGAATCACATAATAGTTTTTATTCATATTTTGAAAGGTCACTATACTTACAACGTGTGATGAATTCTTGTTTTCTGAATCCTGTTATTCTGATTTGGAGATGCTCTCCTTTGGGTAGCAAAGTTGCGTTGAATGATTTGATTAAGCTTCAATCTTCTTCTAATTTGATTCGTCTCTTAGGCTTGTTGGCTTGTCTCTAGGCTTTCTAATTGACGACCATTCCTAGTTCCTCTTCAGCAGCATGACGGCTTTTATATTCTATTATTTGTGTGAATTTAGGGTTAGACTTGAGTTGTATTTATAGAATTTTAAATTGTTTTGAGCCGTTAGATAAAGATAGGAGGAATCTAGACCATACAAAGTTAAAAGAGCCAATCAAGAGGTGACATGTAAGCTCTAGTGACTCAGCCAAGCATCAGAATTCGACCAGACCCTGACCAGGCCAGCCAGGACCTGACCAGCAGGTCATTCTGACCTGGGCGCACTTGGCAGGTGCGCCAGGCTAAAAATGTACTGGCGCACTTCCCAAGTGCGCCAGTTCAACTTTGTTCTGGCGCACTTCCCAGGTGCGCCAGTGCATTCTGACCCATTTTCTGGTTTTTCTGCCCAACTTCGTTCGTCTATATCGTCTTCATACGATATCCGTTTTACGCAAACTTGGACTCTATCTTAAGCAGAATTTCGATATGAACGCAATGGCGTAACCCATTTCCCTTTATTTCATCATTTATAATTAATTATACTTTAATTTTTGAAGCTTAACGTTATAGAATTCACGGGGTGTTACATTCTCCCCCCCCCCCTTTAAAGGATTTCGTCCCCGAAATCTTCAAGTTAGGAAGAATGTATATCCTACCATCCAACAGTCCATCTACTCAACCAACAAACACATGCATCCAATGTCCTTAAAAGACTTCTAATGCTTCATGATCATATTCATAGTGTGTGTACATGTCCTTATCTAATGTAGAAATCAGACGGTCTACTGATTCAATTGACCTCCTTAATGCAAATCATGTAAGTGTCATGAATCCATTATGTATGCAAAAAAAATTTCCTACTCATATTTCTACATGAGTGCATAACTATTCATACAAATGCGACAACCATATGACAGCATATCAAGTTTTCAACCATAAACAAATAAGAATACATATATGCATATGCAGTATGAAGTGATTGAGCCGATCTAAGACCTAGATTGTGTGTGTATATGCATCCACGAGCAACCACTAGCAACCACTAGCAACCACTTGCCACCATCAACCATAACATGTTTCAAATACATGTTTACATCCAAAGGGGTTTCTACCTAAGGATAGAGGATAATATCGAGGAGATATACCTAAAAAGATAGATACAAGCACAACTTAAGAAAAAGAGAGGTCAAAGATGTACCCTCAAAAAGAAAGGGGTAGGCAGTGCGTATTCTATCCTCAGTTTCCCAAGTCGCGTCTTCCTCGGCGTCGCTCCACTGAACCTTAACGAGTTTCACTTCGCGGTTGCGTAGCTTTTTGATTTCAGTTCCTACGATTCGAATTGGAACTCTCCTTATAGTTGCTTCACGTTCCACTTCGGCTTCTTCTAGAATGCTTGGCGCCACCACTTCCGCTGATTCATGTAGACATTTCCGGAGATGAGAAACGTGAAAGACGTTGGGAATTCCAGCCAATCTTTCAGGCAGATCTACTCTATAAGTCATTTTCCCAATCTTCTCGATGATAGAGAATGGTCCTACAAATCTTGGTGCTAGTTTTCCTGCGGATCCAAAGCAAACGACGTTCCTTAAAGGGGATACCTTAAGGAAAACCCTGTCCCCAACCTCAAACTCAAGGTCGGTCCTTCTCTTGTCGGCGTAGGATTTCTGTCTGTCTTGGGCTGTCTTCATTCTCCTACGTATCGAGTCCACTTTCTCTGAGGTTTCTCGAATCATGTCTGGCCCAAGTATAAGCTTATCTGTAGACTCCCACCAACAAGTTGGTGATTTGCACGGTCTTCCATACAAGGCTTCGAAGGGTGCCATGCCGATGGTAGCTTGGTAGCTGTTGTTGTAGGCAAATTCCACTAAAGGAAGGTGATCCTCCCACGTCCCTCCAAAGTCAAGAACGCAAAGTCTTAAAAGATCCTCTAAAACTCTATTCACCCTTTCCGTCTAACCATCGGTTTGGGGGTGATAGGCCGTGCTCAAACATAACTGCGTGCCTACAGCTTCTTGCAGACTCCGCCAAAACTCACTCGTGAAGATAGGGTCTCGGTCACTAACAATGCTGGAGGGTATCCCATGGAGGCGAACTATTTCCTTGAGATAAAGAGATGCTAGAGATGAGGCAGTCCTTCTATTCTTCATAGGTATAAAGTGGGCGCTTTTAGTAAGCCTATCCACTATTACCCAAATGCTAGTGTTGCCTCTTCTCGACCTAGGCAGTCCATCAATGAAGTCCATTGAAATGCTATCCCACTTCCACTGTGGGACTTCTAGAGGGTGAAGTAGTCCTCCAGGCTTCTTTTGTTCCGCCTTGACCCGTTGGCAGGTCATGCACTTAGAAACGAAATCTGCCACGTCTTGCTTCATGCCGCTCCAAAAGAAAGTCCTTTTTATATCCTTGTACATCTAATCACCGCCAGGGTGTATAGTCATCTTGGAATGATGCACTTCCTCGAGAACCTTCTTTGTCAACTCCCTTGCTTGTGGGACGCATAATCTTCCATCTCGCCTAAGCCAACCCTTATCATCGATGGCGTACCTACTGAGGTGACTAGAAGTCTCACCCCTAATAAGTTTATCAATCACATCAACAAGTTGAGGGTCTTCACGTTGTGCAGACCCTATTGAGTCCAAGAGAGTAGGGCGTACTTCGAGAGATGCTAACAAACCCGGTACAAAATCCGAGGAGGGCCTAAAGTTAAAACTAGCTATATACTCCAAGTTTTGCCTTTCCACAAAGAGAGGGCTTAGGGTCAGTTTCTTTCGGCTCAACGCGTCCGCTACCACGTTGCCTTTTCCGGGAGTATAGGAAATTTCAAAATCATACGAGGCAAGAAACTCCATCCATCTTTGCTGCCTCAAGTTAAGATTCTTCTGGGAGAAGAGATATTTCAACGATTTATGGTCAGTGTATAATTCAAACTTCTCACCTAGGAGATAATGGCGCCAAGACTTAAATGCAAAGACGATGGTGGCCAACTCAAGATCGTGGGTTGGGTAGTTCTTTTCATGAACCTTCAATTGCCTTCCGCCATAGGCTACTACTCTTCCTTCTTGCATTAGAACAGCGCCAAGTCCCGTTCCACATGCATCCGTGTATACTGTGAACATTTTGCTTCCGTCAGGCAGAGTTAGAACTGGGGCTGTTGTAAGAGCCCTTTTTAATCGTTGGAAAGCAAACTCGCAGTCCAAATCCCAAGTGAATGCCAGATTCTTCTTTGTTAGCCTTGTGAGTGGGGCTAAGATTTTTGCAAAATCCCTAATAAACTTTCGGTAAAAACCGGCTAGCCCAAGAAAGCTTCGAACTTCGGTTGCATTTCTTGGTGTCTTCTAATCTTCCACTGCCACCACTTTTGCGGGGTCCACAGCCAAACCTTCTTTGGACACTATATGCCCAAGAAACCTTACTTCTTTTCTCTTGAAGTGACACTTGGAGAATTTGGCTTTTAGTTGATGTGCACGGAGAGTATCCATGATTTCTTTCAGATGCTAAGCATGTTCTTCCTCACTCTTTGAGAATATTAAGATATCATCTACAAGACAACCACAAATTTGTTGGGGAATTCTCTGAACACCCTGCTCACTAGATCTACGAAATAAGCGGGTGCGTTTGTCAAGCCGAAAGGCATGGCAAGCCACTCGAAGAAACCGTCTGGGGTTCTGAACGTTGTCTTATCAATGTTGTCTTCAGCTACTCCTAGCTGATGGAACCCAGTTGCCAGATCAAGTTGGGAGAAGACCGACGCTCCTACAAGCTGATCAAACAAATCGTCGATTCGGGGATGAGGGTGCCTATTTTTCTTGGTCAATTTGTTTAACTCCCTATAGTCGACGCAAAGGCGAAGCGAACCGTCTGCTTTGGTTGCGAACACCACTGGAGCACCCCATTTCGAAATGCCCCGTCTAATGAACCCATTTTCAAGAAGTTCTTTAACCTGCTTACTGAGCTCCTTTATCTCCCTTGGAGCCATGTGTCTGACAGGTAAAGCTACAGGCTTTGCGTTATCCACAAGATATATGCAGAAGTCTATTTTCCGCCTCAGAGGTAAGCCTTTCACTTCCTCAGAGACATCTGGATATTCCCGGACTACTCTAACTGATTGCAAATTCTCATCAGAAGCATCAAGCGACTCTAGATAACTAAGCATAACAACGTTCAAGGGATTACAAGAAATTTCTAGAGTATTACCAAGCCGAGTCGAGAGTCTAACTACTCTTTTCTCACAGTCAAGAATGGCACTATTACTGGATAACCAGTCCATGCCTAAGATCAAACCATATCCCGAGAAGCCCAAAATAAAGGCACTACAACTAAACTCAACGCTGAGAATAGAGATTTTCAAACCCAAACAAACCATTGACAAGTAAGCGGAGCCCCCAATTGGATTTGAAACTACTAAGGGATCTTCTACCTTACTAGTGTCTAGATGCAGAGATTCTACTAAGGAAGATGAAATAATGGAGTGTGACACGCCAGAGTCAAAAAGTGTACGAACTGGATGATCATAAAGATAGACTACACTTTCTACAGAATTATTTCTACCTCTTTCTCAAGATAGGATTGAGAAGATAAGCAAGATAAAACAAAGCGTTTAGGAGAAGAAGTTAAAGAGGTACCCCCATAAGGTCCTGCTTGCGGGCCTTGCCCTTGATTCTTAGGGCAGTTCTTACTGATATGTCCAATATCACCACACTGAAAGCATGCCCCCATCTTCGTCTTCTTCTTTCTACAATCCTGAACTATATGCCCAACAATGCCACAGAAATAACATTTCCTTTTTTCATGTGTCTTGTTATTATTGTTGTTGTCCTTTCCTCCTTGACTATTATCCGTCTTCTTGTTCTGCGATTTTTCCGCTTGCTGTTTCGCGTAGAGGATGAGGGGGAGTAAAAGCGTCTGTAGCTGGGGAGTAAGGTCCCCAGACATACTGAAACGGAAAGGAAAAATTCAAAACGAAGGATAGAGAGGGATAGATAGGGCACATGGCTTTGGGGGATTTTGTCTTTTTATAAATATAACACTCTTTCAAAAAAAATGCTTCTTTAAACTTTCTTTTTTGAAAACAATTTTCAAAAACTTTTATCTTGTCTGGTAAACCTATGCTCTGATACCAAGTGAAACACCCACCTCTATTAAGGTCACTCACAAAGGGAATGCCTTAACTTTGGTGGAGGTTTTTAAGTAAAAGCCACAGATGAACTCAAGACATATATAAATACACATATTTTAAACAGTGGAAACCAAACAAATTTTTATTTCATCAATACGTGTATCAAGCAAAGATTTCCATAATTGTCTCAAAATACTTTCAACATTACAACCTCATAACTGCCTTGATTATTAAAGAAGCATGAAAACATAAATAAAGTGACAAAAATCCCCATAGTGATATCCAAAGCCATTATCCGAGCAAGAAAGATCCAAATCATACATCTACGTTCTTGGTGTTTGTAAGGAGCCTGACTGAGTTGAGTTGTTTCCTCCCTGTGGACCTGGGGGGGAAACAAAAGAAAAGAAGACGAAAAGAAAATAGGGTCAGACATAAAGCCTGAGTAAATCTAGTAACTCTTCAATATGTGAATAAGAAAAGGATATGATGGATATAAACCAAAAATAGGAAAGTGTCACAAGCTAAGGAAGTGTCGAATGTACTATCACACCCATACTATATCTCTGCACCAACTTGAGTTTATTCTAACTGGCACCCCATGTTGAGGGTGAAGTGATCCCCATTCTTATTAAAGATCGGCTCCTACTCGCGTTAACATGTGTCATACGGCCCCCAAGAATTGTAGATACCTATGCCGGTCCCACCATGGGGTGTATCAAGACCCATGGTGGCGGCCCCGACACAAATCCTAGAAGGCATAGGTTATACTACTGGTGTCCCCAGTGTCTTGGTTGTCTGCTCCGGAGCGTGTGCACGCCCGCACCCCGTTAGACCTACACTGTGCACCCACCGCCGTCGTTTGACCGCTTACAATCAGCCCAGTAATCGTGCCCCACCCTACCTAGTTTCAGGGTACCATTGATACCAAACTTTGGTTACTGCTGAAACGGGTCCCTCGTTACCAATATTTTCTAGTCAAACATGTTAAGTGGTTAAGTGTCTGTATTTACCTAACCCCACCCATCAATTTTGTTAACATGTCAAATTTGGTTAAGTGTTATAGTTGACTTAACCCTACCATCTGTCCTTAGCATCTTAGGAGCACCAGACCACTCACATTAGACAGGTATTTCTACGGTTACTGGATATGCCGGTCGGTTCCGGGCAGGTTTACACCATAACTCAGTCTGACCTCGGGTCCATATCGGGCTCAATGCTTAACCACCCACATTGGATATGTATTGTTGTGAATACTGGACAGCCGGGCGGGTCTGGGCAGGTTTACATCACAAGTCAATTCAACCTCGAGTTAAGCATGTCGTGTTTTCTAAATTTACATATTTTATTACTTCTCAACTATATGTAAATGTCATATCTTTTATTTTTGGGTATTTCAGTTCATACCGCTTATGTGTCATAATCGTTGGCATGTGCCAAACATGCCAACATATATTTTCATATTTTACACCCAACGTTATTACCCCCGTTTGTTCGCAACGTTATAACATGTGTTGGGCTTGTCACAATTCAGCCCAACTTTATAAATGTGAGGAAAAGGGGAAATCAAGAACATGTAATACATAAAGGTGTGTGGCGCATGAACTTGCAATTTGGCGATTAAACTAACATAAAACATGGGTCATGTGAACTTGCATTCAAATCAAAGTATGACTAAGTAGGTGACATATGAAATGGCATAGTTTAGGCAAATACAAACTTGTGTTCAAACATGTTATCTTGGCATAATATCAACCACAAAACTAGCATGTTGTATATTCACAAAAATGTACAATTTTTACATCTAATCATATAGCCTATTTCAAACTGAACTTGCATAGTTTATGAAACCCAAACTATGTTTGACATAGATCCAAATATATTTTGCAAATAAACATGAACTTGCATAGTTCACACAAATTCTAATTTAGACTATGGGAATATACATAGTCCATGCCATCGACATATACAAAAAGGGATCAATTTATAGTTTTTGCCACAAGCTTGCAAGTGCCATTGTTTTTCATATACAATTGTTCAATAGGCTTGCATCAATCAATTTATGCCACAAACATCAATACATAAGTCATGATAGAACCATTACAATACACAAAGATTATAACAACACGATTCTATTTTCATTTACATCGAATCACATCATAGTATTTATTCATATTTTGAAAGGTCACTATACTTACAACGTGTGATGAATTCTTGTTTTCTGATTTATGTTATTCTGATTTGGAGTTCCTCTTCCGCAACACGACGACTTTTGTATTCTATTATTTATGTGAATTTAGGGTTAGACTTGAGTTGTATTTATAGAATTTTAAATTGTTTTGAGCCGTCAGATGAAGATAGGAGGAATCTAGACCATACAAAGTTCAAAGAGCCAATCAAGAGGTGACATGTAAGCCCTAGTGACTCAGCCAAGCATCAGAATTCGACCAGACCCTGACCAGGCCAGCCAGGACCTGACCAGCAGGTCATTCTGACCTGGGCGCACTTGGCAGGTGCGCCAGGCTAAAAATGTACTGGCGCACTTCCCAAGTGCGCCAGTTCAACTTTGTTCTGGCGCACTTCCCACGTGCGCCAGTGCATTCTGACCCATTTTCTGGTTTTTCTGCCCAACTTCATTCGTCCGTATCTTCTTCATACGATATCCGTTTTACGCAAACTTGGACTCTATCTCAAGCAGAATTTCGAGACGAACGCAATGGCATAACCCATTTCCCTTGATTTCATCATTTATAATTAATTATACTTTAATTTGTGAATCTTAATGTTATAGAATTCACGGGGTGTTACATTCAGACTGGGCTGAAATCACTTCTAGGTCCAACTTTGGGACCAGGTTTGAAAACAATCTCGGGTTGGCCTAAAAATTTGCAGATAAGTAGAAAAAGTCTCATAATTTACAAAAAAAAGAATCATCCAAAACGGATCAATGATCTTGATGTTATAACAGCCCAAAGTTACACTTTGACTGTGATTTCCGCAATTAGAAGAAGATGAACAAAAGTCAATTTCTAGGTCCAACTTTGGGACCTGATTTGAATGGCCGAACGATCTCGGATACGTCTAAAAATTTACAGGCTTGTAGACCAGATCCCTAACTTCGAAATAAGAAAGAACCACTCAATTCCAATCAATAACGAAGGAAATATAACACATAAAATTTGGACATGGGCGTTGTTTTGTTCTAGGTTGATATCACAGCAAAACCCCAACTTTGGTGACATGTTTACCCACCCAAATCAACACAATGGCGCCAAAATTTATAGATATACTCACAAGATATTGTACAAAAACATGCAAAAGGAATTCCATAAAAACACTTAAGAATCAGAAAGTTATGAAGGCTCAAACATGCTATGATTTCAGCACAGCAACAAAACGATCAATATGACTCAGAAAAGCTACGTATTTTATACGGACAGTAAATCGATTCAATGAATAAAACTAAAACAATGTAGACTAGAAAGTATGTATCCACCGACTCACCTTGATTGGATTATAGCGAGATTCCTCTTGATTTGGAGCTTTGGGATGCTTGAAAGCTGAAGAAATCCAGCAACAAAAGAGAACATCGCAACCCAATCCTTTGATTTACTTCACTGGAAATGAAAGTAGAATTTGAATGGGCTAGAGAATGAATTAGAGAGTGCTATATTCAATTTGCACCCGAGATTTTTAGCATGCAACAACACAACCGTTCCCTTGAAAAAACTGCATTTTCGACCTCGATGCAGCAAGGATTTGGCATACCAAACTTAATTTTTTTTTCCTTCGAAATTTTTACGGAAGGTGTGTTAATGAGTTGAGAATGACATTTCAAAATTTGGGAATTTTTAGATTTTTATAGAATTAGTTATGAATTTTCTACCGACCTTCGTTTTCTGCTCATATCTGACCCGAAAAATGCTTGATGAAAGAAGATGTTTGATGCCTTAAAACTAAATTAAATGCCACACAAAAATTGGAGGGGAGGTGCTGGAATGTGCTAGCAACAACATATCCAAATTTGATAATTTTTGAAAATTTATTTGATTTTTCATGAATTTTGAAAGAGAAGTCATTTCTAGGTTTTACCCACATATTGTCATAAGAATCACAAAACACAATGAATCTACTTCCCCGTTATTCAAAATCTGGGTTGTTTCATTTCCTTCCTTTTAATAAATATTCAAATTTCAAATGCTGTTATCTTCTTGCCTATTTTTCATTCATTATACATTTATTGCTTTTCGCTCTTAAATTACACTCTTAATTTCAACACTTGAGTTTATGCATATACACACACACATACACACACACACACAAACACACACACACACACACACACACATATATATAATATAAGTGTGTGTGTGCGCGCGCGCGTGTGTGTATATGCACAATCTTTATTTCTTTTCAAAATTCGAACGATGTTGTGTTGACATTTACTACTTACTCATTTTTATTGTTTGCAGGTTACTTTTAGATTTCCTATATATGCACACACACACATGAACATATATACACATATACATGTGTATATATATACACACACTCACCTATATGTATAATTTTATTTATATGTACATTTATATATATTTTTCTCTTAGAATATGCATTTCTTTAGTCGTCCCTCTAAAATTAAAAATATGACACTAGCAAAACTCGAACTTGCACCACTCACATGGAAGAGATTTGGCTCTACCAACTAGGCTACACAAGCTTTTGTTCACACCAAAAATATTAGCATTTACCATTCTTATTAATGTTCCTCTTACATATTCTTTTTCACATTTGTTCTAAAACTTCATTTCAAGATATCTTTTTCATTTTAAGTCCATTTTCTACAAACCACAGATCTAAATTGATCGGAAAATCGCCACGGATGCAATGATGCTAATTTCGTGACCGAATTCTGAAAATATTTCAAACTTTTGTTTTATTATTTAATTAAAAATGTGGGGTGCTACATTTGGATTGAAGTTCCTCGAAATGTATGAAATTGTTTTAATGTGTGGATTGTTTGATTTATTGCAAAAATTTAAAACTTTTAAATAAATTACTATAATTATGGTGTGGTTTGATTAGATTATTTAAATGTATTGACACTATCGGATATATATATATATATATATTTGATTGGTTTGGTGCGATTTGTATGATTTAAAATAAATTTTATTGTTTATAATTATTTAAGTTATAATAGTTAGAATATTATTGTTATTTAGTTTTGTTATTTTGGTTAAAATGATATTTAGATATTAGAATTGTGCCTTAGTTTTAGGGGGAGTATTGTTGTTTAGTCAAGAAATATATTTTTTTTGTTGATGACAAAGGGGGAGAATTATAAAATTGGGCTTAGATTAAGGGGGAGTTAGTAGTTTTTGGGGGAGTTAATAAGGTAAGAGGGAGTAATCGTATAATCAAGACTTCTGGTATGAATATTTTATAACCAAGGTTGTCATCATCAAAAAATGGGGTATTGTTAAGGACTGAGATGTTGGTAATGATGATGACAACCTTGTTTTTACTTTGTTTTAGTTATTACTGTTATAAAATATATATTAACACTATTTTCTAGAATATATATGTGTGTGTGTGTGAGAGAGAGAGAGAGAGAGAGTGTGTGTGTGTGTATAGGAAATTTATGTAGGTATTTATTATTGAAGACTATATAGCTCACAAGAATGGAGATTTCAAATAGAAGAATTCAAGTTTCAAGTCTCATAAGTATCCAGAAATCAAGATTTCAAGAACTATAGAGTAAATATGTCTATAATTTCTGTTAAAACTATTGTTAGCACTTGATTCTAATTTCAAATTTCAAATTCTAATTTTAATTTTAAATACTAATTTTAAAATAATTTCTAAATTATTTACTTAGTTTTAATTTCAAAATTACTTCCTTATTTATAATTATATACTTCTTTATTTGAATAAATATTTTAACTCTTGAAAGTTATTTTCTAAATCCTGAAAGCTAATGTTTGAACTTATGTTTAATAGGTTTCTAACTTAAAGTTTTACTTACTTGGTGTATAATTACTTATGTATTTTCGAATTCCTTGTTTAAATTAAATTCTAATATATTTATAGTTTTACATTTATATTTATACTTTTATATCGTTTTATGTTTAGTTTCTTAAAATATTTTTATTATATCTTTATCTAAGTTTTTAAAATATATTTTAATTTGAAAAGAATATTTTAATATAAAGGAATTTAGTTTGTTTTAACTCTGGATTCACCATAGTTTATTTAAATATCATTTACTTTGTTTTAAAATTCCATTTTTGAAATTACACTAGCATTTGTCGACATATGCTTTTTAGTATGTCAACATACTAGCCGTTAAGTGATTTTTTAAAATTTGAAAAGAAGTATCTTTTAAATTCAAATCTTTTCCTATAAATACCTTCCAGAATTCTAATTGTTAACATCTAGTCATCTTCTTCTTCCTCTCTTAACATCCTACCATTATAATACTTTATTTCTTGTTTTTCGACACTTATACTCTGTCGATTTCAATAGAAAACATATCATTCTTCTTCTCTTTCAATTCTAAACCAAAATCTCTCTGAATTCAAGAGCTACTCAAGAGTTATAGGCTGTTTGTAATCAAAGATCTCAAGATCAAGTCCTATCGAGTTAATACTACAAAAACTGATGAGAGAAGGGTGCGTTCATGTCCCGTTTAATGTGATTGGGTGCGATTGTGTCTCGGAAATCGATAGGGTGTAAAGTTGTGGCCCGAAAATCAACTAAGTATCACTATACTTGTAATCAGTTAGGGTGTGCCCTTGTATCCGTGAAATCAAGGATTGTAATTGGATATTGTTGAATAAAAATCTGCATCAATCCAGCATTGTGTTGAAGTAGATGTAGGGGGCCCCGAACCAGTATAAAATCCTGGTGTGTACTTTCCTTTTACCTCTTTTACATTTATTTTTTGCATTATGTGACTGATTATGTGTTTGTTAATATCTGTGATCTGTATACTGCTTGTTCAAACCAAAAAGATTTCAAGAAAATTAATAAATTCCATGAAACACTATTCACCCCCTCATGTGTTTTACATTCCTTAATATCCTTAATACGCATCTCCAATAGTCGATACATAACCTCTTCGATGTGAATTAGGCTCGAGTGAGTTGATTTCAAGTATCAAAGCGATAACAAATCTGGACCAATTTAGGCTCAATCTTGGAGTCTCTTAGGAGCAAACCACTAATTTATTTAACATCCAACTCCAGGCCATATAAGAAATCCTTGAAAGAACCCAAACAACTATTATACCACAACAATTGACTTCGTTCTAAGGAATGGTTCACTATACAGACACATAAGTATTCATACAACGCGACATAGTCAACTCACTGCACTTGAACACCAAAGCCAAATAGAGAAACTTGTTGGAGAATGGAGTTTTGATGACAACAACCTTATTTCAATATTAATTTATTATAAAATATATACTAACACCTATATCTAGAATATATATACACACACACACACATATGAAGGATTTGTATACAGGAATTAATAATGAATAATGTAGAGTTTAAGAGCTTCTAGTGATTCAAAATTCAGAGATGATTCAAGACTCATGAGTAATCAAGATTTTAAGAGTTCAAGAGTTCAAGATAAAAATAGTAATAGAGTCTAGTTCATGTAAGACTCTGAATAGCACTCTAGGTTCAAATTTAAATTCAAATTCTATTTTTCAGTTTCTGATTTTCAAATTTCAAATTCTATCTTCAATTTTTATTAAGTTTCTCTATTTTACTTTTGATTTTAAACTCAAGTTTTATAGTTTATAAGTGTATATATATTTATATAGTTATATACTTTTATATACTCATATTTATATAGTTTTTAACTTTATAATTTTATAGATATGTTTATATAGTTTATATTTATGATTTCATATGATTTTCTACATTATAATATTTATTTATAACACTATGTTTTAATTCAAGAATTTCCATAATTATATATATATATATACCAGAACACTTGAAAAATACTCAAATTTCAATTTTATACTATGATATGTCGACATGCATTATTGGGCATATCGACATATAACTGTCATATTTTTGATTTTGAAAGGAACTGTCTTTTCATTATTTGTAACATTCTAGAAGCGTTGCAATCTTTCAAAACTTATAAATAGGGGCTGATGTCGAATTTTATTATTATTCTTCTTCTCTATCTTCATCCCCTCTTTTTACACCATTAATATTTCATATTTTTATGATTTCTACACTTATGCTCTGCCGAATTCAATTCTATGTATATAAAACTTCTTCTCTTCTCACTCTCTACTCATTACTCTTTGAATTGAAGTGCTATTGAAGAGTTATAGGGCTATTGTAATTGTTTGGGTAGTTTTTGGGAAAAGGTGTGTTCCTTGTAGCCTTGAAATCAAGGAAACGGAGCGGTGTTAACCTTGTAGCTAGCCGGGGAAACCCAAGGGGAATATACTTGATCAAGGTGTTTGGAATCGGTGGTAACCTTGTGGCCGTGGAATCAAGGGTGTCATACTTGGATTGTGATATAGTAATAAAACTCTGTGCAATCCAGCGTTGCATGGGATTGGGCATAGGAGTAATCTAATCCAGTGTAAAATCCGGTGTGTTCTTTCCTTTTCTGAATTTTATTTTGTTTATCTTTGTGTTTGTGTTTGATTCTGTGTCTTTGATTATCTCTGTGGTGTGTGATTCATATAGTAGATCATAAAAGTATTAGATTTTGTTAAATTTCTCAAAAACGCTATCCATCCCCGTCCTGTGTTGGTTTTTCCTTAATGATCCATTCCGCAATCCTTAAAAATTGGTATCAGATCAAGGTCTTTCAAAAGGTGCATAATCTGATTTTTGTTAATTGTTAACACTAGTATCAATTCATGCATTGTACCAATGCTGAAAGAGTCTGCATATAATCGTGTTGAAAAGTCCAATGATCTATTGAAATATTGTTCAATACAGTAAAAGATGCATTTTCTGGCTTTTGAAAATTCAGAATTTGAAAAGATGGGTAAAGTGGCTGTTGGTAATTCAAATTCCTAAATGGTGGCTATTGAAAATTCAAATTCTGAAATGGTGACTGTAGAAAATTCAAATTCCGAACTGGTGTGTTACACGGCTGTTGAGAATTCAAATTCTGGAAAGCAATTGGCAGAGATCAAAAAGGACAAATGGATACTAGATAGTGGTTGTTCGAGACATATGACGGAAAATCTTGAATTACTCGATAATATGATATATGAGGGTGGTGGAATGGCAAACTTCGGAGATGACTCTAAAGGATACATTATTGGGATCGGCAATGTCGATAATTCTGAAACTCCTACTATTTCTGATGTTTTATTAGTTAGTAATCTAAAACACAACCTACTAAGTATAAGTCAACTTTGCGATAAGGGTTATAAAATAAACTTTGAACAAAATAAATGTTTTATAGAAGATAGGAATTCAAAAGTAATACTCGATGGAGATAGAAAGAAAAATATCTATATATTGAGTATGAAAATCTCCAATGATAGTCTATGTCTTATGGACAATACGAGTGACCCCTGGATCTGGCATAAGAGATTTGGCTATATAAATTTCAAACACATCTCTAAGATTTCTAAATTAGATTCAATTAGAGGATTACCCAAAATGAATTTAAAGTTAATAATTTATGCGACGCTTGTCGATTCGGAAAATTAAAAAGAAGTTCATTTAAATCAAAAGGGAAAATTACAACCTCGAAACCATAAGAGTTAATTCACATGGATTTATTTGGTCCGTCTCAAACCCAATCGATAAGTCATAATAGATATGTTTACGTAATAGTCGATGATTTTTCTAGATTTACTTGGACTTTGTTTCTTAGAAATAAAACTGATGCTTTTGATCGATTTAAAACTTTTTCTAAAAGGATTCAAAACTTATTATCACTAAAAATCAAAACAATACGTAGTGACCATGGCGAAGAATTCGAAAACGAAAATTTTGAAAAATTTTGTAATAAAAAGGGAGTAACCAATAATTTTTCTATTCCTAGAAACCCTCAACAAAATGGAGTAGATGAACGTAAAAATAGGACAATACAAGAGTGTGCTAGAACTATGTTATCTGATAGTAATTTACCAATAAATTTTTTGGCTGAGGTAGTTGCAATAGCTTGTTATATTTTAAATAGAATTTCAATTAGACCCTTAACTCATAAAACTCTGTATGAACTTTTGTATAATAAGAAACCAAAAGTATCATATTTTAAAATATTTGGAAGTAAATGTTTTATACTTAATACTAAAGAAAATTTAGACAAATTTGATTCAAAATCTGATAAAGGAATATTTATTGGATATTCAAAAATAAAGAAGGCATATAGAGTTTTCAATACTAGAATCAATACTATAGAAGAAACCTTAAATGTATCGTTTGACAAAAATTATTAAAGTATAACACAAAACATTGAACATGAATGTGAAAATGAAAGTAATGAAACAAATCATGAAGATAGTCAACCAAATAAACAAATTAGATTACTTAGAGACCATCCTGTAGAATAATATTAGGAGATATTGAATCCGTCGTTAGAAACCGTAATCAATCAAAAAATATGAGTAACTCTGCGTTTATTTCAACTATTGAACCTAAGAATCCAAAGGAAGCTCCTTCTGATGATTCATGGATACTTTCCATGCAAGAAGAACCGAATCAGTTTACTAGGAATGATGTATGGGAACTTGTTCCTGGACCAGAGGATAAGACTATAATAGGAACTAAATGGGTTTATAAAAATAAAATGAATGAACACGGTGAGTTCGTAAGAAATAAGGCACGACTAGTAGCATAAGGTTATACTCAAGAAGGAATAGATTACAATGAAACTTTTACCCTCGTAGCAAGATTAGAAGCTATTAGGACTTTACTAGCCTTTGCAAACCATAATAATTTCAAATTATATCAAATGGATGTTAAAGGTGCTTTTCAAAATGGATTTGTTAAAGACGACGTGTATGTAAAGCAACCACCTCTATTTGAAGACGAAAAATTACCAAATCACGTATATAAGTTAAAGAAAATGTTAAATAGATTAAAACAGGCTACTAGGGCTTGGTATGATAGATTAAGAAATTATTTATTACAATCCAACTTTGAAATGGGAAAATTAGATAATACTTTGTTCATTAAAAGGAATAATTAGGACATACAATTAGTACAAATATATGTTGACGATATAATTTTTGGATCAACAAACGATAAGATGAATAAAGAATTTTCAGATATTATGACCCAAGAATTTGAGATGAGTCATATGGGAGAACTAACGTTCTTTTTAGGCTTACAAATTCATCAATTAAAGAATGGAATATTTATTAATCAAAAAAAATATGCAAGAGATCCAATTAATAAATATAGTTTAACAAATAATGGTAGACCAACACCGATGGTGACTAATATAGCATTAAGTAAAGACAATACGTCTAAAGACGCTGATCAAAAATTATATAGAGGAATGATAGGATCACTATTATATATAACTACTAGTAGACCAGATATAATGCATAGTGTATGTCTTTGTGCAAGATATCAATCGCAACCTAAGGAAACACATTTAAAAGCCATTAAACGTATTCTAAGATATGTAAAGCAAACATCAGACTTTGGATTATTTTATCCCAAGGATGATTCATACGACTTAGTTTCTTATTGTGACGCTGATTATGCAGGATATAAATCCGATCGTAAAAGTACTTGTGTAACATGTCATTTCTTAGGAA
This sequence comes from Allium sativum, assembly GCA_030737875.1. Taxonomy (NCBI): domain Eukaryota; kingdom Viridiplantae; phylum Streptophyta; class Magnoliopsida; order Asparagales; family Amaryllidaceae; genus Allium; species Allium sativum. The sequence goes on from CM060920.1 coordinate 63,895,188, forward strand.
ATTCACTAATCTCATGGTTTAGTAAAAAGCAAAATACCATATCTTTATCAACAACTGAAGAATAATATATCTCTGTTGCTTTAGCTTGTTCACAAGTAATATATATGCAACAAACTCTAAATGGTTTCGGATTAGATATAAACAAATCACCAATATACTGCGATAATACGAGTGTTATAAACTCATCATTCAAGAACTAAACATATCGATATACGCCATCATTTTCTAAGAGATAACGTAAGCAAAAAGAAAATTTTACTCGAATTTATAGAAATAGAATAGCAGATATATTAACAAAACCATTAAACGAAGCAACATTTACTAAATTTAGAAGAGAATTAGGTATTTGTTCATTAAGTTAATTAGAATAATTAAATATATTAATATATATAAGAATTACATTAAAAATCAGAAAAATAAAGTAAAAAAACATAAGTATGTCGACATACATACTTGCCTATGTCAACATATAACTGCCAGAATTCAAAAATTAATTCCCATGAAAAGTTAGTTATAATAACCATTTAAACTCTCCACTTCGAATTTTCTTCTTCATTCTCTCATTTCACTTCTGTAAAAATTCTAAACTAAAATAAACAATGGCCTCCACCAATTTTAACACCCAAATTAATCCTGAATCATCCGCTGGACCATCCGAAGTTCCTTTTCAACATTCTACCCTATCACATGTCATCAAACTTGAAGAGAAAATGGAACATACTCTTCAAATTCTTGTTGAAATACAAGTACTCAAAATTCGGATGAGCCAAGAGCAAAATAGATAAGGAAAAGTGATAAGGAGTCTTCTTAAATTTGTAATGGATAATCAGGCGAATCCAATTATCATCGAAGATGATAATCAAGCCATGGAAGAAGAGGAGGAACTAGAGGACGAACCAGAGGAGGAACAATAAGAGAAAGAGGAAGAGAAACCTGAGGAGATTCAACAAGAAGTTATGGAAGAAGAAGATCAAGTCGTATGTGTGGTAGAGGTCTTGTTCAATCAAAATGGAAATGTGATGAACGAAATGAGGATTTTTGTCTCCATTGCCCAAATTGTCCAATCCATAAGTCTCCCATCGTCAAAAATAATTAAAATGTAGGCTTTTCTTTTATCTTCGTTCCTTTACGTTCGTTCGATGTATTGCGTTTATAGTATTTCGTGTAATATTGCTTGTAAAAACTAAGTTCAATATAATGCTTGTTCTGATTATCATAAGTATTCTATTACTTTGGTATATAAGCAAGAATTTAGAGAGAGTCATATACATTAAGTATTATAATAAGTTATACACTTATAGATCTTAGTATAGAATAATATAGTTTAGATAGATATCGAATTTAGGGGGTGTATTTTACTTTAGTACGGGAATTATTTAGATAGATATCGAATTTAGGGGGAGTATTTTACTTTAGTACGAGAATTATTTAGATAGATATCGAATTTAGGGGGAGTATTTTTAGAATTTCTTTTTGATAATGTCAATGGGGGAGAAATTATAAAATATAGACCTAGAATATATAGGATTCATATAGACGGGGGAGTATTAGAAGGATCATCATCAATAGGTTTGAACAGGTATGCTATTTTATAAACTAAGGTTGTCATCATCAAAAAGGGGGAGATTGTTGGAGAATGGAGTTTTGATGATAACAACCTTATTTCAATATTAATTGATTATAAAACACATACTAACACCTTTATCTAGAATATATATATATACACACACACACACATATGCAGGGCTTGTATACAGAAATTAATACTGAAGACCGTACAGTTTAAGAGCTTCTAGAGATTCAGAATTCAGAGATGATTAGACTCATGGAGTAATCAATATTTCAAGAGTTCAAGATAAATATAGAAATAGAGTCTAGTTTATGTAAGACTCTGAATAGCACTCCAGGTTCAAATTTAAATTGTGTTTTTCAATTTGTGATTTTCAATTTTCAAATTCTATCTTCAATTTTTATTAAGTTTCTCTATTTTACTCTTGATTTTAAACTCAGATGTTATAGTTTATAAGTGTATATATGTTTATATAGTTATATACTTTTATATACTTAAATTTGAATAGTTTTTAACTTTATAATTTCATAAATATGTTTATATAGTTATATTTATGATTTCATATGATTTTCTACTTTATAATATTTATTTGTATTACTATGTTTTAATTCAAAATTTTCTAGAATTATATATATATATATATATATATCAAAACACTTGAAAATACTCAAATTTCAATTTTTTACTATGATACATCGACATACATTATTGGGCATGTCGACATATAACTATCATATTTTTTATTTTGAAAGGAAGTGTCTTTTCACCATTTGTAACGTTACAGAAGCGTTGCAACCTTCCAAAACTTATAATTAGGGGTTGATTTCGAATTTATTTTTATTATTCTTCTTCTCCATCTTCATCCCCTTTCTTTACACCATTAATATTTCATATTTTTATGATTTCTACACTTATACTCTGCCGAATTCAATTCTATTTATATAAAACTTCTTCTCTTCTCACTCTCTACTCATTACTCTCTGAATCGAAGTGCTATTGAAGTGTTATAGGGATATTGTAATTATTTGGGTAGTGTTTGGGAAAAGGTATGTTCCTTGTAGCCTTGAAATCACACTACACCAAACAGCCCGTTTTGTAATGCTTCTCCGCTTTGAAGTTATAACGGTAATAACCGTTACAATGTTCTAACGGATATTTCCGTTACTGTAGCTTGTCACAGTTATTGCCGTTATTAGTTTCAGCAATTTCGTAAATAATTTAAAGTTCATGGACACGGTTGTAATTTTGTACCTTGTGTTACTCCACGCTTTTCTCGCCTTAGCAATGATATTTTATTTCCTCTTTCATACTACGGTATTACCTCTTCAATTTTTCTATCACCGCCTCTGCCGTTCTACCACCGCCTCGCCATTCTATCGCCGTCCTTTTCTCTTGCCTCCTCCGCACTTTTCCGCTGCCTCCGGTGTTTATTTTCCACCAATCTCTACAAAGACAAAGGAAGATAGGGCTATCATTCTATTTCCACAATCGTCTGAAACCTAGTTTTCGATTTCAAATTAGGTAAAAGCTCAAATTTAGTTTTAACTCGTTTATTCCTACTGTTTTTGGTGATTGATTGGTAATTACCTCATATTAGGGTTGTCGTTCTATTTGATTGATAATATTTATTTATAAATGACTTAAGTTGTTGGAGCTTGTCTGGACTGTCCATAAATTTTTATATTCTTGTGTGTTGCCTTGTTTCGTAGTCTTAATTATTATGTATGTTGATTATATTGCAAACCCAAGCTATGTTTGTAACATTTTTTGCTGTATCTTAGTAAATATAATGAGTTAGAATGAAAACTTACTGATATAAATCGTTATTTTTTTCTCAAACAATGAACATATAATTTAAATAATTAACTCTTCGGTAAAGTTTTAAGATTAGAAAGTAACTTAAGAACCTGTTATTATTGAAAAATATATTTCTTTCTTTTGAAATGCCTGCTGATGTATATAGCTGTATGAACTCGGTTTCCTTCTTGTTTGCATAGTAAATCTTAATGTCTTGTTTTGTCAGATCTACAAAAAAATTCGATGATTAAAAAAATAAGGATAAGGCATACATCATTATGTCGGTCGATTTCCGGATTATTGTTGACATTTGGTATTATTTCGATAACATGATTAAATTGGGATTGTCAAGAAGTAACAAATTTGAGTCTATATTGATTCTTTTGATTCTGACTTTTTTTTGGCGACATAAACACACATTTGTTAAGCAATGAGATAAATCAGCGACAATAATAGATTATCTTGACAAAACTTGGTAATCAGAATAATAAAATACCATCAAAATAACCAAGCTCCTAGGAACCAGACATATAACAGATAAAAATTTCAGTGCACAGAAAATATATCTATAAAGCAAACAAATGCAAGATAGCACCAATGTAGGCATAAGTACTTCACAACAACGACTCTACTTATTATTGATATAGTTCTTTCCAGTAGCATTATATCTTTGGTAGAGTTTTTTCAGCGTAGCTTGTGATTCTTGCATAGCATTCAGCTTTGTGTCCATGAACATTGCCTCATAACTATCACCATATTTTTCAATTAATCGGCCAACATAAACACGTTGCATATTAGTCAATGGTCCTAAGAGAAGCCCTTACATCATCAGTCTCATGATCACTTGAATCTTTTCCATGTTTAAAAATAACAGAAATATTTGAGCTTGTCACGTAACGATACTTCATGATACTGGTAACTTGAACATTATGTCAACAGTAAATTGTCATGAGGAAGTTAGAAGTTTAGCATCAAGTTGAAAATGTTGACTATTATGACCTTTGTAAAACTAAAATAAAAAAGCTTAAGCATTCTGTCAGATTGTCTTTCTGTAACAACCCGGAAAATACGAGCCAATTTAAAATTTTTATATCGGTTATTTTAAAGAGATAACAATTGAAATAGAATATTTCAATAAAATAATGAGTTAGAAATGGCGCGACAGTTTCAAATTTTGAATTCGAACTTTGACTAACTGTACCGGGTGCAAAATAAAACGGATTTTAGTGAAACCAAAAATATTTAAATCTGTTTATGAATATCTTTCTAACGAATCCGAAAAGTCAAAGTTTCATAGCGGGAACCAAAAGATATGGCCAAATGAATTTTCCGAAAGGTCGCTATAGAGTATATATAGCCCTTGAAAATAAACATTTTGCAAACGACCTCAGAATTCGCTGAAACCACTTTTGTTGGATCTGGGATGTCAAATTATTGCTAGGTTTCAAATTTCACAATTTTTGAAGTTAATATGTGAGCGTGGCAAAGGAAAATGTGTTTGGTCAATTATAGTTAAATTAGATCGACCAGAAAATGGCCATTTTTCAAATGGTCTTAGAATTCGACGAAATTAGTTTTGTTGGGACCGTATCGCCCCAACAGCCGGAAAAATTTTTCGGGAATTTATAGAATCAGTATGTGGCCCCGGCAAATTAAAATGTACGTTCAAAACAGAATTTGAATGTTTTATACTATAATTTGAAAAATAACTAACTGTAATAGTCGAATTGGCCTACGAAACATATCCCATTGTGTCCGGGATGGGGGTATTTAGCTACGGGCGATAGTCGTTGGGTTTGGATAGGAGTTCGTGTGGAGAAACTGGTATTTTTGAATTTAAACAAATTAAATAATAAATTGTAAAACCTTTGGGCCAATAGGATTCACCCTTTCACTTTCTCATTCCTGCCCAAAACCCGCTCCCTCTCTCCTCTCAACGACGCACAGTCGTTCGCCACTTCCCAACCAAATCGCCGCCGCCACAGGCAACGTTAGCCTCCGCCACCACCCTACTTTTGAAGCGCCGCCTCCCCTCTTCAAATCCGTCCTACCATCGCTCTCCCTCTCCTCATCTACCTTGTGTTTCGTGCCCCCAAAGTCCGAGCCTTTCCGCCGCCGCCACCATCGCCAGAGGCTATCAAACTGGCCAAACCCCCCAGCGCCGGAAACCCCTCTCCTTCCTCTTCGACGTGGTACAAGCTGATTCCAATATCGTGCAACCATTTGTTCGATAAATCAAAACCTAGTTTTGAGCAAACGTTGAAAGGTGTCGGCTTTAGTGTATTTAAACTGAAAATAACACTTTTAAGTGTTGCAAACTTTGAAAAATCGAATCTTTATGGTGTGTTAATGAAATTCGATGAAACAGGAGACATCGTGACTGCAAGGAAGCTCTCTACACTCTAGAAGAGACCGCGGATTTTTCTGAGCTTGCTAGGAATTTTAGCAAAGCGAAAAACCAATGTGAGAACTCTAAATTCAAATGTGAATGGAATCGTGTTGTATAAGTTATATAAGCGAAGTATAAATTATATACGCATTGTATACCTCATGTACATGTGTTGTATAAGTTATATGAGCGATGTATAAATTATACAAGCGTTGTATGAAACATACATGCATTGAAATTGTGTTGAAATGAAAGTGAAATATATATATATATACGAATATATATATATACTCCCCTCATCCACAAACCATGGACGATATTTATCGCTTGTGATTGGTAGGAAAAATTTTGGTATGATGAATGGTTGAAAATAATTCTTTGTGGTTGATATTGTTGGATTGTGGTTGAAAAATACCTTTGTGGTTGAAAAATACCATTGTGGTTGAAAAATACCCTCTTGTGGTTGAAACAAATTAGAATAGGATTGTGGAAATGAAAATAAAACATGCCGCCTGCGTGCGAACTAGATGCATGAAATCCCCATTGTCAAAAACCGTGAGGTTTTAAGGTAGAGCGAGGAGCCGTACATCGGGACGGTGCCGGTATTAACTACCCTGCCGTTATGCTGTCGAAATTTTCTGAAATATTCATGTGTTAGAATTATTTTCATTTGTTGAAATTATTTTCATGTGTTGAAACCGCATTCATGTGTCGAAACCGCATTCATGTGTCGAATAGAAATTCATTCGTTGAATAGAAATTCATGTGTTGAATGGTATTCGTGTTTTAAATAAATTGCTTTAACAATAAAAATTACATTTTTATTATATATACGAACTATAGAGAACATTCATGTGTTGAATAGAAATTCATTCGTTGAATAGAAATTCATGTGTTGAATGGTATTCGTGTTTTAAATAAATTGCTTTAACGATAAAAATCACATTTTTATTATATATACGAACTATACAGAACATTCTTGTGTTGAATAGAAATTCATACGTTGAATAGAAATTCATGTGTTGAATGGTATTTGTGTTTTAAATAAATTGCTTTAACAATAAAAATCACATTTTTATTATATATACAAACTATAGAGAACATTCATTTGTTGAATAAAGGAATAGAATGATAAAAATCATATTTTTATCGTATAAGTGAAGTTGAAACATTCATGTGTCGAATATATGAAGTGAACAATAAAAATTACATTTTTATTGAGAATATGAAGTGTTAAAAACATTTATGTGTTGAATAAATATTTTTGAAGATAAAAATATCATTTTTATCACGTATGTGACTCGCTAAAAATATACAAGTGTTGAAATAAATATTGGTTTGGTATGAAGATTATTTTTAACATGGATAGGAACTAAATAAAATAGTCATGTGTTGAGATATATTTTACTTCGCTAAAAATATCATTTGTTTTTAAGAAGTATGAAGTGTTAAAATGACCACTTGTTCGAATAAATATGCATGAGTTGAAATATTCATTAATTAGCTAATGATATGATTTTTGGCTTATGTATGCAACATTGGAATGAATGGTAACTTAGAACCAAATCGAATCAAGTATGGAATTGGATTGAAATTTGAAAAGTGATTAGAATTGCACACATGTACATGCATATTTATTGAACGGGTTATAGCAAAGAGGCTAGAGAAGAGGAATGAAACTGTATGCCCGACAAATAGGTACACATTTACTTTTTTGCTTGGGTGATGATTTTATGAGCCGCTTGGCTTTTTCTTTTTCTTTTTGAGATGAGACGCCCGTGTGGCTGTTTGGGGATTTTCCCGACCCTTCCCGTACAAAGGAGGTTATGGAGAAATTTTCCAAAATTTAAAGGCATTAGTGAAAATTTTAAAGTGAAAACGATATAGAAATCGCCGAATGAATTATATCTATATATATATATATAAATTAAATTAAAACGAATCGAGGCCGTGCAGTTCGCGTTTTGAAATCGCAATTTTAAACGATTATACTGAAAGATCCGACCATCGGATTTTGACGAAACTGGAACCGTTACGTTTGCTTTTGAGAGATCTTTCCAACGATATAAACTTTGTTAAGATCCAACGGTTAGATTTCCCGATATGTGTAAAACAAATTTGGGGAAAACCAGCGCCAGTGCCACGGCACGACCTGAAACGTCATTTAATTAAATATGGCCATTTTTTAATAAATAAAAATGGCGAAAAATTGTCATAAAATATTATAAGCGACATGGAATGATAATAAACCAATTTTACTTGGTTTGCTTGATATTTGATGGGTGAATGAGTTTGACATAAAAATTATACTAAAGAACTGAAATGTGAATGTCGAATAATTTAATCCTGGAAAGAATTGATTTGAATTCTAAATATATGTGAATTATTTGAAAAGGCCGAGTTAATCCTCATTTCAAATAATTGATCGAAAGATTCGAAGTTGAAAATATGAAGACGGTTCAAGACCGACGATCTTCATATCGAATGGGTAGGCGCTACTGAGGTTCCTGATTGGAGTAGCTACCTTGAAGGGACTGAAGTAGTAGTCGTCTGGACGTATGTGTTGATTGTACGGATATGCGAGGAATATGGTGCCTCCGGTTTCGTTCAGACCCAGAATGCACTTGTAAATGGACTGTGTGTCTGACATTGGATTTCGTTCTGTGCTGATTGATCTCGGTTAAATATATATCTGTTTGGAAGCAGAGAATTTATTCTCTTACTTAACGCCCTTCTCTGAGACGTACGAGCTCAGAGGTTATATATCGATAGAAATCAGTCGTATGGAGTGGATTGCCTGTGTGGCATGCCAAGATGCAGTGATCAAGGCTTCTATTGCAAAGCAAAGTCTTGTGGTCGATGATCAAAGCACGGCCTACGTGGTCTAGCTTTGTGTATAACGTGGATTCGCGAGCCTCACACCTCGGTATGAGTCAAAAAGGGGATAAGGACCGCTGGGAGAACACGACGTTTCTTTCTAGTTATGGTGGTGTTAGTGCTTAAACTGGCTGACATTTATATTACTTTCATCTTTGTGGTTGTTCGAATGCAAGGCGCCTCGATTATAGGTCTGTAAGTACCGGGAAACGTGTGTACGGGAATAACTAATCCTCAAACGTAAGGGAGGACCGGCTCAGCCGATTCCAAGGGTTACCCAGAGTGTGTAGTCCTGAGGCATTTGCTAGAGTGTCTCAAAGCGGAGAGGAGCTTGCCCCTTGCCTCGACTCATGATGGAATCCAAACTTCCAATACGAGATAACGGATTTGATTGTAGAACTAGTATGGCGACATAGTGGTATGGGGCACTTATGTCGTCTATGATTGATATTTATGATTGAATTTGCTTTTGAAACATATATGCACTAGTAATAATATCAAGTGATTTTGCTTTACACGTATTTAGCATATTTTGGCCATTATAAGGTAAAACTCTATCCTCCGGTTTGCGTTGCATTGTGTGATGGGACCTGAGTCTTATAACAGCTTCAATCTTTTTAAAAGCATTGGGTTGTTTAAAGAAATTTACCTTGTTTTAATGCACTGGCAATCATTGGAGTAAACCCGTTCCGCGAAAGTGGCGTGGTCCTATGATTTGCCTTATTATTGTTGTTTAACCAGTTAAGTAGATTTCTCATACTAGTCCCACGACTGACTCGTTGTTTGTTTCACTTTGCAAACTCAGGTGCCCTTATTTTCACATGGGCAGCCTAGTTGACAGATGACAGGATATTTTTGCTTAGCACTGCAGCATGGAGTGTGTTTTTGGCTTGATGGCGAGGATTAGATTTACTTGTATTTTGGCTATGGACTTTCCGCCATTCTTATCTTATGTATATGATTCCGCCTATGGCGATGTAGACTGATTTACTTCCAGCATGTATTACTTAATGTATATGTACTGCCTCTAGCAATGTAGACTGATACCTCTATTATGTCTCATTGTATGTATATATTCCGCTTATGGCGATGTTGACTGATCATCCCCCTTTTATGCACTAAGTTATATCCTACACTGTGCTACTCTGATGTTGTTACATGTTATGATTCCGCTGTCATATTTATGTAAAATTATTCTAATTGTTGTTTATGCTATTTTCTATACTCTGCTAATGATGATTAATGTGTTATATTCTAATGGTTATCCTTAACACCGTCGTACGGGTTTTGAGATCGTCACACTTTCCTATATCGTAAGTTGCCAGTACATTTTTTACTTTGCCACTTAAATGGTTTTGCCTGCAGCACTTACCCTTGTATTTGCAATATTTCCCAAGAAGATGAGTTATGATTCCAATATAGTTATTGAATCTCTTATTTTTCCATTTATAAAGAATTATTTTGTTCTTGCTTCGCAGCAAACAAACACAATCAAGCTGTTGATTTGTGTTTGCATACACCAAGCTTGAACAATATGGTAGTGCCATGCAAGATCTTACTAAAGGCTATTGAAATTGATCCGAAATATTCAAAGGTGGATTCTTCTTTGAAATATTTATCTATTTTTATGGCTAGTTGTATGCCTTTTTGTTTTAACTTCGTATTCTTTCTGCTGCATACTTATGTTTAGTGTTACTTTTGGGGTGGAATAGCATATCTAGCTATGGGAAAGGTCCAAGAACTCTAAACGATTTACAGCAGGTATGTTCAACCAAGTATTGTAAAAATTCAGTTAAGTTAATCAAATTTTATAAAAGTTAATTAGTTTATAACAATAGATTAACTAAGCTTACCTATATTATTATTATTAATTAAGATTTATAAAACCTAAACAAATTATTAAAATCAACAAAGAATTGTAAAAGTTCAACTTATTAAACTATATAATGATTGTTAAGGTGTCAAACTTCATATTATCACCGTTGTTTTACTAGCGTATTTTCATCTAATTCGAGGCCTTTACTTAAGGGAACACATTACGGTGGTTATCACAAATTAACGAGGCTAAGCTACATTTTATGTAAGATCAAAATGTTACTGTCATTGACAATCATCTTGAGTTATTTTTTTAATAGTGTCAATTTTTTTAACGTTATCAAATAAATATAAAGGAATATTAAGGTGGGAAAAGAGATCGAAATACAGGAATGAATAGATTGATCGATTGTAGTTGAGAGACAATCTGTTGAGGTATCATTAACCTTGTTGGCAATTCTAAACTTTAGTTACACTATGTTCTGAACTGTTAAGATTAATGTTAATATTTCTTGTGATATTACAGTTTTTAATCTCAGTAAAACTTTGCATTTAACACTTAATTCAAAGCAATGGCTATTGTATTCATGGAATTCTAGGAAAACTCCCTTATTTATACATATATGTATGTATTAAATATACTTAGAATAGTACAGTATATTAAAAAGTAACGTTGAGTCATTTAATGGTCGACTTCTAATTTTTGGAAAAAACATCTCTTCCTTTTAATCATTTTTCTTGCTTGGTTTAAAGATGGAACCGGAAATTAATGAAGAAGAGAAACAGAACAATTTCAGTTTTGGTCCCAGACTTGTTGCATATTCCTTTGAAAACATGATTTTTTGATCTATATTTATTTCCTTAGATCAAGATGCTTATATAGCTAACCTGTTTCATAGAGACGACAGTTGATAAACTGTCATATGATGTTGTTATTACCCTTCCACTTTTCTTTATATTTCATGTATAAGATGGAGATAAATTGTGATGATGAAGCGTTAAAGATCATTAACCTCGTTGGCTATTCTAAACTTTAGTTACACTATGTTCTGAACTGTTAAGACTAATATTAATATTTCTTGCCATATTGCAGTTTTTAGTGCCAATACCTGATTCTTGTAATTGAAAAATTACAATTTATTCAGCTTTTTCTTACAGGGTATTAAATGCTTTGCATCCTTAAGTTTAGGAATCCATTAATTTCATTTAGTGCCATAGATGGTCTTTATCCTTCAGTCCTTCACAACAAATCGTCTTTATACTAAGAAATATTAACATATATATATATTTAAGATCTAAAATATTTATCCTTGATGGAACTTTATCTGTTTCATAAATAGTTATATGTATAGGAGTTATTTGCACGTACTAAAATAGTTCACCGAAGTTTCTAGATATATTCAATTCTTGTAAGCTATTAAATTATGTTTTATGTATCAGGTATGCAAAATAATATTCAAGTGTATTGCTGGCATGCATATAATATTTCTTGTCATATTGCAGTTTTTAATGACAATACTTGATTCATGTAATCGTAAAAATTACAGTTTATTCAGCTTTTTCTTACAGGATATTAAATTCTTTTGCTTCCTTAAGTTTTGGAATCCATTAATTTCATTTAGTGCCACAGATGGTCTTTATCCTTCAGTCCTTCACAACAAATCGTCTTTATACTAAGAAATATTAACATATTTATATATTTAAGATCTAAAATATTTATCCTTGATGGAACTTTATATGTTTCATAAATAGTTATATGTATAGGTGTTATTTGCACATACTAAAATAGTTCACCGAAGTTTCTAGATATATTCTATTCTTGTAAGCTATTAAATTATGTTTTATGTATCAGGTATGCAAAATAATATTCAAGTGTAATGCTGGCGTATATATAATATTTCTTGTCATATTGCAGTTTTTAATGCCAATACTTGATTCATGTAATTGAAAAAAATTACAATTTATTCAGCTTTTTCTTACAGGATATTAAATGCTTTGCATCCTTAAGTTTAGGAATCCATTAATTTCATTTAGTGCCATAGATGGTCTTTATCCTTCAGTCCTTCACAACAAATTGTCTTTATACTAAGAAATATTAACATATTTATGTATTTAAGATCTAAAATATTTATCCTTGATGGAACTTTATATGTTTCATAAATAGTTATATGTATAGGTGTTATCTGCACATACTAAAATAGTTCATCGAAGTTTCTAGATATATTCAATTCTTGTAAGCTATTAAATTATGTTTTATGTATCAGGTATGCAAAATAATATTCAAGTGTAATGCTGGTGTATATAAATTAAAAGCTCGTCTTACAACACATTCAAAATCCATTTTTTGGTTAAATTTAGAAATATTAAACCTATTTTTCATCGAACTTAATTGTTTTAAAAAAAAACTTTTTTTGAACATCTGATAGCCCTTGAAAACCTATTAATTTCGTCGAACTTAATTTTTTTAGCACTGCAGTCCCCTTTTTAGTTGCACGCAATGCTTATTTTTTGAAAATGATAGCCCTTGAAGCTTTGACTATGATTTTGAGTCCAAATTGAAATCAGTTAACCACAGATTTATGATCTAATGCAACAAGGTTGTATTTCGATTCAAATCTGGTTGGATATCATTTTCCATTTTAAGGGTAATGCGCCTAATTATAGAGGTTGGATATTCCTTATTTTTGTTCTGCTGGAATTATTCAAATTTTGATTAAATTTTGGAAGTAATCGTCCTAGGTAGACTAAAAGAAAAACTGAAAGTGTAACACCCCGAAAATTCTATAACTGTGAAATTCATGAATTAAAGTATAATTAATTTGAAATCAAAGAACCAAGGGAAACGGGATACGCCATTGCGTTCGTCTCGGAAAAATACGCGAAATAGAGTCCGAGTTTTCGAAAAACGGAGTCCGTATGAAGAAGATATGGCATGCGGAAGTTTTGAATCAAATTTAAATTTCAAACAGAATAAAATAATTAAAAATCGGGCCCAGTGGGCCAGGACGGATAAACACCCGCCTAGGCCACCCAGGTCGACTGGGCTGTCGACCTGGGCTACCCATGTCGACAGGGCTGTCGACAGCCCTGTCGACAGGGGTGTCGACCTGGTCGAGCCCAGTCAACCTGGCTGGCCAGGTCTGTGTTTGGTCGAATTTCAGTGGTCTGCTTTGTCATTAGGGCTAGGTGGCGGGTTTTAATTGGTCTCTCTTCCTAATGAATGGCTATGATCAATCCAAGCAACATCAAGGGTCCTAATTAGTTCCTAACCTCTATATAAACAACCCTAGACTAAACCCTAATCTATTCATTCAAAATTAAAAACATAGCCGCCATGTTGCTGAGGAACGACAAAGAGTAGCCGCCAACTAGAGAGGGAATTAGGAAGAAAGTTCTAAAGCCTAAAGCAATTAAAAGCTTAAAGAGACCTAAATCAAATCAATTCAACAAAGGAATTTGCGTCTTCAATCCCTAAACTAGAGAATTCATCAAACCATTGTAAGTAGAGTATTACTTTGGTATGAATGAACAACTGTATTGATTTGTATGCTTGAATTGTGGCAATAAAGTTATTCATAATTGTGCGTTCTTATCAATTTGAAATATTATGTACGTTTGGATATTCTAAATTATGTCATTCAATTATAAAGAACTACATGCGGTAGTTCTATGCAAATATACGTTTGGAATATTGCGCAAATTGTGTAATCTATGTTGAAAACTACATGTATGTAGTTGATTGAAATTCATGCAAGTTTGGGGCTTTGTTATTATGCCATCATGAAGTATATTTTTGTGCATAAATCATTTTGCAAGTAATTGAAACAAGTTTAGTTATTATAGTTCATATGAAACTATGTTGGAATTTTGACACCATAATCCATGTATTAAGTCATGCTTTTGCAAACTTATGGCTAGGCTATGAATGATATTTGGCATAATTGAAATCCATGTTAGTTCTATATTGTTAAATGACATATGTGAGATATGACTAGGTTAGACTCAAGAATCCCTTTTTGCAAGTTTAAAGCAAACACCATGTTTAGGAATATTTATGCATAAGTATGTTTATACCATCGTTATGTGATTAGACTTAAATCATGATTAAGTTGAATTATGCTATGTTCATGCTAGAAATAATTATGCCATGCTTATGTTCGACATTATGCCTAAATGAAAATATAGGTTCATGTGTCGATAATGATATCTCAATTACAAGTTCACATGCTTTGATTCATGTCACCTATGCTTTATGACCAAAGTATATATATGCAAGTACACCAGTTTCTATTATGTATTTCCAACGTCATATGCAAGTTCATGCGCTCACTTTCCCCTCTTTGTGTATGTAATCACGCTTTAAGCCTCCCCTTTTCGCATGGCTAAATTGGGCTTTAAAAGGCTAAGCCCAATATATATAAACGGACGTGTAAAACGGGGGAAAAATAACGTTGGGTTAAAATTAATTAATGAATGGAAATATAAATAGAAGGGCCCAAATTCAAGTATGAGTTGGGCCCATGGTTGGTGTAACCCTTACACCATTAACTTAATAATGGGCCGCAAATATGTACATATAAGAAATAAAGAGGAATGACAAAATATGTAAATGTAGAACATACGATGTGTTTAACCCGAGGTTGGATTGAGTTGTGATGTAAACCTGCCCGGAACCGCCCGGCTGTCCAGTAGTCACAACAATACCTATCCAATGTGGGAGGTTAAACATGGAGCCCAGCAAGAACCCGAGGTTAGACTGAGTTGTGGCGTAAGACTGCCCGGAACCAACCGGCAACAGGCAGCCACAACAATACCTGTCTAATGTGAGAGGTCAGGGCCTTAATAAGACAATTAAGGCTGAGTCAGGATTGATAGGATTAAGTGAACTAAAGACTTAATCAAAATGGAACATGCTAAACTAAACAGACTGGTGGGGTTAGGTTAGGGAAACACTTAACCAACTTAGCATGTTGGCTAGAGATAGAAAACCTAGTAACGGGGGACCCTTTTCAGCAGTAACCCTAAAAGGTGTATCAGGATACCCTGAAACTAGGCAGGGTGGGGCACGATTACTGGGCTGATTGTAAGAGGTCAAATCGACGGCGGTGGTGTAGCAGTGTAGGTTCTAACGGAGTGCGGGCGTGCACACACTCCGGCGCAGAAAAATAAGGCACTGGACACCAGTAGCATACCTGTGCACTCTAAGGTTGTGTCGGGTTGCCACTATGGGACTTGATACACCCCATGGTGGGACCAGCATAGGTAACTACAGACATCGGGGGCCGTAAGACACATGTAACTATGCGAGTAGGAGCCGATCATCGTAGAATGGATCATCATCACCCTGGTTATGGGGTGCAAATTGGAAACTAGTTTAAATGGGTTCAGAGATTAACATGGGGTACGATAGTATATTCGACCCTAGACAACTTAACCAAGTTTATTGTGCTTGCCCACTTCTTGTTTATACTTATCATACCCAGTTCTTTATTCATAGACAAAGTAGTACTAGACTTACTCAGGCTTTATGTCTGACTCTATTTTTCTTTCGTTTTCTTTCTTCCGTTCCCCCCCCCCAGGTCCTCGGGGAGGGAACACAGCAGCTTGACCAACCTCAACATCCAGCTTGAAGAAGAGAAATGTATTGCTTGGACTTTCCTGTTTTGAACTATGGCTTTGGACAATCCACTATGGGGCTTTTGCAGTTTATCTATGATTTATTTATTCTTCTTTAAATCATGTACTCAAGACAGATTATGAAAGTGTTATGTTATGTTTTTTGGAAAGGATGTTGTTGTAACACGTATTTGACTTTATGAAATAAAAGTTTGTTGTTCTTCCGCTGTTTACAAATATGTGTTCTTATATCTGTCTTGTATATCTGTGACTTGTACTTATAAACCTCCACCAAAATTAGGGCATTCCCTTTGAGAGTGACCCTAACGGAGGTGGGGTGTTTCACTTGGTATCAGAGCATAGGTTTACCAGATAAGATAAAAAGTTTTGAAAAATTATTTTCAAAAAGGAAATTTAAAGAAGCATTTTTAAAAGAGAAATATTTTTTTTTTTTTTTAGGCAAAGCCCACTCCCCAAAGCCATAGGTATTATCTCTTATCCTTCGTTTTGAATCTATCCTTTTTGTTTCAGCATGTCCCAAGAACTTAACTTGCCGGAAGGGGTACCCATACCTGGTTGGTTTAGACGTTTCTTAGAAGCTAGGGCCACTCAGCCAGGTCCTACCGTTCCTCCTCCTCCAACTGAAGGAAATCATCCAACTGCAGCAGCACCTTTTCCTCCACCTCCTCCTCGGGGAAACACGTTTGCTAAGATATGTAAAGATTTTAAGGCTATGGGAGGAAGGGATTTCCATGGAACTGAGTCCTTCGTAGCAGCTAGAAATTGGCTGAAAGAAACAGAGGACCTATTCATCATCTTTGAGGTAGAAGATAGACAAAAGGTACAGTTGGCAGTGTGGCTATTGAAGGGCGAGGCTTCCTACTGGTGGGAAGTCACTAATGCTGAAAGACCAGTGGAGACATGGGAGGACTTTAGGGCAAGGTTTGAGACCAAATTTCTCTCAGATGCAGAAAGAAGTTTGCAGTTGGAAAAATTCTTATTTCTTAAGCAAGGAGACAAGACTGTCAGAGAGTATGTGAATCAGTTTGATGAGCTGGCTAGGTTTGGGCTTGACCTAGTCAACACCCCGCACAAGAAGGCTCTCCGTTTCGTCAAAGGGTTAAATGAGCCATTACATAGTTTGGCCATGACCCATATACCCATGGGGGCCACGTATGAAAGATTGGTGCAAATGGCATTGCTGAATGAAGAGGATAAGGGCAAGAAGGAGACAAAGGCAGAAAGCTCTCAAGGGAAGAAAGAGGGTTTGCAGCCTAAGAAGACAGACTTCAAGAAAGGCGGAAAAGGCAACAAAGAAAAGAGGAAGTGCAATTTCTGTGGCAAAGTGGGGCACTTAGTAAAGGACTGCCGGAAAAAGAAGGCCAAGGAGAATGGTGGGTGCTTTTCGTGCGGTCAGACAGGCCACAGGGCTAAGGACTGCCCAAGGAAACGAGGACAGGGGCAGGGCGCTGGATCCACCCCAGGGGCACAGGTTCATGTGCTAGAAGCGCCACCATTGCAACAGCGAGGTATAAATACTTCTGTAGAAAGTGTAGTTTATCTTTATGATCACCCCGTTCGCACTTTATTTGATTCCGGCGCATCACACTCCTTTATCTCGTCTGCTTTAGTAGAATCTCTGCACCTAGAAACTAGTATGGTAGAGGACCCCTTAATTGTTTCAAACCCAATTGGGGGCCCAGCTCATTTGTCTATGATCTGTGTGGGATTGAAAATTTCTATCCTAAGTGTTGAATTTCTATGTAGTGCCTTTGTTTTGGGCTTTTCGGGTTATGGTTTGATTTTGGGTATGGATTGGCTATCCAGTAATGGGGCCATCCTTGACTGTGAGAAAAGGGTTGTTAGGCTCCTAACCCAGCTCGGTAATACTCTGGAAATTTCTTGTAATCCCTCGTATGCGGTTATGCTTAGTTATCTTGAATCGCTAGATGCCTCTGTTGAAAATTTGCATTCAGTTAGAGTGGTCCGGGAATATCCGGATGTCTTTGAAGAGGTGAAGGGCTTGCCTCCGAAGCGGGAAATAGACTTCCGCATATACCTTGTAGATAATGCAAAGCCCGTTGCGTTGCCCGTTAGACATATGGCTCCACGAGAAAGGAAAGAGCTCAGTAAACAGATTAAAGAGCTTCTAGAAAAGGGGTTCATTAGGAGGAGCATTTCAGAATGGGGCGCTCCAGTGGTGTTCGCTACAAAGGCAGATGGTTCACTCCGTCTATGTGTTGACTATAGGGAGCTCAACAAGCTAACGAAAAAGAATAGGCACCCTCTCCCTAGAATTGACGATTTATTTGACCAGCTTGTAGGAGCGTCTGTTTTCTCCCAACTCGATTTAGCAACTGGTTTTCATCAGCTAAGGGTGGCTGAAGATAGCATCGATAAAACGGCGTTCAGAACCCCAGACGGCTTCTTTGAATGGCTTGTCATGCCTTTCGGCTTGACAAATGCACCTGCTTACTTCGTGGACCTGATGAGTAGGGTATTTAGAGATTTCCTCAACAAATTCGTAGTGGTCTTCGTAGATGATATCCTTATCTTCTCAAAGAGTGAAGAGGAACATGCTCAGCACTTAAGGGCAATCATGGAAACTTTGCGAGTCCATCAACTAAAAGCCAAATTCTCCAAATGCCACTTTTGGAGAGAAGAGGTGAGGTTCCTTGGGCACATAGTATCCAAACAAGGGTTAGCAGTGGACCCTGCGAAGGTAGTGGCGGTACAAGATTGGAAGACACCAAGGAATGCAACTGAGGTCCGAAGCTTTCTAGGACTAGCGGGTTTCTATCGAAAATTCATAAGGGATTTTGCAAAAATCTCAGCTCCGCTCACGAAATTGACTAAGAAGAATCTAGTGTTTAATTGGGACTTGGATTGCGAGTTTGCTTTCCAACGACTGAAAAGGGCTCTCACAACAGCCCCAGTTTTGACACTGCCAGATGGGAGCAAGATGTTCACTGTTTATACGGATGCATGTGGGACAGGGCTAGGCGCCGTCTTAATGCAGGAAGGAAGGGTAGTAGCTTATGGCGGGAGGCAGTTGAAGGTGCACGAAAAGAACTACCCAACCCACGATCTAGAGTTAGCCGCCATCGTCTTTGCACTCAAGTCTTGGCGACACTATCTCCTAGGTGAGAAGTTCGAACTTTACACTGACCATAAATCGTTGAAATATCTTTTCTCGCAGAAGGATCTTAACTTGAGGCAACAAAGATGGATGGAGTTTCTTGCCTCGTACGATTTCGAAATCTCCTACACTCCGGGCAAAGGCAACATAGTAGCAGACGCGTTGAGCCGAAAGAAATTGACCCTAAGCCCGTTGTTTGTTGAAAGACAAAGCCTAGAGTTTATAGCCAGCTTCGACTTTAGGCCTTCCTCCGATTTCGTACCAGGCTTGCTAGCATCTCTCGAAGTGCGCCCAACTTTAGTGAATTCAGTAGGGACAGCACAACGCGAAGACCCTCAGCTTGTGGAAATAATCGATAGGCTAATTAGGGGTGAGATTTCAAGTCACCTCAACAGATACTCCATCGATGATAGGGGTTTGCTAAGGCGAGATGGAAGACTATGCGTCCCACAGACAAAAGATTTAATAAAGAAGGTTCTTGAGGAAGCACATCACTCCAAGATGACAATACACCCAGGCGGAGATAAAATGTACAAAGACATAAAAAGGACTTTCTTCTGGAACGGCATGAAAAAGGACGTGGCAGAATTCGTTTCTAAGTGTATGGTGTGCCAACAGGTTAAGGCGGAACAGAAAAAGCCTGGCGGACTGCTGCATCCTCTGGAGGTCCCGCAGTGGAAGTGGGATAGCATCTCAATGGACTTCATCGATGGGCTGCCTAGGTCTAGGAGAGGCAACACTAGCATTTGGGTAATAGTGGATAGGCTTACTAAAAGCGCCCACTTTTTACCTGTCAAAAGTAAAAGAACTGCCTCATCCCTAGCATCACTTTACCTCAAGGAGATCGTTCGACTCCATGGAATACCATCTAGCATTGTTAGTGACCGAGACCCCATTTTCACCAGCGAGTTTTGGCGGAGTCTGCAAGAAGCAGTAGGAACGCAGTTATGCTTGAGCACAGCCTACCATCCCCAAACCGACGGCCAAACAGAGAGAGTGAACAGAGTTTTGGAAGACCTTTTAAGACTATGCGTCCTTGACTTCGGAGGGACATGGGAAGACCACCTTCCTTTGGTGGAATTTGCCTACAACAACAGCTATCAAGCAACCATCGGAATGGTGCCCTTCGAAGCTTTATATGGAAGACCGTGCCGATCGCCCACTTGTTGGTGGGAGTCCACGGATAAGCTCGTGCTTGGACCAGATATGATCCGAGAGACCTCAGAGAAAGTAGACTTAATACGAAGAAGGATGAAGACGGCCCAAGACAGACAAAAGTCCTATGCCGACAAGAGGAGGAGCGACCTTGAATTTGAGGTTGGAGACAGAGTTTTTCTCAAGGTATCACCGCTAAGAAACGTTGTTCGTTTTGGAACCACAGGGAAGCTAGCACCAAGATTCGTAGGGCCATTCCCTATTATCGAGAAAATTGGGAAAATGGCCTATAGATTAGAGCTACCCGAGAAGTTGGCCGGAGTCCACAACGTTTTTCACGTTTCACATCTCCGAAAATGTCTGCATGAGTCAGCTGAAGTGGTAGAGCCAAACATCCTCGAAGAGGCCGAAGTGGAACGCGAAGCAACCATAAGAAGAGTTCCAACCCGCATCTTAGGAACGGAAGTGAAGAAGCTACGCAACCGCGAAGTCAAGCTCGTCAAAGTCCAGTGGGGCGACGCCGAGGGAGACGCGACTTAGGAAACCGAAGCTAGAATACGTACTGCCTACCCTTTTCTGTTCGAGGGTACATCCTTGATCTTTCTTTTTCCTTAAGTTGCGCTTTTATCTATCTTTTTAGGTATATTTCCTCGACCTTATCTTTTAGGTAGAATCTTTTTGGATGAAAACATGTAATTGAAACATGTTATGTATGAATGGTTGCAAGTGGTTGCAAGTGATTGCTAGTGGTTGCTCGTGGTTGCATATACACACACAATCTAGGTTTTAGATCGGCTCAGTCACTTCATATTGCATATGCATATATGCTTGCTTTCGTCTATGATTGAACATTAATATGTTGACATGTGGATGTTGCATTTGTATTGAATGTTTGTGCACTCATGTAGAATCATGAATAGGAAAATTTGCATACATAATGGATTCATGACACTTACATAATTCGCATTAAGGAGGTCAACTGAATCAGTAGACCGCCTGATTTTGCATTAGATAAGTTCATGTACACACACACTTTGCATATAATCATGAAGCATTAGAAGTCTTTTAAGGACAATGGATGCTCGTGTTTGATGGATGAGTAGATGGATGATTGAATGTTAGGATTTACATTCCTCCTAACTTGAAGATTTCGGGGACGAAATCCTTTTAAGTGGGGGAGAATGTAACACCCCGAAAATTCTATAACTGTGAAATTCATGAATTAAAGTATAATTAATTTGAAATCAAAGAACCAAGGGAAACGGGATACGCCATTGCGTTCGTCTCGGAAAAATACGCGAAATAGAGTCCGAGTTTTCAAAAAACGGAGTCCGTATGAAGAAGATATGGCATGCGGAAGTTTTGAATCAAATTTAAATTTCAAACAGAATAAAATAATTAAAAATCGGGCCCAGTGGGCCAGGACGGATAAACACCCGCCTAGGCCACCCAGGTCGACTGGGCTGTCGACCTGGGCTACCCATGTCGACAGGGCTGTCGACAGCCCTGTCGACAGGGGTGTCGACCTGGTCGAGCCCAGTCAACCTGGCTGGCCAGGTCTGTGTTTGGTCGAATTTCAGTGGTCTGCTTTGTCATTAGGGCTAGGTGGCGGGTTTTAATTGGTCTCTCTTCCTAATGAATGGCTATGATCAATCCAAGCAACATCAAGGGTCCTAATTAGTTCCTAACCTCTATATAAACAACCCTAGACTAAACCCTAATCTATTCATTCAAAATTAAAAACATAGCCGCCATGTTGCTGAGGAACGACAAAGAGTAGCCGCCAACTAGAGAGGGAATTAGGAAGAAAGTTCTAAAGCCTAAAGCAATTAAAAGCTTAAAGAGACCTAAATCAAATCAATTCAACAAAGGAATTTGCGTCTTCAATCCCTAAACTAGAGAATTCATCAAACCATTGTAAGTAGAGTATTACTTTGGTATGAATGAACAACTGTATTGATTTGTATGCTTGAATTGTGGCAATAAAGTTATTCATAATTGTGCGTTCTTATCAATTTGAAATATTATGTACGTTTGGATATTCTAAATTATGTCATTCAATTATAAAGAACTACATGCGGTAGTTCTATGCAAATATACGTTTGGAATATTGCGCAAATTGTGTAATCTATGTTGAAAACTACATGTATGTAGTTGATTGAAATTCATGCAAGTTTGGGGCTTTGTTATTATGCCATCATGAAGTATATTTTTGTGCATAAATCATTTTGCAAGTAATTGAAACAAGTTTAGTTATTATAGTTCATATGAAACTATGTTGGAATTTTGACACCATAATCCATGTATTAAGTCATGCTTTTGCAAACTTATGGCTAGGCTATGAATGATATTTGGCATAATTGAAATCCATGTTAGTTCTATATTGTTAAATGACATATGTGAGATATGACTAGGTTAGACTCAAGAATCCCTTTTTGCAAGTTTAAAGCAAACACCATGTTTAGGAATATTTATGCATAAGTATGTTTATACCATCGTTATGTGATTAGACTTAAATCATGATTAAGTTGAATTATGCTATGTTCATGCTAGAAATAATTATGCCATGCTTATGTTCGACATTATGCCTAAATGAAAATATAGGTTCATGTGTCGATAATGATATCTCAATTACAAGTTCACATGCTTTGATTCATGTCACCTATGCTTTATGACCAAAGTATATATATGCAAGTACACCAGTTTCTATTATGTATTTCCAACGTCATATGCAAGTTCATGCGCTCACTTTCCCCTCTTTGTGTATGTAATCACGCTTTAAGCCTCCCCTTTTCGCATGGCTAAATTGGGCTTTAAAAGGCTAAGCCCAATATATATAAACGGACGTGTAAAACGGGGGAAAAATAACGTTGGGTTAAAATTAATTAATGAATGGAAATATAAATAGAAGGGCCCAAATTCAAGTATGAGTTGGGCCCATGGTTGGTGTAACCCTTACACCATTAACTTAATAATGGGCCGCAAATATGTACATATAAGAAATAAAGAGGAATGACAAAATATGTAAATGTAGAACATACGATGTGTTTAACCCGAGGTTGGATTGAGTTGTGATGTAAACCTGCCCGGAACCGCCCGGCTGTCCAGTAGTCACAACAATACCTATCCAATGTGGGAGGTTAAACATGGAGCCCAGCAAGAACCCGAGGTTAGACTGAGTTGTGGCGTAAGACTGCCCGGAACCAACCGGCAACAGGCAGCCACAACAATACCTGTCTAATGTGAGAGGTCAGGGCCTTAATAAGACAATTAAGGCTGAGTCAGGATTGATAGGATTAAGTGAACTAAAGACTTAATCAAAATGGAACATGCTAAACTAAACAGACTGGTGGGGTTAGGTTAGGGAAACACTTAACCAACTTAGCATGTTGGCTAGAGATAGAAAACCTAGTAACGGGGGACCCTTTTCAGCAGTAACCCTAAAAGGTGTATCAGGATACCCTGAAACTAGGCAGGGTGGGGCACGATTACTGGGCTGATTGTAAGAGGTCAAATCGACGGCGGTGGTGTAGCAGTGTAGGTTCTAACGGAGTGCGGGCGTGCACACACTCCGGCGCAGAAAAATAAGGCACTGGACACCAGTAGCATACCTGTGCACTCTAAGGTTGTGTCGGGTTGCCACTATGGGACTTGATACACCCCATGGTGGGACCAGCATAGGTAACTACAGACATCGGGGTCCGTAAGACACATGTAACTATGCGAGTAGGAGCCGATCATCGTAGAATGGATCATCATCACCCTGGTTATGGGGTGCAAATTGGAAACTAATTTAAATGGGTTCAGAGATTAATATGGGGTACGATAGTATATTCGACCCTAGACAACTTAACCAAGTTTATTGTGCTTGCCCACTTCTTGTTTATACTTATCATACCCAGTTCTTTATTCATAGACAAAGTAGTACTAGACTTACTCAGGCTTTATGTCTGACTCTATTTTTCTTTCGTCTTCTTTCTTCCGTTTCCCCCCCCCCCCCCAGGTCCTCAGGGAGGGAACACAGCAGCTTGACCAACCTCAACATCCAGCTTGAAGAAGAGAAATGTATTGCTTGGACTTTCCTGTTTTGAACTATGGCTTTGGACAATCCACTATGGGGCTTTTGCAGTTTATCTATGATTTATTTATGCTTCTTTAAATCATGTACTCAAGACAGATTATGAAAGTGTTATGTTATGTTTTTTGGAAAGGATGTTGTTGTAACACGTATTTGACTTTATGAAATAAAAGTTTGTTGTTCTTCTGCTGTTTACAAATACGTGTTCTTATATCTGTCTTGTATATCTGTGACTTGTACTTATAAACCTCCACCAAAATTAGGGCATTCCCTTTGAGAGTGACCCTAACGGAGGTGGGGTGTTTCAGAAAGAGAGCAAATAATCCTATGCTAGTGAGAACGATTGATGTGCGAAGACTGTTAGAGAAACATGTATGTTTTTATATGGAAAAAGAAATGAGATGTATAAATGTAGGTGTGAACAGTTCGTGTTATTTTTGCATCCTTCTATTCATATAAACTACCAGTTTTCTTTCTAGATATTTGTGTCAATCGAGAAATATTTAAAAATATGAAGATGACTAAAAATATTCTATACATATACATTACTGTAATTACAGTAACATTCACCGACAACGAAGAAAGTTTCTCACATATTAAGTAGCTTTTACCTTTTTCATTGTAGCTATGGCAAGACGATTGTATAATATATGTTAGTAAACATATTTTATTTCAAATATAAGTTAGAAATTATTGTGTAAGATAGATAGAATACTGTAACGACCACGAGATTTTCGACTCCGAAAATCGACACAAAACCCAACGTCGACTGTTCAGACATCGAAAATACCGGATCATTAATAGAAAGAAATTAGAAGGTGAGATAGAAAGATAGAACTAATAGAATAGAAGAAGAAGAAGAACACAACTGAGCATAATCAGAGTAAACACGAATCTCACAGCGGAACGAATAAAATATAATATATAACAAACTTTGAAATACAAAACTGTATTTGTATTTACATACCATATCAGAGCATAACTCATATACATCACAACGGAGATAATCTCTAAATAAATAAAGGTGAAGCCTCCTGCTTTGAGCTCCTCCAAGCGAATCTGTAAAATCCTGAAACAATTGACTGCCCGTACAAATTTGGGCACCCAAGAGTTTAGGGAAAACAGACAAAATAAACTCTGGGTCAGTCATGGGACTGGTGTGAGTAAATTCCAACCATACGGTTTAACTTTGAAAATTCTTTTGAAATGAAAAGATAATAGTAAGACCAGCCCACACATAAACATGGACGGTTTTTACCTTACTATAACCCAAAACACTTTGATATCAAAATCCAGTGATATTATAATAATGTCTAATCAAGTAAATAACAAAATAGCAGAACGCTTGCATCTCACACTCTACATACTTAATATAAAATCAAAAAAACCGCAGGGCGCTTATTGGAGATTGGATTCCAACTATGACAAGGTATGGGACCACCTGCCGATGGTGTATCTCTAGAGGCAAATACACCTGGGTTCAACAAGAACGTCTTGCAACCCGGCCCACACATGACCGACCACTCATTTCGCTTGAGTGTATCGAATGTATATCACCAACGGTTGGACTCAAACCACCGTTCCCGAATGGGCAGAATCGATAGATTAAGAAACAAAAAGAATTTCTCTAGATAGGTGATTATACACCCTAATGGGAGCGACCCACATAGCCATGCTGCCTGCCCGATTTTTGTCATTTCCCGGTTGTGAAGCTTGAGGCTACGTCTACCTTTTAGAACATCTGGCCACCATACACTTTGAATGCCACATCGTCAAACCCGTCAAATCACTAGTTGATCTTCCCAAAATATTACGGGTATAAAAGCCAAGAGAAACGAATTTCTCCGCCACCAGACGTAATATCTTGAAAAGAACGTCTTAGGTGATCTTCTAAGAATACGCTGTCAGGCATTCATCCATACAAGTTGTCCTGGGTCTGGACAAACAGAAAACACCATTCTGGAACCTGACGACCCTTGCATTTCACTCCGTCTTCAATTGTCTTCAGCATAATCGAATACGCAGCGTTTATGCCTATACGGAGTGGTTCTCGGATAATATATCCAACCGGTCTCCCCGTATTGACAACGATGGTCAAAACACTTCGTGTAACAACCCGTATTTTCAATAACCTGTAATAACATAAATCGAGGCAGAATTTAATTCTAAAATGGGAATCAAGGGAAACGGGCTATGCCATTGCGTTCGTCTCGGAAAAATACGCGAAATAGAGTCCGAGTTTTCGAAAATCGGAGTCCGTATGACCAAGATATGGCCTCGCGAAGTTTCACGAAAAATTCCCAAATTAAAGTATACTTAATTAAGTGAAATGGGTTGTGTAGATATATATATATATATATATATTGATATATATATATATATATATATATAATTGAAAATTTAATAAATAAATATGCAAAAATGCTCAAAACAGCGAATTGGGAGAGGGGAATAACCGAACCGGCCGATTTTTGAAGTCGACCCGAGCCCGCTGGGTCGACTAGGGGTTAATCCAGGGTGTTTGGCTGTCAACCCGTGGGCCGATTCGCTCAAGTGCAGATTTTGCATTTGAATGGTTCTCATGGTCCATCTTTAATCTAAAGGCCCTAGATGGTTCCTACACTTGACTTCTTCCCCAAGACATGCTTTGATGGCTTGGATTGAATCTAGGGTTAATCCTATGGCCTAAAACACTTGCCTAATCTATAAATAAGACCCTAACCTACCCTAATTCATTCATAATTAAACCTAGTAACTAAACTATGGCAAAATGCTAGCTCTCATGGCCTCCACTAATTTTATGAAGAGGGTTGCATACTAATCACTCTCTAATCAACTTCTAATCCCTTCTTAGCATCTTAATCTTCTTCATTTGGTGTTCAAAGTTGCTAGTTGTGAGTTTCTATCACTTTGATGATCTTTTGGTAAACTAATTAGATGAGATGTGATGAGATTTATGGTTTTGTATGTGGGTTAATGAGCTTTGAATCATATGATATGATGTTAGCATTAATCTTATGTTTATGCATGTTGAGTATGTAAGCTTATGCAAGTTTAATATGATGTATGTTATGTTTGCATGATGCTAAATATGCAAGTTGTGGGCTATGTAATCATATGCATGTTATGCAAGTTCATGGTAATATGCTATGCAAGTTACATGTATGTAAATATGCAAGTTACATGTTTGTTAATATGCAAGTTACATGTATGTAAATATGCAAGTTACATGTTTGTTAATATGCAAGTTACATGTTTCTTTATATGCAAGTTACATGTTTGTTAATATGCGAGTTACATGTATGTAAATATGCAAGTTACATGTTTATTAATATGCAAGTTCATGATGACACATTATGCAAGTCTATAAGCTAATATGCAAGTTTGTTATGCAAAATGAATATGTAAGTTATGTGACATATTATATGCAAGTTATGTGACATGTTATGCAAGTTCATATGCAAGTTATGTGTTTGTTAATATGCAAGATGGCACCTTTGAAACATGTTCATTCATATGCAAGTTGACACCTTTTATATGTGTTATATCATGAACGAAATTACGTGGGAACGATGGGGTAATTAAATGCATAAGTTAATAAGATTGTGTGAAATTAATATAATTATGCATAACACAAAATAAATAAACATAGTATGGGAATTTGCCTATTTGGTTAGGTGTACCCATACTATGTGTTGGGAATTTACCTATTGAGTTAGGTCTACCCCATGGGAATTTACCTATTAAGTTAGGTCTACCCATGTTAAGAAAACTTGATTAATTAGGGATAATTAATATAAAATTATGAGGGTGATTAATTAGGTGTAATTAATTGACTAAGACACGAGGTTGGACTCAGTTGTAGCGTAAAACTGCCCGGACCCAACCGGCTTAACCAGTTGCTACAAATGTTAGCCCAATGTGAGAGGTCTTAGGCACAAACTAAATACGTAATTAATGTAAAGACACGAGGTTAGACTCTGTTATGACATAAGGCTGCCCGGACCCAACCGGCTTAACCAGCGGTCATAAAAGACAGTCTAATGTGAGAGGTCTTTACAAAGGTTACGTTCTTAATTAATTAATTAAGAAACACTTAACCACATTAGCATGTAGAGGGACATGAGGGGTTAAGTGGGTGCCTCGGGTGGCATGAGAAAATCTAGTGGTTGCCTTGGGTGGCAATAGAAAATACGATTAGAATACTTAACCAAAATGGAACATGTAATTAAAACATGATTAAAGGGTTAAGTGGGATATACTAGAAAAAGAGACAAGCTTAGGTGGGTAGCTTGTGGAGGCCCATTTCAACCAGTAACCCATACGTATCTTTGTGGGCTCGACCCATGTCGAGGACGGGACACGCATACTGGGCTTGACTGTAAGAGGCAAACGGGTTAGCGGTGGCAACGCAAGTCCAACGGGCTTCATATGCGTGAGTGGGCCCGGGCTGGTAGGTAAGCCGTTGTTGCATCGAGTAGATATAAGCCGTGCACCTTTAGTTTCATCAGGTTGCCACATTGGGGAATGATACATCCCACGGTGGGGCCAGCACGGGTATCTACGTTAGGGAGCCGATCGAATGGGAAGTAGTGTGTACACCTAGTGGATTGTAGGGCCCCGTGGCGCCTACTTGGTCACCTAGGGGTACGCAGGTACTAATTAGTAAATTTTATAAGTCCTTGGGTGGGATCAACCTTTAAGTTAGGAACGACTGGTGTGGTGCAGTTTAGTAATTTACCTTAGGGAGGGTAGATGCGTCTTTATCCTTTATCTTCGTTTAGTTGACTGCTTAGGGTAGCCATTCATCCCTATATGTTACCGTATATCAGTTTATGTCTTCTCTGGTTACTTTAACGATTGTATTGTTAAAGTTATAGGACTCGCTCAGACTTATGTCTGACCCCGTTGTTTTTATCTTTTTTCCCAACCCTCAGGTCCTACGGTGGATCCTAGCAGTAGTGGAGCTTGATCGGATTGCTGTTCCAGTCTTTAGGAGCTTGGATAGATGTAAAGCTCCAGTTATCCAGTTATCTTTTCTTTTGTTTGGCTATTGTATGAGAGTGGGATTATGTACTTCTTTATTTTGATGGATATTGTACTTGACCTTTATTGTGGTTTTATGATGTAACCAGACATGTTTTACTTCCGCTGTTATGAGATGATGTTTTAAAATTTCAAGTACTATTTATATCTGTCTTGTTGTAATTTTTCTGTTCTATATTCACTAAAATACTCCACCGATGCTATGGCATTCCCTTAGTGAGTGATCATAGCGGGAGTGGGGTGTTACACGTGGTATCAGAGCTTAAGGTTACCAGAACAGATAATTTTTTTTGAGAAAAACTACTTTCTAAGAGTATTTTCGAAGAAAGTATTTTTAAAAAGCATGTCTTCTAAGAGAAAAAGTTTTTGAAAAAGAAAAGCATAATCCCCAATAGCCATATCTTTATCTTTCGGAATCTCCTTTTTGAATCTTTCCTCTTTCGTTTCAGCATGGCTGAAGATCTTAACATCCCGGAGGGTTTAGTTATACCACTATGGTATAGGAGGTTGCAAGAGGCTAGGGCCGCGGCTGCGGGTCCGGCCAATGCTACTACACCAGAGACAACCGCTCCTCCTCCTCAGCCTAGAGTGGATAATTTTGCTAAGGTTTGCAAGGAGTTCAAGGCTATAGGAGGAAAACCTTTTCTTGGTTCAGAGACTTTCGTAGAGGCTAGAGATTGGCTTAAGGAAGTGGAAGAGTTGCTAGATATCTTTGAAGTGGAAGAGGGAAAGAAAGTCAAGTTGGCGGCTTGGTTAATGAAGGGAGAGGCCTCATTCTGGTGGGAGGTCACTAATGGAGAACGCCCTGTTGACTCTTGGGTGGATTTTAAGCAAAGGTTTGGGGCTAAGTTTCTCTCAAGGGCGAAAGAGAATCTGTTTATGGAGAAGTTCTTGAATTTGAAGCAAGGGAATCTCACGGTGAAAGAATATGTCAACAAATTCAATCAATTAGCAAGGTTTGGCATAGAGTTGGTGAATACACCGGAGAAGAAGGCTTTGAGGTTCGTTAGAGGCTTGAACGAACCATTGCAAGGAATAGCTATGACTCACATTCCTATGGGGGCCACTTTTGAGAAGCTTGTCTACATGGCACTTATGCATGAGGATGATAAGAATTCTAAGGCACCAGAGAAAAAGGGGGATCAGAAGAAACCGCAACAACAACAACAAGGCAAGGGCGGAAAAGGCAATGGTGACAAAAAGAAGACGAAGAAGAAGTGCTTCAATTGTGGAACACCAGGACACCTCAGTAAGGATTGTCGCAAAAAGAAGAAGACCGGTTGCTTTCATTGTGGTGAAGCAGGGCATCTTGTGAAAAACTGCCCAAAGAAGGGGCAGAAGACGGGGTCTACCTCAGGAGGGCAGGTGCAAGCTCTTATAGCACCACCTCAGTCAGGGGGGCAAGTTCAGGTTCTCTCAGTTCCACCGATTCAGCAGAGAGGTAGAACTATTTCCGTTGAAAGTCTGGTTTTTCTGTTTGATCATCCAGTTCGTACTTTGTTTGACTCTGGCGCATCGCATTCTTTTATCTCATCATCGTTAGTTGAGTCACTGCACTTAGACACCAGTCTAGTTGATGATCCCTTGGTTGTCTCAAACCCAATTGGGGGCTCCATATATCTGTCTATGATATGTTTGGGTTTGAAGATTTCTATACTTAGCGTTGAGTTTAGATGTGATGCTTTTGTATTGGGCTTCACGGGCTATGGGTTGATCTTGGGCATGGACTGGTTATCCAGTAATGGTGCCATTCTTGATTGCGAAAGGAGAGTTGTCAGGCTCATGACCCGCTTGGGTAACACTCTCGAGATCTCTTGCAATCCCATGGAATCTGTTTTGCTAAGTTATCTTGAATCGCTCGATGCTTCGGTCGAGAGTTTGCATTCTGTCAGAGTAGTCCGGGAATATCCGGATGTGTTTGAAGAAGTAAAGGGTTTGCCTCCGAAGCGGGAGATAGATTTCCGAATTTATTTGGTGGATAATGCCAAACCAGTGTCTTTGCCAGTGCGCCACATGGCTCCTCGGGAGAGAAGGGAACTTCATAAGCAAGTAGGGGAGTTGCTTGAGAAGGGGTTTATAAGGCGAAGTATATCGGAGTGGGGAGCTCCAGTAGTGTTTGCCACGAAGGCGGATGGGTCCCTCAGACTTTGTGTGGATTATAGGGAACTTAATAAGCTCACAAAGAAGAATAGACACCCATTACCGAGGATAGATGATCTCTTTGATCAGTTGGTTGGCGCCTCAGTGTTTTCGCAAATGGATTTAGCTACAGGGTTTCATCAGTTGAGAGTGGCGGAGGACAGTATAGAGAAGACTGCTTTCCGGACTCCGGATGGTTTTTATGAGTGGCTAGTGATGCCATTTGGGTTGACAAACGCCCCTGCATACTTTGTGGATCTCATGAGTAGAGTGTTCAGAGAGTATCTGAATAAGTTTGTAGTAGTTTTTGTGGATGACATCTTGGTCTTTTCCAAGAGTGAAGAAGAGCATGCCTTACATCTCAGAGAAGTGTTGGAGACTCTTCGAGCACATGGTCTTAAAGCTAAATTCTCTAAATGTCATTTTTGGAGAAGAGAAGTGCGATTCTTAGGGCATGTGGTCTCTAAGGAAGGGATAGCTGTGGATCCCGCAAAGATAGTATCTATCCAGGATTGGAAAGTTCCTAAAAATGCTACCGAAGTAAGAAGTTTCTTGGGGTTGGCAGGATATTATAGGAAGTTCATCAAAGACTTCGCGAAGATATCAGCCCCATTAACCCGCTTGACGAAGAAGAATCTGGTTTTCTCATGGGATGTAGATTGTGATGATGCTTTCCGACGGTTAAAGAGAGCTTTGACCACCGCTCCAGTTTTAGTGCTTCCAGATGGGAGTAAGCCGTTTGTTGTTTATACCGATGCTTGTGGAACAGGATTAGGCGCAGTCTTGATGCAGGAGGGAAGGGTAATAGCCTATGGAGGGAGACAATTGAGAGTGCATGAGAAGAATTACCCTACCCATGATCTAGAGTTGGCCGCGATTGTTTTCGCACTTAAGTCTTGGCGCCATTATCTTCTTGGTGAGAGATTCGAGTTGTTCACTGACCATAAATCATTGAAGTACTTATTCTCTCAGAAAGATTTAAACTTAAGACAGCAAAGGTGGATGGAGTTCTTAGCATCCTATGATTTCGAGATAGCATATACCCCTGGCAAGGGTAACGTGGTGGCTGACGCCTTGAGTAGAAAAAGGCTATCTTTAAGTCCATTGTTCGTAGAACGGCGAAGCTTGGAGTTTCTTTCTTTGTTTGACTTCAGACCTTCTGTTGATTTTGTACCTGGTTTGTTGGCATCCTTGGAGGTTAGACCTACTCTTTTGAGACGGATTGGCGAGGCTCAGCGAGACGACCCACAGTTGGTTGTGTTGGTAGAGAAGCTTATAAGAGGGGAGTCGTCCAGCCATTTGGGTAGATACACCATAGATGATAAGGGATGGTTGCATAGAGACGGTAGACTTTGTGTACCGCAAGATGAGGGTTTGAAGAAGGCTATTTTGGATGATGCACATCGTTCAAGAATGACTATTCATCCCGGTGGAGACAAAATGTACCAAGACATGAAGAGAGTTTTCTTCTGGGCCGGTATGAAGAAAGATGTGGCCGAGTATGTGGCTAGATGCTTAGTGTGCCAACAAGTTAAAGTGGAGCAAAGGAAACCCGGTGGGTTGCTACACCCATTGGAAGTTCCACAGTGGAAGTGGGATAGTGTCTCGATGGATTTCATCGACGGGTTACCGAGATCGAGGAAGGGCAATACGGGAATTTGGGTTGTGGTAGACAGACTTACCAAGAGTGCCCATTTTATACCCGTAAAGAGTAAGAGGACCGCTCCATGGCTTGCTTCAGTCTATGTTAGAGAGATTGTTAGATTGCATGGCGTACCATCCAGCATTGTGAGTGATCGAGATCCTATTTTCACTAGTGAGTTTTGGAGAAGTTTGCAAGAGGCGGTAGGGACTCAGTTGTGTTTGAGCACCGCATATCATCCTCAGACGGACGGTCAGACTGAGAGGGTGAACCGTATCTTAGAAGATCTTTTGAGGCTTTGTATCTTGGATTTTGGAGGTACATGGGAAGAACATCTTCCTTTGGTGGAGTTCGCATATAATAACAGCTGTCAGTCCAGTATTGGTATGGCTCCTTTCGAAGCTCTTTATGGAAGGCCTTGTCGATCTCCTACATGTTGGTGGGAATCTACGGATAAGATCTTGCTTGGGCCGGATATGGTTAGAGAGACTTCAGAGAAGATTGATTTAATTCGAAAAAGGATGAAAGCAGCGCAAGATAGACAGAAATCTTATGCGGATCGGAGAAGGACGGATCTTGAGTTTGAGGTTGGGGACATGGTTTTTGTCAAAGTATCTCCATTGAGAAATGTTGTTCGCTTTGGGTCCGTAGGGAAGTTAGCACCGAGATTTGTTGGGCCGTTTCCTATTAAGGAAAGGATTGGACGGATGGCATATAGGGTGGAGTTGCCCGACAGACTTAGTGGTGTTCATGATGTATTCCATGTATCACATTTGAGGAAGTGCTTACATGAGACCGCGGAGGTGGTAGAGCCGAGCTTGCTTAGAGATGTAGAGGTAGAGCGTGATGCGACGATTCGACGAGCTCCTACTCGCATCCTTGGGTCAGAAACTAGGAAGTTGAGGAACAGAGAAGTTCAGCTAGTTAAAGTGCAATGGGGAGATGACGAAAGCAATGCTACTTGGGAGACGGAAGCAAAGATGCGTTCTTTGTATCCATTTCTTTTTGAGAGTATGTCTTTTAACTTCTCCTTTATTGCTTGTCTAGTACTTATCTTATCTTTAGTATATCCTCTCGCTAATACCTATGACCTTTAGATAGGGTAAAACCTATGGTTGAAACATGTGTTTGAAACATGTTATGGTTGATGGATGCATATGGATGCAATTGTTTGCTAGTGGTTGCTCGTGGATGCATATACACACACATTAGGCACTAGATCGGCTCAGTCACTTCATGTTGCATATTGCATAAATGGATGTGGTAGTTAGATTGATGGATGTATCATGGCTGTGTTATCATATGGATGATGCATTTTTGTGTATGGTTGTGCACGCATGTAGAAATTTGTATGTGTCAATAGGGTTTCGCATACATATTGGATGCATGGCACTATCATGGTTTGCATTAAGGAGGTTTACTGTATCAGTAACCGCCTGATTTTCGCATTAGGTAAGTACATATACACACACTTTTGCATATATCCATCCAGCATTTAGAATCTTGTAAGGACAATGATTGCTCGTGGATGATGCTTTGAGTAGATGGATGATTGGATGGTAGGATACGTTCTTCCTAACTTGAAGATTTCGGGGACGAAATCCTTTAAGGAGGGGAGAATGTAACAACCCGTATTTTCAATAACCTGTAATAACATAAATCGAGGCAGAATTTAATTCTAAAATGGGAATCAAGGGAAACGGGCTATGCCATTGCGTTCGTCTCGGAAAAATACGCGAAATAGAGTCCGAGTTTTCGAAAATCGGAGTCCGTATGACCAAGATATGGCCTCGCGAAGTTTCACGAAAAATTCCCAAATTAAAGTATACTTAATTAAGTGAAATGGGTTGTGTAGATATATATATATATATATATTGATATATATATATATATATAATTGAAAATTTAATAAATAAATATGCAAAAATGCTCAAAACAGCGAATTGGGAGAGGGGAATAACCGAACCGGCCGATTTTTGAAGTCGACCCGAGCCCGCTGGGTCGACTAGGGGTTAATCCAGGGTGTTTGGCTGTCAACCCGTGGGCCGATTCGCTCAAGTGCAGATTTTGCATTTGAATGGTTCTCATGGTCCATCTTTAATCTAAAGGCCCTAGATGGTTCCTACACTTGACTTCTTCCCCAAGACATGCTTTGATGGCTTGGATTGAATCTAGGGTTAATCCTATGGCCTAAAACACTTGCCTAATCTATAAATAAGACCCTAACCTACCCTAATTCATTCATAATTAAACCTAGTAACTAAACTATGGCAAAATGCTAGCTCTCATGGCCTCCACTAATTTTATGAAGAGGGTTGCATACTAATCACTCTCTAATCAACTTCTAATCCCTTCTTAGCATCTTAATCTTCTTCATTTGGTGTTCAAAGTTGCTAGTTGTGAGTTTCTATCACTTTGATGATCTTTTGGTAAACTAATTAGATGAGATGTGATGAGATTTATGGTTTTGTATGTGGGTTAATGAGCTTTGAATCATATGATATGATGTTAGCATTAATCTTATGTTTATGCATGTTGAGTATGTAAGCTTATGCAAGTTTAATATGATGTATGTTATGTTTGCATGATGCTAAATATGCAAGTTGTGGGCTATGTAATCATATGCATGTTATGCAAGTTCATGGTAATATGCTATGCAAGTTACATGTATGTAAATATGCAAGTTACATGTTTGTTAATATGCAAGTTACATGTATGTAAATATGCAAGTTACATGTTTGTTAATATGCAAGTTACATGTTTCTTTATATGCAAGTTACATGTTTGTTAATATGCGAGTTACATGTATGTAAATATGCAAGTTACATGTTTATTAATATGCAAGTTCATGATGACACATTATGCAAGTCTATAAGCTAATATGCAAGTTTGTTATGCAAAATGAATATGTAAGTTATGTGACATATTATATGCAAGTTATGTGACATGTTATGCAAGTTCATATGCAAGTTATGTGTTTGTTAATATGCAAGATGGCACCTTTGAAACATGTTCATTCATATGCAAGTTGACACCTTTTATATGTGTTATATCATGAACGAAATTACGTGGGAACGATGGGGTAATTAAATGCATAAGTTAATAAGATTGTGTGAAATTAATATAATTATGCATAACACAAAATAAATAAACATAGTATGGGAATTTGCCTATTTGGTTAGGTGTACCCATACTATGTGTTGGGAATTTACCTATTGAGTTAGGTCTACCCCATGGGAATTTACCTATTAAGTTAGGTCTACCCATGTTAAGAAAACTTGATTAATTAGGGATAATTAATATAAAATTATGAGGGTGATTAATTAGGTGTAATTAATTGACTAAGACACGAGGTTGGACTCAGTTGTAGCGTAAAACTGCCCGGACCCAACCGGCTTAACCAGTTGCTACAAATGTTAGCCCAATGTGAGAGGTCTTAGGCACAAACTAAATACGTAATTAATGTAAAGACACGAGGTTAGACTCTGTTATGACATAAGGCTGCCCGGACCCAACCGGCTTAACCAGCGGTCATAAAAGACAGTCTAATGTGAGAGGTCTTTACAAAGGTTACGTTCTTAATTAATTAATTAAGAAACACTTAACCACATTAGCATGTAGAGGGACATGAGGGGTTAAGTGGGTGCCTCGGGTGGCATGAGAAAATCTAGTGGTTGCCTTGGGTGGCAATAGAAAATACGATTAGAATACTTAACCAAAATGGAACATGTAATTAAAACATGATTAAAGGGTTAAGTGGGATATACTAGAAAAAGAGACAAGCTTAGGTGGGTAGCTTGTGGAGGCCCATTTCAACCAGTAACCCATACGTATCTTTGTGGGCTCGACCCATGTCGAGGACGGGACACGCATACTGGGCTTGACTGTAAGAGGCAAACGGGTTAGCGGTGGCAACGCAAGTCCAACGGGCTTCATATGCGTGAGTGGGCCCGGGCTGGTAGGTAAGCCGTTGTTGCATCGAGTAGATATAAGCCGTGCACCTTTAGTTTCATCAGGTTGCCACATTGGGGAATGATACATCCCACGGTGGGGCCAGCACGGGTATCTACGTTAGGGAGCCGATCGAATGGGAAGTAGTGTGTACACCTAGTGGATTGTAGGGCCCCGTGGCGCCTACTTGGTCACCTAGGGGTACGCAGGTACTAATTAGTAAATTTTATAAGTCCTTGGGTGGGATCAACCTTTAAGTTAGGAACGACTGGTGTGGTGCAGTTTAGTAATTTACCTTAGGGAGGGTAGATGCGTCTTTATCCTTTATCTTCGTTTAGTTGACTGCTTAGGGTAGCCATTCATCCCTATATGTTACCGTATATCAGTTTATGTCTTCTCTGGTTACTTTAACGATTGTATTGTTAAAGTTATAGGACTCGCTCAGACTTATGTCTGACCCCGTTGTTTTTATCTTTTTTCCCAACCCTCAGGTCCTACGGTGGATCCTAGCAGTAGTGGAGCTTGATCGGATTGCTGTTCCAGTCTTTAGGAGCTTGGATAGATGTAAAGCTCCAGTTATCCAGTTATCTTTTCTTTTGTTTGGCTATTGTATGAGAGTGGGATTATGTACTTCTTTATTTTGATGGATATTGTACTTGACCTTTATTGTGGTTTTATGATGTAACCAGACATGTTTTACTTCCGCTGTTATGAGATGATGTTTTAAAATTTCAAGTACTATTTATATCTGTCTTGTTGTAATTTTTCTGTTCTATATTCACTAAAATACTCCACCGATGCTATGGCATTCCCTTAGTGAGTGATCATAGCGGGAGTGGGGTGTTACACTTCGATAGTCGGTTATTTAACTATCGAAGTAAAAACAACATCCATTAAAATGTTCAACTAAACATCACACAACAACGGGCACTTTATTTAACATTCGTCATCATCGAATTTTATTTCCCATTTCTAATAGTGTTATTTAACTCTAATCATATTTCAAACATCGAAATGATGTCATCGTTTCTGAAACGATTCTCCACTACTCGTTCTTTTCTTTCTTTTGGACTATCATCATTACTTATTACTTTAAAATAAGTGGGTTCCAAAACAAACTGTTTACATTCCCTTGGAAGTAGTGTTATATAAAAATCATGCTTAAGTTTTGTCAACAGCGCTAATTTAACGTTATAGTTCAAAACTGGTTATACGCTGTAATATTCTTCTTTATAACTAATCTTGTCATAACAGTCACGCTTAAGCCTAGTTAACAGCGTTATTTTATCGCTATTGTTCAAATACTTGCAATACGCTGCTATATTCCACTTTATACAATTCTTGACATCTCTTCCCGTTACAAAAATCTTGACATTTCTTTCTGTTACAAAAATCTTGACATTTCTTTTTGTTACAAAAATCTTGACATTTCTTTTTAAACTTCTCTTATCAAAAATCGATCAAGTTCTTTGTCCTTTTGGCAATTTACTTCTAATTTGAATTATTATACCCAATTCAATAAAACATCTCAATACAAACTTAATACCAGTTTATAATAGAATTTCTATTATAATTTAAACCTCGCTTTAATTATAAAGATATAATTTTTTTAAAATTAACATCGTTGATTTGTCTGACGGTCAACCAACTTCTTAACAAAATGGGTTTATGGTTGACTGTCGCTGATATCGTTTATTTACCAAATCAACATAACGTTGAATGTCCATTCAACACGGTTCAAACAGTGCACAAACAATACAATTAAATATTTAGGAATCCGGTTGAGTTCCTCCAACCGATTTCCGCATCCATAGGTGTTATTCAAATCAGTATCCAACCAATGATGTGTGCATATGCAATGACATATATTTATTTCAACCAATTTAACTGTAATTTATCTAATCAACCATCACACAGCATTCAACCATTATTTAAAATATAATTAAAATATTTTAAATAAAAAGAGAGTTAGTGAATTTACTCACCTTGGCGCTTTAACCGTCAAATAACGATTTGCGGTCGGTTGATTTAACCAGTGTTCAATTCTGCCATCGCTCATGCTGAAACTTCTGTCGACTCGCTCAAGACATGAACGCTTCACGCTGCTACTTCGCTTCAGCACGTCAAAACTTCTTTTTTTTCAAAACAACTTTACGCTCCAGGTAAATTCATATCCACTTCCTTTCCCATATTTGGTCTGCCCATCCCTTTTTCTTATTTTAAATTGCAAAGAATCGAGAGATTATAGAACCGGTAGAACAGTTCCTAATCCAACTCCACCTTTTAAAACTCCACATCAAAAACCCGCTAGCTCCTTTACTTGAAAACTGAAACCACCACAACTGTACTTCATCCATTCTCTTTAACTAAACCTCTTCCATTAAATATCACGTTGCACACAAATCAAATCCTCTATTTCCAAAAACCCAACATACTGACACGTGCATTCATGTGTGCACCTCCTGTTGCTCACGTTTACTCTTTGAGCACCTCCCTTTACTTGCGTTCTTCAGCTTTTCCATGTACTGCCTAGAAAACAGAGTGCCATTTTTCAATTACTATTACACAACATGCTCCCCTCTCCAATACTCTTCACCGTTCACATTCAGATCCCACCTTAAATCACGTTCAGGTACACATCCGCACCCCTTACATTCCCAGCTTCTCAAACCAAACGTGCATCCACCATGCTACTTCTTGTATTCCAAAGCATCACCTCCTTTTTCAATATCTAGAACAGTACACCCCTAGTCCCCCTCGTTCTTTAACTCGCCAACTCGCATCCCACTTGCAGTATGCCACCTCACCGAATAAGCCATGCAGAAAATAACCCACTACCAAATACTTTCACCACTTCTCTTGATTTCACGTTCACTACACCATCAACAATGCCGCATTTCACTTTTTAGACCACTGCACCCATACTCAGCAAATACGTTGTACACCTCAACATAGCCGTGCCCTCCACATCCATTTGCACCTTGCATGACTGCCTCCCCTTCACATTCCCATACGCCCCAAACAGTACCCCTACCATTAAAACCGTATACACTCCTTAAAACTGCATGGCACCGGAACGTACCCACTTCTCGCCTTCCATACATCCATCGTTCACATTTGCTTACACTCCATCACACTTCATTTCGTCACTGTTACTTCACCAACTCCCATGCAGATGTGCTCCTTTCTGTTACAAAGAAAACGCTAGCTCCCATATCAGGTCCTTCCCCCTCTATGCCTGGCCTCAATCGAACTTCATGCCACCCGTTTTAATATTTTGTTTTTCGTACTATTATATATATATATATATTTTCGTTTTTATCTCATAAGAAAGCTTTGAGTTTTTCTGAAAAGGAATGAGCTGTATGTATTTATAATGTTATAAACCTTGGCCATCACGTATTAGAGTGATAGGCTAGGTCTGCTACCGCATGTTCCTTTGTCTCCACGGGTTGAAGAATAGGGAACACCGTACATACATTTCAGTTGCTGTTTTTCATAGATGTGAGCTAAGTTTAGGGTAGGCAAAAGAAAAGACGTAATTAACTAGGTTTGCAGCAGGTGTTTTTATTTGCTTTTGACGGTTTCTGTAATGCTATACAAGGCATGTGTGGTTGGTACTTGGTAGTAGCTTAGGTCTGTGCGTCTACAATTTCTGCTGTTGCCTTTCATACTTTGTTGCTAAGGAAAACCAAGGTACAGATATTTTTAAATGCGACAGTGACCATTCATGTTCATTCTTTGTTATGGTG
This sequence comes from Allium sativum, assembly GCA_030737875.1. NCBI lineage: Eukaryota > Viridiplantae > Streptophyta > Magnoliopsida > Asparagales > Amaryllidaceae > Allium > Allium sativum. The sequence continues at coordinate 63,936,154 of CM060920.1, forward strand.
TTGATTTGAAAGCATGACTCAAGAGTTAAGTAATACAAATGAATAATTGTTTTAAAGATTGGTTTACCTCGGTTTCTAAAATTACATTTACGTACGGACAGAAGTAAGAGTACAATCGTGCTCAACGAGGTGTCACGATCCCGAAAATATAATAATACCGGTAGGTAGATTCATATTTTGAATCCCCAAGATATCGATACAGGGTGCAAAATACTCCAAATAAAAAGTTGCATATTTAATTAATTAAAAATTACAGTAAAATTCTAAAAATAAAATTATCACTGCGCCTCAAAAGAACCTTATCTAAATTCGAAACCGATAATTAAATATATTCAAATAACCGTTATGCCCAAGAACGATCATGCCGCTGCTTTTCTGAATAATTAATTTGAACATAACTTCCACTCTGTAACACGAAATCTTGGTTTTTTTCACTTCTGTTAGAAAGATACAGTCCAACAGATTCCAACGCTTCTTGTTTCGAAGAAATCCGATTTAAAACGAGTCTTGTACACTCAGTTGAAGTTCAGAACGTTAAATTACGAACTGCAGCGTCGTTATGAGCTCGATTATATTTAATATATACTTTTATACGTTCAACTTCGTTTTAATTAATATTTAAATCTACTTATATTAAGAATTCAATATTTAAACTGATTTAAATATTCAAATATAAACCGATAAAAATGCGGGACATTACATTCCTTCCCCCTTAAAATAATTTCGTCCTCGAAATTGCTAAGGTAGGAAAAATGCTACAATTTCTGTTGTAAACATGTTAAAAATTCTTTTGGTTTACTTCATAATTTCAGTTCCAACCGAACTGATAAAAATATTAATTCCCTTCTTTGTAACGAAAATTTTCAAAATTCTGAAAATTTTCTAACATTTTAATTTTCGAAGAATTTCGTCAATCTCTCCGCTGCACTGTTCATTCGGTACTACTACAACACTCCACTCTGGGCCTTCCCCCTTTATTGAGCATCCAACTTTCTCGCTTTCATTTTCAATCCATTCAGCATACCCGAATATATCTCCAACTGATCTCGAGTCAGTTTATCTTCAATGAATAATTTTCTTACATCCCGACTCAAATTTCTTTTTCAAACTCCAGTTCAATTCCAATTCCAAATAATCAAATTTCCCAACCAAGTTCGGTTCCCTTTCCAATCTCAATTCACCACTCAACTACTTGGTCAAGTCAAATCCTTATTCCGGTACGTTTTCCACTTACTTGGCTTTAATTCAACTCAAATTTTATTTGGCTTATCTAAATCCTCTGTTTATTTACTTCATAAGTAAAAATTTCAAAATTCAAATCCCTGGGATTTTTTTTTTTCAAATTAGTTTGAAATCATATATTTATTTAAAACATAGAAATTCAAAATATTTGAATATTCGAACAACTTATTTCAAACAAAATCTTTGGTAGTAATCACTCACTTAGAAATTCGAAATGAACACCGATAATGCCGCGGTTCATCATCGGAATTTATTTCCCAGCGATCAAAGTGAGTTCAATACTATACCACTTTCCAAAATTCATATTCAAATACTTTTATTTGAAATTACATCAAAAATATCTTTTCGAAACTTGGATAATATTTCAAAATTTCCCCAGGATCTTAAAATTCCATATATTGAACCCAAACATTATTTCCAACTTCTTTCCAAATTTCTAGAGTTTTATTTCAATTCTGGTTTAAATTCAGATTCAGTTCATTATATTCATTGGTTATCTATAATCACTTCACTTATCACCCTATTTTATTATAATTTCAACCAACGCATTCAATATATACTAGATAATTCCAATATATATGCTTTCTTTATATCAAAATATATTTCGAGTAAAATTATCTCATTTACTCTCTTTCAAAACAATACTATGTCGAAATTCTCTATCCAAGCGTTTATAAATCCCTATCGACCTCGTCAGCTAAACGCGTCGGTCTGGAATTCACATACCACTCAACAGATAAATCAACACAATATAAAACAATTTCATATCAAATCTACAAATACGCGCTCATATATATACACTCAAACTCAATCTAGAGTATTACTAACTCCATCTTTATTGAGTCACGCCACAGAGCCAAGGTAATCACTTAACCTTCAGCTCTGATACCAACTGTAACGACCACGAGATTTTCGACTCCGAAAATCGACACAAAACCCAACGTCGACTGTTCAGACATCGAAAATACCGGATCATTAATAGAAAGAAATTAGAAGGTGAGATAGAAAGATAGAACTAATAGAATAGAAGAAGAAGAAGAACACAACTGAGCATAATCAGAGTAAACACGAATCTCACAGCGGAACGAATAAAATATAATATATAACAAACTTTGAAATACAAAACTGTATCTGTATTTACATACCATATCAGAGCATAACTCATATACATCACAACGGAGATAATCTCTAAATAAATAAAGGTGAAGCCTCCTGCTTTGAGCTCCTCCAAGCGAATCTGTAAAATCCTGAAACAATTGACTGCCCGTACAAATTTGGGCACCCAAGAGTTTAGGGAAAACAGACAAAATAAACTCTGGGTCAGTCATGGGACTGGTGTGAGTAAATTCCAACCATACGGTTTAACTTTGAAAATTCTTTTGAAATGAAAAGATAATAGTAAGACCAGCCCACACATAAACATGGACGGTTTTTACCTTACTATAACCCAAAACACTTTGATATCAAAATCCAGTGATATTATAATAATGTCTAATCAAGTAAATAACAAAATAGCAGAACGCTTGCATCTCACGCTCTACATACTTAATATAAAATCAAAAAAACCGCAGGGCGCTTATTGGAGATTGGATTCCAACTATGACAAGGTATGGGACCACCTGCCGATGGTGTATCTCTAGAGGCAAATACACCTGGGTTCAACAAGAACGTCTTGCAACCCGGCCCACACATGACCGACCACTCATTTCGCTTGAGTGTATCGAATGTATATCACCAACGGTTGGACTCAAACCACCGTTCCCGAATGGGCAGAATCGATAGATTAAGAAACAAAAAGAATTTCTCTAGATAGGTGATTATACACCCTAATGGGAGCGACCCACATAGCCATGCTGCCTGCCCGATTTTTGTCATTTCCCGGTTGTGAAGCTTGAGGCTACGTCTACCTTTTAGAACATCTGGCCACCATACACTTTGAATGCCACATCGTCAAACCCGTCAAATCACTAGTTGATCTTCCCAAAATATTACGGGTATAAAAGCCAAGAGAAACGAATTTCTCCGCCACCAGACGTAATATCTTGAAAAGAACGTCTTAGGTGATCTTCTAAGAATACGCTGTCAGGCATTCATCCATACAAGTTGTCCTGGGTCTGGACAAACAGAAAACACCATTCTGGAACCTGACGACCCTTGCATTTCACTCCGTCTTCAATTGTCTTCAGCATAATCGAATACGCAGCGTTTATGCCTATACGGAGTGGTTCTCGGATAATATATCCAACCGGTCTCCCCGTATTGACAACGATGGTCAAAACACTTCGATAGTCGGTTATTTAACTATCGAAGTAAAAACAACATCCATTAAAATGTTCAACTAAACATCACACAACAACGGGCACTTTATTTAACATTCGTCATCATCGAATTTTATTTCCCATTTCTAATAGTGTTATTTAACTCTAATCATATTTCAAACATCGAAATGATGTCATCGTTTCTGAAACGATTCTCCACTACTCGTTCTTTTCTTTCTTTTGGACTATCATCATTACTTATTACTTTAAAATAAGTGGGTTCCAAAACAAACTGTTTACATTCCCTTGGAAGTAGTGTTATATAAAAATCATGCTTAAGTTTTGTCAACAGCGCTAATTTAACGTTATAGTTCAAAACTGGTTATACGCTGTAATATTCTTCTTTATAACTAATCTTGTCATAACAGTCACGCTTAAGCCTAGTTAACAGCGTTATTTTATCGCTATTGTTCAAATACTTGCAATACGCTGCTATATTCCACTTTATACAATTCTTGACATCTCTTCCCGTTACAAAAATCTTGACATTTCTTTCTGTTACAAAAATCTTGACATTTCTTTTTGTTACAAAAATCTTGACATTTCTTTTTAAACTTCTCTTATCAAAAATCGATCAAGTTCTTTGTCCTTTTGGCAATTTACTTCTAATTTGAATTATTATACCCAATTCAATAAAACATCTCAATACAAACTTAATACCAGTTTATAATAGAATTTCTATTATAATTTAAACCTCGCTTTAATTATAAAGATATAATTTTTTTAAAATTAACATCGTTGATTTGTCTGACGGTCAACCAACTTCTTAACAAAATGGGTTTATGGTTGACTGTCGCTGATATCGTTTATTTACCAAATCAACATAACGTTGAATGTCCATTCAACACGGTTCAAACAGTGCACAAACAATACAATTAAATATTTAGGAATCCGGTTGAGTTCCTCCAACCGATTTCCGCATCCATAGGTGTTATTCAAATCAGTATCCAACCAATGATGTGTGCATATGCAATGACATATATTTATTTCAACCAATTTAACTGTAATTTATCTAATCAACCATCACACAGCATTCAACCATTATTTAAAATATAATTAAAATATTTTAAATAAAAAGAGAGTTAGTGAATTTACTCACCTTGGCGCTTTAACCGTCAAATAACGATTTGCGGTCGGTTGATTTAACCAGTGTTCAATTCTGCCATCGCTCATGCTGAAACTTCTGTCGACTCGCTCAAGACATGAACGCTTCACGCTGCTACTTCGCTTCAGCACGTCAAAACTTCTTTTTTTCAAAACAACTTTACGCTCCAGGTAAATTCATATCCACTTCCTTTCCCATATTTGGTCTGCCCATCCCTTTTTCTTATTTTAAATTGCAAAGAATCGAGAGATTATAGAACCGGTAGAACAGTTCCTAATCCAACTCCACCTTTTAAAACTCCACATCAAAAACCCGCTAGCTCCTTTACTTGAAAACTGAAACCACCACAACTGTACTTCATCCATTCTCTTTAACTAAACCTCTTCCATTAAATATCACGTTGCACACAAATCAAATCCTCTATTTCCAAAAACCCAACATACTGACACGTGCATTCATGTGTGCACCTCCTGTTGCTCACGTTTACTCTTTGAGCACCTCCCTTTACTTGCGTTCTTCAGCTTTTCCATGTACTGCCTAGAAAACAGAGTGCCATTTTTCAATTACTATTACACAACATGCTCCCCTCTCCAATACTCTTCACCGTTCACATTCAGATCCCACCTTAAATCACGTTCAGGTACACATCCGCACCCCTTACATTCCCAGCTTCTCAAACCAAACGTGCATCCACCATGCTACTTCTTGTATTCCAAAGCATCACCTCCTTTTTCAATATCTAGAACAGTACACCCCTAGTCCCCCTCGTTCTTTAACTCGCCAACTCGCATCCCACTTGCAGTATGCCACCTCACCGAATAAGCCATGCAGAAAATAACCCACTACCAAATACTTTCACCACTTCTCTTGATTTCACGTTCACTACACCATCAACAATGCCGCATTTCACTTTTTAGACCACTGCACCCATACTCAGCAAATACGTTGTACACCTCAACATAGCCGTGCCCTCCACATCCATTTGCACCTTGCATGACTGCCTCCCCTTCACATTCCCATACGCCCCAAACAGTACCCCTACCATTAAAACCGTATACACTCCTTAAAACTGCATGGCACTGGAACGTACCCACTTCTCGCCTTCCATACATCCATCGTTCACATTTGCTTACACTCCATCATACTTCATTTCGTCACTGTTACTTCACCAACTCCCATGCAGATGTGCTCCTTTCTGTTACAAAGAAAACGCTAGCTCCCATATCAGGTCCTTCCCCCTCTATGCCTGGCCTCAATCGAACTTCATGCCACCCGTTTTAATATTTTGTTTTTCGTACTATTATATATATATATATATTTTTTTTCGTTTTTATCTCATAGGAAAGCTTTGAGTTTTTCTGAAAAGGAATGAGTTGTATGTATTTATAATGTTATAAACCTTGGCCATCACGTATTAGAGTGATAGGCTAGGTCTGCTACCGCATGTTCCTTTGTCTCCACGGGTTGAAGAATAGGGAACACCGTACATACATTTCAGTTGTTGTTTTTCATAGATGTGAGCTAAGTTTAGGGTAGGTAAAAGAAAAGACGTAATTAACTAGGTTTGCAGCAGGTGTTTTTATTTGCTTTTGACGGTTTCTGTAATGCTATACAAGGCATGTGTGGTTGGTACTTGGTAGTAGCTTAGGTCTGTGCGTCTACAATTTCTGCTGTTGCCTTTCATACTTTGTTGCTAAGGAAAACCAAGGTACAGATATTTTTAAATGCGACAGTGACCATTCATGTTCATTCTTTGTTATGGTGTTGATTTGAAAGCATGACTCAAGAGTTAAGTAATACAAATGAATAATTGTTTTAAAGATTGGTTTACCTCGGTTTCTAAAATTACATTTACGTACGGACAGAAGTAAGAGTACAATCGTGCTCAACGAGGTGTCACGATCCCGAAAATATAATAATACCGGTAGGTAGATTCATATTTTGAATCCCCAAGATATCGATACAGGGTGCAAAATACTCCAAATAAAAAGTTGCATATTTAATTAATTAAAAATTACAGTAAAATTCTAAAAATAAAATTATCACTGCGCCTCAAAAGAACCTTATCTAAATTCGAAACCGATAATTAAATATATTCAAATAACCGTTATGCCCAAGAACGATCATGCCGCTGCTTTTCTGAATAATTAATTTGAACATAACTTCCACTCTGTAACACGAAATCTTGGTTTTTTTCACTTCTGTTAGAAAGATACAGTCCAACAGATTCCAACGCTTCTTGTTTCGAAGAAATCCGATTTAAAACGAGTCTTGTACACTCAGTTGAAGTTCAGAACGTTAAATTACGAACTGCAGCGTCGTTATGAGCTCGATTATATTTAATATATACTTTTATACGTTCAACTTCGTTTTAATTAATATTTAAATCTACTTATATTAAGAATTCAATATTTAAACTGATTTAAATATTCAAATATAAACCGATAAAAATGCGGGACATTACAAATACACCATGTAATGGCACTGGATTCAAAATCTTAACGTCTCTTTGAACCTGAATACAAGGTTTACCATTGTTATATCAAGTAGTTATTTAATAGACAGGGGAAAGAGAACTAACCAACCGTATGCTGGCATAACATGCCACTAAGTAGAATTTACATTAAATATAGCTCAAAAATTTCTAATGAACAAATCTAGAGTAAAGGTCCTATATTAATTTTCTTTGCTCTTTCCATTAGAGAAGCACAAAAATGAATGTTGTTACTTCATTTTTGGTTTCATGGTACACATGCTTGAGAAATCCACCTTTGACCATAGGATCTGATTCTTTATGCTAAAGAACCTTTTCTAGGTTATTGATGGACATATATAACTTTTTAACAATTTGTGATTTTTTTTAAAAATCAGCATATTTTCTAATAATTTCAAATACGAAGGATCATCATCTTTGACATTATGCATTTTGAAAGATTGTCATCTTTAGCATGATTGATTTTTAAATTTATAAATAACTATTGAAATCGATGATGACTTTTTTTTATAGTATTTACGTGATTCCATTACGTATAAGTATAAGAACAAATTCATGATAATGTATTAATATATGACTTCGTGAACATGAGAGAATGCAAGTAAATTAAGATAATATAGCTATAATTTAAATTTTAATATTCAATAATTATAGAATTCTTTGCAATATGAACTTTATATCATGCTATATTCCATGTTAAATTAGAGAGTCGACTTAGGTTAATGCTGAAGTTCATTCAAGTGTAAATCTATATTGGTTATACATTTCCTTATTTATTCCAGGTTAACGCTGAAAGTGTGATGAAAAATGATTTGTCAAATGATTATCTGCATATATGGGATTTTTTTAAGAGATGACTTATTCTTAAATAAAGGTCATTATTCTTAGCCTATGAGCAAGCATTGTGGAGGATCAGGTAATTTAAGTAATATTTTATCATCTAGATATATATCAGTCTGACATGAAGATGAGTTAATGAGATACTCCATTTTTTTAATTGATCTACATCTTCATTCATATGTAATTTCATTTTGCCTTGCTTAGGATATATAACTTTTAGGACTATCTTCCTGTTCCAGATGCCTCACTCAGCTAGGATTTCTCTGATTGGAGGTATGGTTTTCTTTTGAATTTATTCTTCACCTTCTTTGTTTTTTCTTCTTCTATTGATTAATTATGATCTCCAAACAATGAAAGTGAACAAGTATTCAGATGGAAGAAATCCTTTTATGAGTAGTTTACAAACACATAAGGTATTATACCATTTTCATTTTGTTTATTAAACTTTCATTATCATATGCCTGTAGAATGGTACCACATTCATTACCCGTCACATGCGATAACCTTTCTCTATTATTTCAATTGTTGATATCAAGTTGGTAGTAATCCTAATATTCTGAATTGTAGTATTTTTATTATTTAAAAGATGATGATTCTCATGATATAATAACTAAAGCTTTTTTGGTATTACATTTTTATTGTTATATGACAAAAATAGTGTTAATTCTGCTATTAATTATACTTAAATTTCATATATACATCACTTATCCTTTCTTTGTTGGTTGCTTCTATCCACAATATCTGGATACAGTAATTCTCGACTAAAATAAGGACGAAAACTATATTGTTTTTGAAGAATATATATTCGTATAAGAGGATAAGCAGTGAGAATCATGAAGCAGAGTGAAATAATATTAAAGATTTGTATAACAAACTCACTAATACCGTGGATATGCATTCGAGAGCAATTGTTATACATGCATTTACAAATTCTTACATGATCCTTAACTATAATCTGAAGTATTTTTACACTAAGCTTTGCTTAGTACGGTTTGTAGAATTTTTAGAAGAAAATCTAAGTAGATCGTTTTTTAATCTACATTAAACTATGTAGTAGGTATTTTTTGTTAAAGTATAGATATCAATTTATTAAAGTTATATATGTATTTCAAAATGTAATCACTTGGGACATTCTGGCATTTAATTTGCAACAGCCTTTCATTGCTATCTTTCAATTGATTCATTCAGCTCATGGGTTCTGGTTACCCTTCCCTTGCAACACATTTTATGCAAAAAAAAATTCAACATGTATAACATCATGCGTCAGCTGGTTTTGAAAAAATGAAATGGCATATTCCTATACAGCTCAGGGCCTGCATAAACTAAGCACCTTCCCCTATGATTTATTATTCTCCCTCAGACTTTAGCTTTTCTAAGCTGCATTTAGTAATGTATATATTATATCTTTTGTTTATGTTTCTATTTTGCCTATCATCCTTGTGATATTACCTATGTGTATGATTATCGCTTTCCTCTGACGAGGATCATTCTTTCATCAAATAAAAAGTTTGGATCCACAAAAATTGACATTTTGTTATCTACATTTTTGTTTGATATATTATATGGTTATGATGCATTTTACCAGTAGATGTTATTGACTTAGTCAACAATTTAGTTCTTACTTTGCAATGATCTTTTGCATAAGAATGAAATTAACTGGAATCAATGTTGAGGTTTTTTCAATCTTTGTGATGAGTCAAATGGATGTTTTTATATTTTAGATTCCCAATTATGTTATATTAGTTTGTATCTTTGATGATTTTTAATTTGATTATTGTGTTCGTTGAAGTAATAATGTCGTATTATTCGAAGTATTTGTTTGTGATAGAGTATTCTGTTACTTTAGCATGAAAGCACCCAATTGTCTTACTATTCGTAGTATTCGTTTGTTGCAGTACTTTCACTTATTTTCAGTTTTGAAATTATACAATATCATCAAGACGTATTTCAATCCCTTTCTGCATCAAAAATTACCAAATACAACTTACTGTAACGTTAACCCAATTGATTTCTGATTTCTATAATTTTTCTAAATAATAATAAAATGAATTATCCTTCTTTCTAACAATTCCACATGGTATATTTTTTTCATTAACGGTTTACTTTCTTCAATGTAGTAAGCTCAAATATGGAGATCCAAGAAGTGTTTAAGCTGTGCATGTAACGACCCACATTTTTCAGCGATATAATTAATTTATTTAATTATTTAAATAGTGATTTAGGAAATTAAATGGTCGTTAAATTGAATAATATTGAATATTTAATTAAAATAAATAATATAATAATATATTTAATTTCTGAAATAGTCAGAAATAGTAGAATTCACAAAATAGTGTGAATGGGATTATTTAAAATATATAGTTCAGTTTCAAGTTGAATTATACGAAAAAATATATTCAATCGACGGCAGTTTGAACGTATAATTATAATATAATTAAAATCGAGCTCGAAATGGCGCGGCAGTTCGCTATTTGGCGATTTGAACTTCAACTGAATGTACAGGATTCGTTTTAAATCGGATTTCTGTGAAACAAGAAACGTTAGGAGCTAGTGAAAGTATATTTTTCTAATGGAAGAGAAAAATCGGGATTTCGTCGTGTAGATTTTGATATATGTCCAAATCAAATTTTAGAAAAGTCGCTATGGAATTCTTTTATAATTTATATCAATCTATTTATATTTTAGAATGGATTTTTAAATGTAAATCGAATATCGATGTAACACTAGATTTAAAATATCGAGTTATAAACCCCAATGTAGCTGTATGGTATTCCACAGCGAATATATACGATAATATTTTTTTAAATATTAAATTTAAATGTTTTTAAATATATTTATATATTTAAATGGCTTATTTTGAGCTTTAAAAATAGCCACTTTTACAAACGAACTCAGTTTTCGACGAAACCAATTTTGTTGGATTCGTAATAGCAAATTATTGTTAGATTTCAATTTCCGTGAATTTTTGAAGTCAATATGTGGCCGTATGGGATTTTAATGTGAAAAACAGTCAATTTTCTGACTTTAAAAATACGTTGTGTGAGCAAACGGAGTCGGAATTCGACAAAACCAGTTTCGTTGGGACCGGAATGGCAAACTGTTGCTACAGGTCCATTTTCGTGATTTTTGGGTATTGTGTGTGATCACAGGGATTTTTAAACACATATGAAAACAATGATAGCTCGTATATAAATAAAATAAGCAAATAAAAAAATAATATACCACTCTATATATACCCCTTATATTTTTCCCAACCCTAATCTCTTTCTCCACCGGTCAAAGAAAGCGCCGCCATCATTTTTCATAGAAAACCCCAAACGTGAATTCAAAAATATCAAACAAATCATAGAAAAATAATAAAATCTTGATTTATACACTTTTGCACTCCTGAACCAAAACTCTTCACTTCTATGTATGTATTGTGGCATTCGACATTCTTTTTCGGGAATCGAAAATCAACAGTGGAGATATGGTTTGTGTTTTCCGTAAGTCGAGGGAGTTTTGAATGGAACGAGTGTTTAAACTGTGTTTAGCCGATCATCTCGAGCTGATTGGAGGAGTTTGGGGATTTTTCGTGAGGTTGAATGTCGATGTCCTTCAAGGATGTCACTGCGTCGAGCACGAGATGAAACAGGTAGAAAGGACATCGAGTTATACGGTTTGTGATGGAAGTGAATGAGGATTTTAAGAGAGAGAGGTTGGGGTTTTTAGTTCGAATTTCAGTAGAGTTGGATGTGGTATTTTGGAGTTTGAAATCGAAAAGGGTGAAGGAGGATACGGTTAGTGATTACCAGTTTGAGGGAGACGATGGAATTTATGGGTCTGGGCTTGGAAATTGGGTATTGGGCTTGAGGTAAAAGGGGCAAGGCCCATTTGAAATTAAGTCCAAAGTTTTTATTTAAATTAAATTAGTCCAAATTTAAAAATGTATATCTATTTCATACGGTGTCAGAATTGGACGAAACAAGATCCGTCAGGATCGTATTTACGATGGCTACACATGGAACAGACCAAAGGTGAAATGAAGTTCGTTTGGATGTATGGTGAAATTAAACGCCTGAATCAGATCAATGACCGATAATCGTTATTTAACGACTACCGACCAATGTGAGTAACTCTCACTAACTCTGATCAATTTATATCTCTATAAAGTATTATTAGAATTGAAATTATTGGTTTCTTTGTTGTGTGTTGCTTGTTTGGTTGAACTGCTAGTCAGTTGGCTGAAATTACCGATAATGATATATATAAATCATATCGAAATATTGACTCTGTTTATCAGAATATTTTATATTTGTGTTGACTGACTTCTGTGGATGCAGGGAAACAGGTTGGAGGGACCCAACTGGGTTCCTCAACACTTATTTTACTATTGGTCATATATTGTGATATGTTAGATGATTAAAATCTGTTGTTGATTTGGTGTGTCGATTCTGGTTATTGGTAACTCTACCAAAGAAAAACTAGGATGTGAAAAGGGGAAATTTCAAAATATATTTTGAAATAAAATATTTGTATAAAATCAAAGGATTTTATATAAGAAGAAATTTTCAAAATGTATATTGAAATGAAAATATTCTTATAAAATCAAAGTATTTTATAAAGGAATGTACGAAGTGAATATGGGATCCTAGAATTTTATAAAATAAAAATGGATTCTATAAAAGAAGGTTATTCGAAAAGTTAATAAGGAACTGCTGTATAGAATATGAACACATATAGAAGCTTAAGTGACCGTTATTTGTAAATTATTTGATAAAAGTAATAAGAAGTAAGTATAGAAATCTATAAAAGAAAATACTTATAGGAAATCAAAGGAACATTTATAAAAGGAATATTTTTCACGTTTGGTGTGAAAAATGGATTTAAGCAAAAGGTTTTGCGAATAAACACATTTATTAAGAAAAGTGGATTTTTGAGTAAAGTTAAACAGAAAGGGAATTTCGAATGGTTAGAAATGAATAACTTGTTAATAATGAAAACAAGCGCTGAGATTTATAAACAAAGTTTATAAATAAATTAGAATATAAATTATCAGTGGATAATTGAGATTTGCAAATTCGATAACGAATTTGGAAAATAGGGAAATTGGAGTTGTTTAAAAAGGAACGATGAAATCCCTTTCGAGATTCGAAATGTAAAGAGGATTAAGGAAAATCCTCAAAGGATTTGTAATTGGAATTCAACTAAGCCAGGTGGTTTAAAATAATTCATTTAAGGAATGATATATTTGATAAAATCCGAGATCTGACAATATAATTAGTATTTAGTTGGGAATCAATATTTATAATCGAATTAGAATTTAATCGAATATTTGTTATTCAATTTGAGTTGATCGAATATACGTATTTGGGATAGAGATACCAAACATAGTTATCCAGGATGAGTTGCCATTTCGTACGACTGCTAGCGTAATTCGCAGGGCTGCAGATAGCCTACGACGGTCGGATGTTTCCTGAAGGACTCAGGCATAACCATTGTGATCGCTGCGATCTAGAGTCAAGCGAATGGTGTTAAATCAAATAGTAGTTAATCGAACTGAGTTAATTAAGCCGAGTTAGTCAAGTTGAGATAATTAAGTTGAGTTAGTCAAATTGAGTTAAATAAGTCGAGTCAGTCGAGTTAGAGTTATTCGATTAAAGTTGACCAGTTAGAGTAAATCAGTTAGAGTTAACCAGTTATGGTTAATCAATTAGAGTAAATCGATTGGAGTTAAATCAAATTAGAATTACACAAATAGAACTAATCAAGTTCGAGATAGTCAAGTATTAGTAGATTAAATAGAGTTAGTAAAAAGGAAGTAATCGGATATCGCTTATTCGAAGTAGAGTTATCGAATAGCACTTATCCGAAGTAAAGTTATCGAGTACAGTTTATTCGAGAGGAGTAGTCGAATATAGTTCATTCGGAGTGAGTTAAATCGAATATAGTTATTCGAAGAAGAGAATTATCGAATATGGTTTATTCAAAGAGAGATAATTGAATATAGTTATTCGAAGAAAAGGATTATCGAATATTAGTTATTCGAACAAGAGGAATCAAATATAGTTTATTCGAAGGAGAGAATTATCGAATAGTGATTATTCGCGAGTGAATTATACATTGGAATTCGATATAATCGAATTAAGGGAAGTAATGTTTACTTTCCGTTTCAAAATTTAGTTTACTTATTGATACTCAATTAGTAGTTTGTCATTTATCCAAATTAAGTTATATATGCTAAATTAATTTAATATATTTCAAAAGCCTGGAGTTATAACATTATGGTTATAATCAAAGGATTTTGGTAAAAGAAGTGGATTCGAAAATCGAGTCCGAGAGCAACGTAAGGAAGTTTGTTAAAAGATTTGAAAGTTGAACTCTATCTATCCCGAGGATAGAAATGTCGTTCAGTTATGGTCTGAGAGGTAAAGTATACCCCAACTTGATTGGCTTTGTTTTTAACTATGGGATGGGTAAGGTTCGGTAGTGAAGATTGGTCAAGTGAATTGAGCCAATGAGTGGAAGAGTTCGAATTGGTTTAGGGGTGTTTTATTTAAACATCGGTTTAAATCAAAGGAAGAAGTTTGGAAACGTTTTCCAAGTAAGGATCAGGAATGTTTTATAATATAGGATACAAGAAATGGAAGTAAATGTGGTGATGTTTTCCAAATGATTTATAAAGTATATTTTCTAAATTTAGAAAATAAGAATCTACGAATATATAGAATGGGGAAATGGATAAATTAAAGATAATTTAAGATAAAGAGACAAATGTTGAATGATGGTTGATCGATAGAGTTTCCATCTGGAAATAATATCATTGTTTGCACACCTGTTTCTTTGATAGTTAAATCACCGACTATCGAAGTTTTTGACCATTTTTACGTCGTCAATACGGAGAGACTGGGATCAGATTCATTATCTGAAAACCACTCTGTATAGATGTTAGCGTTGCGATCAAATATTGAAGACGGAGTATGCAAGGGCTATCATGTTTACAGAATAGTGCCTTCGGTTTGTCTAGTCCCAGGACAAACGTGAATGGATGAATGTCTGACAGAGTTATCTAACGGATCGCGTAAGTTGATCTCTTCAAGTGTACTTACGTTTGGTGGCGGAGGAATTCGTTTCTCTTAGCTTTATACCCATGGTATTTTTGGGGAAATCAATTTTTGATTTGACGGGTATGACGATGTGGCATTCAAAGTGAATGGTGGTCAAGTGTTTCAAAAGATACGTAATGACCTCAAGCCTCATCAACCGGGAAATGACAGAAATCGGGCAGGCAGCATGGCTATGTGGGTCGCACCCATTAGGGTATATATCACCTACCTAGAGAAAAATCTATTTCATTCTATTGTATATTTCGAAGCTGTCCCTTTTCGGGAAGACGGTGGGTAGCTCTCAACCGTTGGTGGTATACATTCGATACACTTAAGCGAAATGAGTGGTCGGTCATGTGAGGGCCGGGTTGCAAGATGTTCTTGTTGAACCCAGTGTATTCGCCTCTAGAGATACACTATCGGCAGGTGGTCCCATACCTTGTCATAGTTGGAATCCAATCTCCAATAAGCGCCTGGGGTTTTGTTTGTATACTATATATGTGGAACGTGAGATGCAAGCGTTCTGCTAGATTCTAATTACTTGTGATTAGACATTATCATAATATCAGAAAAGTATCGATTTCCAAAAATGTTTTGGGTTATCGTAAGGTAAAAACCGTCCGTGTTTATGTGTGGATCGGTCTAACGATTATCTTTTCTTTTGAAAGGATTTTGAAAAGTTAAACCGATGATTTGAGTTTACTCACACCAGTCCCATGACTGACCCAGAGTTTATTTTGTTTTGTTTTCTCCCTAAACTCTTGGGTGCCCAAATTTGTACGGGCAGTCAAGTAGTTCAGGTTTTCACAGATACGCTTGGAGAGGCTTGAAGCAGGAGGCTTCAGAACTATATAGCTATTGTTATTTCCGCTGTGTGTAAGTGTTGTACTCTGATAATGTTATTGTACATATATATATATACACACTGTTTAATTTCAAAGTTATGTTGTATAATATATTTTATTCGTTCCGCTGTGAGATTCGTGTTTACTCTGATTATGTTCTTCTTCTTCTATTCTAAATTTCTATCTTTTCTATTCTCACCTAGGGCTGTCAATGGATACCCGAAAAATCCGAAATTCGTCCGCATCCGTATCCGAAAAGCGGATAAATATCCGATATTCGGAAAAGCGGATGCGGATGTGGATATAGGCATATCCACATCCGAAAATTATCCGTCCGCTTTTTTTTCACAATTTAGCTTAAATTAAGTGTATTTAAACATGATTAAATATACTAGTTTGTTATTTTACAAAATTGAAAGTCTACTAAAAGCATGTTAATTGCTCAAAATTATATATTATCATCACATTTATTTATTTTTAGCCTTTTTGTAATCAATTGGGTTGAAAAATCTTAATATTTTGCTTTAAAAAACCATTTATATTCATTGATTTATCGACCACTGGCGGAGCGGATAATTATCCGATATCCGTCCGTATCCGCGGATGCGGATATCCGATATCCGAAAATGGTTTCGGATGCGGATACGGATATGGCACTATCCGTATCCGAAAGTATCCGTTGACAGCCCTATTCTCACCCTCTAGCTTCTTTCTATAAATGATCGGGTATTTTCGATGTTCGAATAGTCAATATGGCAGTTTTGTGTTGATGTTCGGAGTCGAAAATCCCAGTTCGTTATAGTGGTATCAGAGTTGAAGGTTAATTGATTATCTTGGCTCTGTGGCGTGACTCAGTAGAGATGGGGTTAGTAATGCCCTGGATTGAGTCTGAGTGTATGTATTCGAGTGAACGTATTTGTAGATTTTATAAAAATGATTTTTATATTGTGTAGATTTATTGGTTGGGTTGTTTGTGAAGTCTGGTCGATTAGTTTGATCCACTGTATCGATAGGGATTACCAAACACTCATGTACGATGAACTGGCACAGTATTTTTTGAGAGAGGGTAAATGAAATAATTTTACCCAAATATATTTTGATATAAAAGGAAGGTATAGCTTGGAATTATTATCGTATATTGGATGCGTTGGTTGATTAAAATCGAAATGGTTATATAAATAACCAATTGGAGTTTGCATAATATAAAGCAGATTAATTAAATCAGAATTGGAATTAAAATTCTGAAATTGGGGAAAAGTGGTGTAAGTGGATTTGAGTTATGTATAAGTGAATTTTAAGATCCTGGGAGATTTTAAACTGTTTATAAGCTTTATGAATGGTATTTTGAAATAATTTTAAAATAGAATCTGTCTGAATATGACTTTTGATAAATGATATAGTATTGAACTCACTTTTATCACTGGGAAATAACTCTGATGATACTGGCCACATCATCAGTGTTAATTTTGGAGTTCTAAGTGACAGATTACTACCAAAGATACTGTTTTTGAACTGTTTTGAGGAGCAAGTGGTTTTGACTTTAGAAAAGGAATATTGACTTTTTAAAAAGAAATTGTTTAAAACTCCCAGGAGAGATTGTTTGAAAAAAATAATAATTAAAAAGAAATTTGTGAAAGCAAATATGAATTGAAACCAATCAACCGGAAATTGAATTAGAATATGATATACCAAGTAGAATCAGATTTTGAATTGTGTGATAGGAATCTGAAATGGTATCGGATTGGTGAGTTAGGAGTTGGAATCAAGGATGGAACTTTGGTTTGAAATGGATTTTGGCTTTGGATTAGCGAATAATTGTGTTGAAATTTGATTGATTGAAATTGATTGGAAATCGATGGTATAAATGGATATATGATCAGCAGGTATTGAGAGAAGCATGTGCAAGGATTTAATGATATGCCCGACAAAAAGGTACACGTTTATTTTATGGATTTGGTGATTTATGGGGCGATTTGGCAAGCCGCTTGGCTATTTGATTTTCTTTTGGATTGGAAACGGCCTAGAGAGGTGAGATGGGGTTTGAACTATTGACCGGTACAAAGGAGGTGCTGGCGAAATTTTTCGAAAATTTCGGGTGTTAGAAAATTTTCAAGATTTTAGAAAATTATCGTTTATAAGAATTATTTAATAACTGAAATTAAATTGGTTCAGTTAAAACTGAAGTTAAAAGTAAACGAATAGTTTTTAAACTAGTTAATAGGGTCTATTTTTCTGCCTTAGCAATTTCGAGGACGAAATTATTTTTAAGGGGAGAAGAATGTAACGACCCGCATTTTTCAGCAATATAATTAATTAATTTAATTATTTAAATAGTGATTTAGGAAATTAAATGGTCGTTAAATTGAATAATATTGAATATTTAATTAAAATAAATAATATAATAATATATTTAATTTCTAAATTGTCAGAAATAGTAGAATTCAAAAAATAGTGTGAATGGGATTATTTAAAATATATAGTTCAGTTTCAAGTTGAATTATACGAACAAATATATTCAATCGACGGCAGTTTGAACGTATAATTATAATATAATTAAAATCGAGCTCGAAATGGCGCGGCAGTTCGCTATTAGGCGATTTGAACTTCAATTGAATGTACAGGATTCGTTTTAAATCGGATTTCTGTGAAATAAGAAACGTTAGGAGCTAGTGAAGTATATTTTTCTAGTGGAAGAGTAAAATGGGGATTTCGTCGTGTAGATTTTGATATATGTCCAAATCAAATTTTAGAAAAGTCGCTATGGAATTCCTTTATAATTTATATCGATTTATTTATATTTTAGAATGGGATTTTAAATATAAATTGAATATCGATGTAACACTAGATTTGAAATACCGAGTTATAAACCCCAATGTAGCTGTATGGTATTCCACTGCGAATATATACGATAATATTTATTTTTAAATATTAAATTTAAATGTTTTTAAATATATTTATATATTTAAATGGCTTATTTTGAGCTTTAAAAATAGCCACTTTTACAAACGAACTCAGTTTTCGACGAAACCAATTTTGTTGGATTCGTAATATCAAATTATTGTTAGATTTCAATTTCCGTGATTTTTGAAGTCAATATGTGGCCGGACGGGATTTTAATGTGAAAAACAGTCAATTTTCTGACTTTAAAAATATGCTGTGTGAGCAAACGGAGTCGGAATTCGACAAAACCAGTTTCGTTGGGACCGGAATGGCAAACTGTAGCTACAGGTCAATTTTCGTGATTTTTGGGTATTGTGTGTGATCACAGGGATTTTTAAACACATATGAAAACAGCGATAGCTCGTATATAAATAAAATAAGCAAATAAAATAATAATATACCACTCTATATATACCCCTTATATTTTTCCCTACCCCAATCTCTATCTCCACCGGTCAAAGAAAGCGCCGCCATCATTTTTCACAGAAAACCCCAAACTGGAATTCAAAAATATCAAACAAATCATGGAAAAATCATAAAATCCTGATTTATACATTTTTGCACTCCTGAACCAAAACTCTTCACTTCTATGTATGTATTGTGGCATTCGACGTTCTTTTTCGGGGATCGAAAATCAACAGTGGAGATAGGGTTTGTGTTTTCCATAAGTCGAGGGAGTTTTAATGGAACGAGTGTTTAAACTGTGTTTAGCCGATCATCTCGAGCTGATTGGAGGAGTTTGGGGATTTTTCATGAGGTTGAATGTCGATGTCCTTCAAGGATGTCACTGCGTCGAGCACGAGATGAAACAGGTAGAGAGGACATCGAGTTATACAGTTTGTGATGGAAGTGAAGGAGGATTTGAAGAGAGAGAGGTTGGGGTTTTTAGTTCGAATTTCAGTAGAGTTGGATGCGGTATATTGGAGATTGAAATCGAAAAGGGTGAAAGAGGATACGGTTCATGATTACCAGTTTGAGGGAGATGATGGAATTTATGGGTCTGGGCTTGGAAATTGGGTATTGGGCTTGAGGTAAAAGGGGCAAGGCCCATTTGAAATTAAGTCCAAAGTTTTATTTAACTTAAATTAGTCCCACTTTAAAAATGTATATCTATTTCATACGGTGTCAGAATTGGACGAAACAAGATCTGTCAGGATCGTATGGACGATGGCTACACCATGGAACAGACCAAAGGTGAAATGAAGTTCGTTTGGATGTATGGTGAAATTAAACGCCTGAATCAGATCAATGGCCGATAATCGTTATTTAACGACTACCGACCAATGTGAGTAACTCTCACTAACTCTGATCAATTTATATCTCTATAAAGTATTATTAGAATTGAAATTATTGGTTGCTTTGTTGTGTGTTGGTTGTTTGGTTGAACTGCTAGTCAGTTGGCTGAAATTATCGATAACGATATATATAAATCATATCGAAATATTGACTCTGTTTATCAGAATATTTTATATTTGTGTTGACTTACATCTGTGGATGCAGGGAAACAGGTTGGCGGGACCCAACTGGGTTCCTCAACACTTATTTTACTGTTGGTCAAATATTGTGATATGTGAGATGATTAAAATCTGTTGTTGATTTGGGGTGTCGATTCTGGTTATTGGTAACTCTAAATACCAAAGAAAAACTAGGATGTGAAAAGGGGAAATTTCAAAATATAATTTGAAATAAAATATTTGTATAAAATCAAAGGATTTTATATAAGAAGAAATTTTCAAAATGTGTACTGGAATGAAAATATTCTTATAAAATCAAAGTATTTTATAAAGCAATGTAAGAAGTGAATATGGGATCCTAGAATTTTATAAAATAAAAATGGATTCTATAAAAGAAAGTTATTCGAAAAGTTAATAAGGAACTACAATATAAAATATGAACACATATAGAAGCTTAAGAGACCTTTATTTGTAAATTAATTGATAAAAGTAATAAGAAGTAAGTATAGAAATCTATAAAAGAAAATACTTATAGGAAATCAAAGGAACATTTATAAAAGGAATATTTTTCACGTTTGGTGTGAAAAATGGATTTAAGCAAAAGGTTTTGCGAATAAACACATTTATTAAGAAAAGTGGATTTTTGAGTAAAGTTAAACAGAAAGGAAATTTCGAATGGTTAGAAATGAATAACTTGTTAATAATGAAAACAAGTGCTGAGATTTATAAACAAAGTTTATAAATAAATTAGAATATAAATTATCAGCGGATAATAGAGATTTGCAAATTCGATAGCGAAATTGGAAAATGGGGAAATTGGAGTTGTTTAGAAAGGAACGATGAAATCCCTTTCTAGATTCGAAATGTAAAGAGGATTAAGGAAAATCCGCAAAGGATTTGTAATTGGAATTCAACCAAGCCAGGTGGTTTTAAATAATTCATTTAAGGAATGATATATTTGATCAAATCAGAGATCTGACAATATAATTAGTATTTGGTTGGGAATCAATATTTATAATTGAATTAGAATTTAATTGAATATTTGTTATTCAATTTGAGGTGATCGAATATACGTATTTTGGATAGAGATACCAAACATAGTTATCCAGGACGAGTTTCCATTTCGTACGACTGCTAGCATAATTCGCAGGGCTGCAGATAGCCTACGGCGGTCGGATGTTTCCTGAAGGAATCAGGCGTAACCATTGTGATCGCTGCGATCTAGAGTCAAGCGAATGGTGTTAAATCAAATAGTAGTAAATCGAATTGAGTTAATTAAGCCGACTTAGTCAAGTTGAGATAATTAAGTTGAGTTAGTCAAATTGAGTTAAATAAGTCGAGTCAGTCGAGTTAGAGTTAATCGATTAAAGTTGACCAGTTAGAGTAAATCAGTTAGAGTTAACCAGTTATGGTTAATCAATTAGAGTAAATCGATTGGAGTTAAATCAAATTAGAGTTACTCAAATAGAACTAATCAAGTTCAAGATAGTCAAGTATTAGTAGATTAAATAGAGTTAGTAAAAAGGAAGTAATCGGATATCGCTTATTCGAAGTAGAGTTATCGAGTAGCACTTATCCGAAGTAAAGTTATCGAGTATAGTTTACTTGAGAAGTGTAATCGAATATAGTTCATTCGGAGTGAGTTAAATCGAAATAGTTATTCGAAGAAGAGAATTATCGAATATGGTTTATTCGAAGAGAGATAATTGAATATAATTATTCGAAGAAAAGCATTATCGAATATTAGTTATTCGAGCATGAGTATTCAAATATAGTTTATTCAAAGGAGAGAATTATCGAATAGTGATTATTCGAGAGTGAATTATACATTGGAATTCGATATAATCGAATTAAGGGAAGTAATGATTACTTTCCGTTTCAAAATTTAGTTTACTTATTGATACTCAATTAGTAGTTTGTCATTTATCCAAATTAAGTTATATACGCTAGATTTAAGTTAATATATTTCGAAAGCCTGGAGTTATAACATTATGGTTATAATCAAAGGATTTTGGTAAAAGAAGTGGATTCGAAAATCGAGTCCGAGAGCAACGTAAGGAAGTGTGTTAAAAGATTTGAAAGTTGAACTCTGTCTATCCCGAGGTTAGAAATGTCGTTCAGTTAAGGTCTGAGGGGTAAATTATACCCCAACTTGATTGGCTTCGTTTTTAACTGTGGGATGGGTAAGGTTCGGTAGTGAAGATTGGTCAAGTGAATTGAGCCAATGAGTGGAAGAGTTCGAATTGGTTTAGGGGTGTTTTATTTAAACATCAGTTTAAATCAAAGGAAGAAGTTTGGAAACGTTTTCCAAGTAAGGATCAGGAATGTTTTATAATATAGGATACAAGAAATGGAAGTAAATGTGGTGATGTTTTCCAAATGATTTATAAAGTATATTTTCTAAATTTAGAAAATAAGAATCTACGAATATATAGAATGGGGAAATGGATAAATTAAAGATAATTTAAGATAAAGAGATAAATGTTGAATGATGGTTGATCAATAGAGTTTCCATCTGGAAATAATATCATTGTTTGCACACCTGTTTCTTTGATAGTTAAATCACCGACTATCGAAGTTTTTGACCATTTTTACGTCGTCAATACGGAGAGACCGGGATCAGATTCATTATCTGAAAACCACTCTATATAGATGTTAGCGTTGCGATCAAATATTGAAGACGGAGTATGCAAGGGCTATCTTGTTTACAGAATAGTGCCTTCGGTTTGTCCAGTCCCAGGACAAACGTGAATGGACGAATGTCTGACAGAGTATATCTAACGGATCGCGTAAGTTGATCTCTTCAAACGTACTTACGTTTGGTGGCGGAGGAATTCATTTCTCTTAGCTTTATACCCGTGGTATTTTTGGGGAAATCAATTTGTGATTTGACGGGTATGACGATGTGGCATTCAAAGTGAATGGTGGTCAAGTGTTTCAAAAGATACGTAATGACCTCAAGCCTCATACCGAAATCGGGCAGGCAACATGGTTATGTGGGTCGCACCCATTAGGGTGTATATCACCTATCTAGCGAAAAATCCATTTCATTATATTGTCTATTTCGATGCTATCCCTTTTCGGGAAGACGGTGGGTAGCTCCCAACCGTTGGTGGTATACATTCGATACACTCAAGAAAAATGAGTGGTCGGTCATGTGAGGGCCGGTTTGCAAGATGTTCTTATTGAACTCAGTGTATTCGCCTCTAGAGATACACTATCGGCAGGTGGTCCCATACCTTGTCATAGTTGGAATACAATCTCCAATAAGCGCCTGGGGTTTTGTTTGTATACTATATATGTGGAACGTGAGATGCAAGCGTTCTGCTAGATTGTAATTACTTGTGATTAGACATTACCATAATATCAGAAAAGTATCGATTTCCAAAAATGTTTTGGGTTATCGTAAGGTAAAAACCGTCCGTGTTTATGTGTGGATCGGTCTTACGATTATCTTTTCTTTTGAAAGGATTTTGAAAAGTTAAACCGATGATTTGAGTTTACTCACACCAGTCCCATGACTGACCCAGAGTTTATTTTGTTTTGTTTTCTCCCTAAACTCTTGGGTGCCTAAATTTGTACGGGCAGTCAAGTAGTTCAGGTTTTCATAGATACGCTTGGAGAAGCTTGAAGCAGGAGGCTTCAGAACTATATAGCTATTGTTATTTCCGCTGTGTTTAAGTGTTGTACTCTGATAATGTTATTATATATATATATATACACTGTTTTATTTCAAAGTTATGTTGTATAATATATTTTATTCGTTCCGTTGTGAGATTCGTGTTTACTCTGATTATGTTCTTCTTCTTCTATTCTAAATTTATATCTTATCTATTCTCACCCTCTAACTTCTTTCTATAAATGATCAGGTATTTTTGATGTTCGAATAGTCAACATGGCAGTTTTGTGTTGATGTTCGGTGTCGAAAATCCCAGTTCGTTACAGTGCATTTTTTTTTTTTCCATTTTTAAACTGTGCATTTATTTATTTTAATATTTAGGATTTTGATGGAAGCTGCAGCAAAAGTGAATGAAGATAAGGAATAGGGATGCAACACAAGAAGGGCCTAATTTATACATTGTCTGAATTGGTTAATGGAGGTATTGTAATTTTGATTGAATGTCGCATTCGTTGTTTGTAAGCGTGTATATATTTTGTAATAGTAAAATTTAGAGTTGTACATTTAACATTGTAGTATTTGATATTAAGTATATAATATGATTGATGTTTTGTTATGAATGATGAATGGTTGTATATTAAATTGTGATAGTTTGATGTTTGTTGAAGTGGAATTTTCTGGTGTTGTGGTATTTGCTGTGAGATTTGTTATACATATGTTGAATATTCTTATTGTTGTATGCTTTATGAAATTACCTATTGCAGTTTTGGTAAAATATTCACGTTTGTAACAGTTATAACTGTTAGTAAATTATTGTACGAAATGGTCAGTTTTATATACTAACAGTAATAATTGTTACATATTTCATATTTGTAACAATTATTATTATTATAAAAATAATTTTGATAACAGTTATAAATGTTATAAAATTTTCAGTACTAACGGTTATAAGTGTTACAAAGCGATTATTTTGTAACAGTTATAACCGTTATAACATGAACACTTCATAACGGTTATAACCGTTACAATATTCGTGACAACAGTTTGTCTCATATATTGTAGTAACGGTTATAACTGTTACAAAGGTAATTAGTCACAGTAATAACCGTTATAAAATCCCTTTTCTGGTGTAGTGTCAAGGAAACAGAGCGGTGTTAACCTTGTTGCCGGGGAAATCAAGGGGAATATACTTGATCAAGGGTGTTTGGAATCGGTGGTAACCTTGTGGTCGTGAAATCAAGGGTGTTATGCTTGGATATTGATATACTAATAAAACTCTGCGCAATCCAGCGTTGCGTGGGACAAAACGTGGGAGTAATCCAAACCAGTATAAAATCTGGTGAGTTCTTTCCTTTTCTGCATTTAATTTTTGTTTATCTTTATGTTTGTGTTTGATTCTGTGTCTGTGATTATCTCTGTGGCATGTGATTCATATAGTAGGTCATATAAGTTTTAGATTTTGTTAAATTTCTCAAAAACACTATTCACCCCCCTCTTGTGTTAGTTTTGCCTTAACGATCCATTCCGCAATCCTTAACAATACTTGGGTATCCCCAATAATGGGTCATTCCATTACTGGAAACAAAAACTATAAATCAAAGTTAGTAGTTCTCGACTCTACCCAACAGTCAACTCTAGAGATAGAATAATTGGAAGTATTTCTCATTCCCCAGATAGTCTCGATAAGTGGTTAAGACGATCGATCGCTAATAGAGAAATATTCCAATGGCACTTGTGTGCAAAAGAACCTATATTATATACCCTATTAATATATAGATTTGAAAACCGAAATATATATAAATACATACTCTATTGTATATATTTTACTCTCGAATTCAGTACTGCTTAAGTTAAACAACGCAACCTAAGCTCTGATACCAAATGTGATGACCTGCTATACACCATCAAAAATTTGCATTGTACAATCACCCGATCAATGTAGAGCGATCGTCAAGAGAAAGATATAGTAGAAAAGAAGGGAAAAGCACAAAGAAAAGAAGAAAATATAAGAGAAGAGAACATAGACACAATCACAGAATCTGTCATATCTCTCACAGCACATTAGGTAACATATAATAGTAAAAATAACATACATAAAACAGGAAAGACAAGAATAACTATGTAAACCACAGAATTATAGCACATAGGCTCTTATAGTTGCACAGAACAATAATAGACTTTATACAAGTGACAAGCAAACTCAAAATGGTAAACTGTCTCTAGTAAGAATACATAATACTTTCAAGGCTCCACGGTGCTATACAACAAAATAAACAATAAGGATACAAGTATAAATAGGTAATACGTCGCCTCCAGCAAATCTACTTGTGCAGCTCTAGATAATACTCGTACATGTCACCTGGTCTGCTCATCAGCATCGTTGATGAGCACCCAAGGTAACAAGAGGAAAATAAAACCATGGGTCAAACAACTATTTGATGTGAGCGATAAGCCTATAACAAAATATCAACGTACTGTAAAAGTCATAATATTATACATGGAACAGAGGATATAGAGAATTATACATGTCATGCCCCTGCATCTACAGAGTTAGCACATATAAAATATATACCACTCTATGATAATCATAATGGGTGTATACCACTCTGGAATACTAGAGTTGTACGGTTGACAGAATCAATGATACTTATACTACATAATGCCCAAAAGTGATAAATGATTAAACAAACATAACATCCATCATCCATCCTCATGTTCACTCACTTAGCGCACTGATTATACGATATTCAACACTTTGGTCACTAAATCCATCGAGGCACCGGCAGTCTCTCCTGCAACGGGCGCTACCAAACTATCGCAATGTCCTACTTCATTGGACTATAACATATATACTGTAACAACCCAGAAAATCAGAACCCATTTAAAAAAATTATTTTAAGAAATTTTGTTAGAAAATGTGTCAGAATTTAAAAATTCCATTTTTAAATAATATTAAAGCTATTAAAAATAGTCATTTTATAAACGACCTATGTTTTTGACGAAACCATTTTTGTTGGATCCGGAATGTCAAATTATTGCTAAGTTTAATTTTCCATAATTTTTGGAATTAATATGTGAGCGTCATAAACTAAACTGTGTTCGATAATTTCTGTTGAATTTAATCGACTGTTCAATAATTTGACATTCCGGATCCGACAAAAATGGTTTCGTTAAAAACGGAGGTCGTTTATAAAATGACTATTTTTAATAGCTTTAGTATTATTTAAAAATGGAATTTTTAAATTCTGGCACATTTTCTAACAAAATTTCTTAAAATAAAATTTTTAAATTGGTTTTGATTTACCGAGTTGTTACATAAGCCTACCAAGTCCATAGTGCAACTCGCGTTGTGGTCTAGGCCAATCAGTCCGTACTGCAACTAGTGCTTATCCATCTCTATGCCCTTCCCTTAAAGGTGTACCGAAATTATGAATACCGATAACTTCTTTGCACATGTTTTCCAAAGAAAAATCCATCTTAAGACTATCCACAAGAATCCCCTCTGAAGTCGATTGACAAGTGGGATATCCTCGATGAACTTCACTGTCGTGAGACCTCATCGACTACCCTCCGAGTCATAACAACAATGTGTCTTCCCGTCCTCATATGACAGTCACATTAATACGACTTAATATCGTCTTTTTGCATCTTGGAGAAAATCATCCATCACAGCTGCCTTGCTCCTCATCCTAGAATTACCATCGGCAAATGAAGAATTAATTGAAGCAGTGCATCCTCACCTCAAGCCAAATCTACTGATCGAAGATCCATCGTGTCGAAATTGCTATCCAACGAACCATCATGTCTTGCTCCTCGAAATCGCACCTCCTTAATATCAAATTAGCCAGAATGGCCAACAACAATAGCAATTGATATCTTCCACTTCATAGTAATCGACAATGGCTACTCGAATCCCTTATTTAACCCAAATTCGTTAAATACACATCCAAAGAAAACATTTAGCATTTGTCATGAAGTCCAGCTCTTCTCTAAGTCTGTCTTTAATCTTCAGATTGGCTACCATGCTCTAGTTTCATGTTGTCTTCAAATTCGTTATCGAGCTCCAATGTTGCTCCGTCGTCGAATTCGTCCATGCGCTCTGAAGATCCTTCGAAAATTTTCTTGATCGTTCGAGTCTACCAACTTTGTCCATTCAATCAATATACACCGCATGTGCACTTGATCGATAAGCACCTAAAACTCTAACAAATGAAATATTTTCTAGTACTAGAATGCCTATGAATGGCATTTTAATCTAAACTAAGCAATCAATTCAACCACGATTACAAATGTCATACAAATTCCTAAATTAGCATACAAACATCCATAATAGTAATAAAAAATAAAATAGAACCTATTTATAGCAACCTAGGTGAAATAAGTGTTAGAATAAACTATATCTAACAATGTAGTCAAAATAACGCATGATAGTGCGCAAATGGTTAAATAATGCGTAATAGCGTGAAATCAGGTAAAAATGCGATAATCGGTCTAAACTACTTAAACCACTTTTTAATCTTTTTATTTACTAGAATTAATTATCCTAAATGTTACGTTTTATAATTAAAAATCAGTTTAAAATATCAAATTTATACTATACAAATAAGCACAGTTCAGTGTGAGACAATATCACTCACCTTAACCAAATTATCCCTAACAAGCTCTAAAGCATAAAGTTCATCCATAAGAGTCCAACGAAACAAATGGCATCCAATTCTAACCTCGTATGCAGAAGATACGAATGATATACTATATACGATTCTAATCGATAACAGACATAAAAATTAATTTATTTAATTATGAAATTACCCTTACTTCTTCTTCCTTAATGCTCAAATCCAATGTAGCCATATACATGCATAACTCATTCATGGCCATGCCCAAAATCCAGTGATACAGAGCTAGAGATAACGGAATTCGATTGCATTAACGTCATTGAACTCCTCTTCAAAATGCCCACATGATCAAACTCGAAAGTTTCTACTCGATCATGCCTAGAAAAATTTATTCAAAAGCATGCTACAGGGAATGTGTGTGCCCTCGATATGCCGCACTCACCTAGAGGCTGCCTATGACGGCCCGCCCCGCACCAGCCGACATTTCCAAGGAAAATGCGTTGTGCCAATGCCCAACCAGCACGGGACGGTCGCCAAAGAAAGGAAAGAAGGGAATTTGGACTAACAAGGAACCTGTAGAATGTCTCACAGCGCATGGGATAAAATATAATAATAACATAACTTGGACATAAAACAGGTGAGACGGTGCATAAGCTGAAAACTAAACCATCATAGCAGCGGAAAAATCTAAAATACAGCTTATGTTCCACATCATCATTATTACAACTTTTAAAACTGTCTCGAAAGCAAAATAAGGAAGGTACACTACTAATGCCCAAAGTAGTGACCGGCAGCGACACAGGGAGAATATATAGAGAATAGTACGTATAAGCCTTCTGCTCGTCTCTGGACAGCTACTCGTGCACAACCAGCTAACCTGTCTCTAATCTGCCCGTTTAAGAGCACCCAGAGTAATAACAAGAGACATAAAACTCTGGGTCAGACAAAAGTCTAGTATGAGAGATAAGCAGTAAAACTAAACAATAATAGGTATACTAAACCATACCTGAACCTGGACCTGCAACCAAAGAGTTAGCACTACGTACTGTACAATACTCTAAGGTGCCACTAACATATGGTGTAAAGATACGGGGGTGGGGGTATGCATGTCATAGTGATGGCAAAAAATCAAGCATAGCAACCATCCTCACATCTCTCAATCAGTGCGTAAAGCATACGATATCTATCACTTTGACCACCCCATGCCTTGCTATGATCACTCTGCCCCATGGAGTCGTAATGACACCACTGCACGGATCCATAGCTACTAATCCTTTGCTATGTCCACTCTGCCCCATGGAGTCATGATGGCTCCACTTCACTGGCTCATAGCCTTGCTACGATCACTCTGCCCCATGAAGTCATGACAACTTCACTGCACTGATCTGTAGCCAATATCCGTCTTTCTGCGGTGAGTCAAAGCAATAGACGTCGATAACCCCTTTGCACACGTCCCGCAGCAAAGTCCAATCATGAAGTCAACTCGTTGGTTCCCAGCTAGATCCTGAGTTCTACTTTCCATTTGGACTACCTTTGCATCTCGGGGTTTGGTCATCATCCGGATCGGTCCTCATTGGTTCACAACTCATGCCTCGCGTCCAAGCTTCTTGGTTCGGTTCGTAGTCACCATTCTGGTTCGGATCGAATTGCTCGAGTCATGTCGGCTTCCCCATCCAGTTCGGTTTGTGGGCTCCAGTACACTGCGGTTCGGTTCGTTCTCCTTCCACTGGATTGGGTCGTGGACACCCATTGGGTTCGGATCGGGTCCCTTCATTGCTTCGGATCGTGACTCCAGGTCGTGGATCCAAGCATCGGTTCATGGTGTCCTTGTCACGAGCGGTTCAGGTCGTAGGTGCCATCTTTCACGAACGGGTCGGGCACGGGTAGTGCCCCATGATCGGGTCGGGGTCGGTTCGTGACACATGGGGGCGATCCGATCCGGTCTCTGTATTTTTCCTGCACTTTGTCCAACGAGCGGTTTACGCCATTCGACGACGTTTTCGACCAATCTAACACTTCTAGACAATCACAGAGCATACCATACAGTCATAGCAACTTGTAGAGTTGACCACAAACACCAAAACGATAATTTGATAGGTTAAAACGGATCAAACATAGCCAAAATCCCATATTTTCCTTTAAGCGTGTTTAAGCAAAACTAATGATAGGATTAGTAAAACTTAACCAAATTAACCCAAATTTCTAACAGAGGTCTACAATAATATTTCGGAATTTATAAATATTTTTCTAGATTTTTAACATGCATAATTTCGTTAATTAACACTAATCACCCTAATTAACTGTAATGGGTGTAAAAACAATGCTAATCACTCACCTTAGCCACAATAAAAACTTTCAGAACTGAAACTCCTCTGATTTGGCCGAATACCAACGTCTAACAGCAGCTCCAACCTTGTTTGGTGCTATTTCTCCTTAATTTGATGTTGCTAAGCTTAATCCTTGATTAGAGAGCGATTTGGGATGATTTTATAAGGTGGAGGCCATTGTTAGGGATTTTAAGGGGTAAATGGTGGTTAGAAAACTGAAATAGAATGAAAAACTCATTTCAGCCTCCTCATATCCCTAATCCCGAAATGGGTTATGAGCACATTTGCTAATTACCCTAATCAGCCCACTTAAGCAGTTTTTCACCTTCTCAACCTTGTTTCAGCCATATCTCCCAAACGGCAAGTCCGTTTTTGACATATGACCACTCTACGGAAAGGTAAATGATCATCCGAATCTAATGGAAGTAACTCCTTTCCAATCAAAAGTTATGGCCGAAACAAGATTAGCTAGGGGCAAAACGGTCATTTAAAAATCGGCAAAACTCATGAACATAGGAAATGACCCCAATAGTCGTCTTCCAAAGTTACATAACCATACGACTTCGTATGAGAAAGAAAGAAATATTCTACGATCCTTCGACGTGTAGAATGCGGGTCGTTACATTCTTCCCCCCTTAAGAAATTTCGTCCCCGAAATTCCTTAACTAAGAAGCAACAAAGGATCCCGTATGCCTATCAACCATTTACAAACAGTCAAACATGCAAAAATAACAAAACAAGCCCATCTTAGCATGCAGAATAACTAAATTGCAATTAACACCTTACCAGGCAAAGAATTCTGGATACGTCTTTCTAATGCTCTCCTCTGTCTCCCAAGTACAGTCATTCTCATTCTCGCTCCACTGAACCTTGACTAGCTTCACCGCTTTCCTTCGAAGTTTTTTTGTATCATCCCCGACAATACGAATCGGCTTGCGGTTCCCAACTGCCTCGGGTTCTTCTTCGATATCATCCAACTGATCAAGTGAAATAGTCACATCGGGGTCGTGCACGAATTTCCTTAACTGGGAATCGTGAAATACGTTGTGAACTCCCGCCATCTTGTCTGGTAATTCAACTTTATACGCCAATTTCCCAACTTTCTCAAGAACTGGGAATGGACCAACAAATCTTGGTGCTAGCTTGCCTCTCCTGCCAAATCGAATCACGCTCTTTAGCGGAGAAATCTTGACAAACACCAAGTCACCAATGGAGAATTTTAAATCTCTTCTCCTCTTATCAGCATAACTCTTCTGCCTATCCTGAGCAACCTTCATTCGTTGTTGAATGATCTTAATCTTATCTGAAGTTTCTCTTATCACATCTGGTCCAAGCACAAACTTCTCACCAGTTTCTAACCAACATGATGGTGAGTTGCATGGTCTTCCGTACAAAGCTTCAAATGGAGTCATACCAATACTGGATTGATAACTGTTATTATAGGAAAACTCTACTAGATGCAAATGGTCATCCCATGATCCACTAAAATCCAATACACAGGCTCTCAAGAGGTCTTCTAATACTCGATTCACCCTCTCTGTTTAACCGTCGGTTTGAGGATGATACGCGGTACTGAGATGTAATTCTGATCCTAATGCCTCTTGTAAGCTCTTCCAAAACCCACTAGTAAATAACGGGTCTCGGTCGCTCACAATGCTTTTAGGTACTCCATGGAATCTCACCACCCATTTCATATACAGTTCCGCTAACTTAGCTGCAGTTCTATTCGACATGACGGGTATAAACTTCGCACTCTTGGTCAATCGGTCCATAATCACCCAAATGCTATCATGGCCCGATCTAGTCCTTGGTAACCCATCAATGAAATCCATTGAGACTTGTTCCCATTTCCATTCGGGAATTTCTAATGGTTGCAACAAACCACTAGGCTTCTTTTGCTCAGCTTTAACTAGCTGGCAATTCATGCATTTGGATACAAATTTCCCAACGTCTCTTTTCATCCCTTCCCAGTAGTAAGTCTGCTTCATGTCTCGATACATTTTGTTACCACCGGGGTGTATAGTCAGCTTTCAGTGATGGCACTCTCTAAGCACTTCTTCTCTCAATCCATTCATGTTGGGTATAACTAACCTTCCATTCTTTCGAAGCCATCCATCTCGATCAAGCCCATACTTGTCCATCTCCTCATCAATACCCATCTCTAACTTATAGATGATTTATAGTAGATTGGGATCGTACCTCTGAGTGGAGCCAATCCGCTCAATCAAAGTGGGTCTGATTGTAACAACCCGTATTTTCAATAAACTGTTATAACATAAATCGAGGCAGAGTTTAATTTAAAAATCTGAACCAAGGGAAACGGGCTATGCCATTGCGTTCGTCTCGGAAAAATACGCGAAATAGAGTTCGAGTTTTCGAAAATCGGAGTCCGTATGACCCAGTTAAGGCCCATGGAAGTTTTCAGAAATTTCCATAATTAAAAACAGATTTAAAATTTAAATTAAAAAGAAGGATTGGGCACAGCTGGCGTCAGCGGGAAAAATTCCCGCCAAGACCCCCAAGTCGACAGGCATGTCGACAGGGGTCTAGGGGAGTCGACTGCCCTGTCGACAGCCCTATCGACAGGGGGTAGCCAGGCAAAATTGCCTGGTGCGCCATTCTGGTTTGGGCTTGGTTGTGTGGCCTGGTTCTAGAGCATTCCGAAATCTGACGGGCCAAAGTTCACCTAGGGTTAATCCTAGGGCCTAAAACACTCTAATTCTCTATAAATATACCCCTAATCCTACCCTAAAGCCTCATTAATCAATCTAGCAACTAAACTATGCCAAATTGAATCCTCAAATGGCCTCCATCTAAAATCCCTAGCCTCCACCTTCCTCAAAGTTTAATCCTATGATGATATGATGATCATACAACCTTTTCTATGTTGTATGAATGCTTAATAACTTGCATACTTCATTAAGTTGCAAGTTTGATTTGCTAAAGTTTGTGTTTTTGGGATTTTGCAAAAGGGTTTTCTTATTTGAAGCTTTGTTTTGGGTTTTTAAAGGGCTTCTTCATCTTATTTGGTGGATTTGTGGCTTGTTTATATTTGTAAGCCCTCTTACCTTCACTTTACAAACTCTAAAGTTATCATGTGGTGAAAGTTGAGATTTATGTGAGTTTATTTGATTATGCATGCTTATGCGAACTCACTATGCCATGTTTTACATGTTTCATAAGTTATGCATGCTTATGCGAGATTACTATGCCATGTTTTACATGATTCACAAGTTATGCATGCTTATGCGAGATTTCTATGCCATGTTTTACATGTTTCACAAGTTATGCATGCTTATGCGAGTTTATTATGTCATGTTCTACATGTTTAATGGATTATGCATGATTATGCAAGTTCACCTTACCATGTTATACATGTTTTATGGATTATGCATGTTTATGCAAGTTCACCTCACCATGTTATGCAAGTTTAATGGGTTATGCATGATTATGCAAGTTCACCTTACCATGTTATGCATATTTAATAAGCTATGCATGTTTATGCGAGTTCACTATGACATGATTTGCAAGTTTAACATGTATACATATTTATTATGATATGTGAAGTTCACCATGTATGTTATGCTAAGTTACCTTTTATACCCTTATGCGTTATGACAAATATGTAAGCGAGATAATGACGTTGGGAGGGTTTGGGTAAACTTAAAAATACATGAAACTAAAAGATTGGGAATTTACCTATTAAGTTAGGTCTACCCCTTGGGAATTTACCTATTAAGTTAGGTCTACCCAAGTAAATGTTAACTTGTAAATATGTTTTAAAGTGGACATGACATTAGATAACATGATATGGCCAACTCGAGGTTAGACCTAGTTGTGGTGTAAATCTTCCCAGGTAACCACAACGTGGGGTCTAATGTGAGTAGTTGGTCATGTTGCACCATAAGACCCGAGGTTAGACCTAGACGTGGTGTAAATCTTCCCAGGTAACCACGGATGTCTAATGTGAGAGGTTGGGTGCGTTAAGCAATTAATGCCTCATGATTAGGGTTAAGTCATGGCCCACTAATACTTAACCAAAAATGGGGATGCGAGGATTAGATGGGGTTAAGTGGTTACACTTAACTAATTTAATCCAGGATTAGTGAGGGGTTAAAACCACACTTAACCCTCTTAGAAACCCTAGCAGCGTGGTCTGTTCCAGCAGTAATCCCAGTTTGGTATCACTCACAACCCTAGGGGCTAGGCTAGGGCGGGGCACGATTACTGGACTGATGTAAGCGACCAAAGCGACGGCTGAGTGGTACAGCGGTGCGGGTCCGGCGGGCTACGGACGTGCACGTAGTCCGATGTTGGACAAACTCGAGGCACGGGTACCAGTAGGCTTAGACTGTGCATTATTGCTTAGGTGTCTGGGGTTGACACCCGAGGGCTTGATACACCCAAAGGTGGACCCAGCGCAGTCTGACTACATCCATGTGGGTCGTATGGACACCAACACTTGACGTGTTAGGTTTATAGGGAGCCGATCGACTAGACCGTTGGGCTGGACCTTATACTGAGGTCACTTCATGTTATTGGGCCAAAGTTTGGGCTAAGGGATCAAGATCTGTTTGTGGGTTTGCTAGTACACTGTGGTGCAAAGTTTAATCTCATCTATGTGATGCCACCTTTATCTATTGCCAGTATGTTCATCTCAGTTTCCATCATGATGTTAACTTTATTAGTTTATAGATTGATCGTAGTAGGGCTTATCAGTCTTTTTGACTGACCTGTTTTCTTTCGCTTCTTTTCTTCCGTTCCCCCCCCCCCCCACAGGTTCTCAGGGAGGGGCTACGTCTGCTTAGTGGATCTTGGCTTGCTTGTTGGATAGCTCATGTATGGATCTGAGCTAGCTGTGGCTTATCTTTTATTTCTGGGGATTAGTACTGATGTTTTACCATGTATTTTGTTATCACGTATCTAGACTGGAGTTGTATTTTGGATCATGACATTTTGATATTATGTACTTGACTATGTTGGTTTTCTGAGATGATGATGATGGGTTTTTATCTGCTACCGCTGCTTTACTTATATTTATTTTTATATATTCTGTCTTGCGATATCTCTGTGCATGTTTACCCTCACAATAACGCCCCCCCAAAGCTAGTACATTCTAAGGAGTGATCCTAGTGGAGGTGGGGTGTTACATTTGGTATCAGAGCACAAGGTTAACAAGATTGAACAAAATTTTTGAAAAAAAAAACCCTTTTTGAAAAACTATTTTCAAAAACCTACTAAGTATTTTCCAAAATAAAGTCTAGATTATTTTAAGGCTAATCCCCAAAAAGCCATTAGCATTATCCTTCGTTCCCTTGATCTGATCTTATCTTATCTTTCGTTTCAGTATGGCTGAGAATCTTGACATCCCAGATGGAGTGAACGTACCACTCTGGTATAGGAGACTTCTAGAGGCTAGGGCGGCAGCTGGTCCCGCCAACCCTACTCCCACTCCTCCTCCTGTAGTTGAGAATCCTCTCCCCAACATCCCTCCTCCGGTGGTTCCTGCTCCCCCTCCTCCAGCGGTTAATATTCCCCCTCCCGTTGCTAATGTTCCTCCCCCTCCCGTTGCTGAGGCTCCTCTTCCTCCTCCTCCCCCTCAGCATCCTCAGATTGAGTTTACGAAGGTTTGTAAAGACTTCAAGGCAATGGGAGGCAAGAATTTCCTAGGCACGGAATCTTTTGTTGAAGCTAGGAATTGGCTGAAAGACACGGAGGACCTGTTTGCTATCTTTGGGATTGATGACGAGAGGAAAATCTTATTGACAGTATGGCTTTTGAAGGATGAGGCGGCCTACTGGTGGGAGGTCACCAATGGGACGAGGCCCGTTGAGACTTGGGCCGATTTGAGGGCTAGATTCGTGACCAAGTTTCTATCTTCGGCTGAGGCGAATTTACAGATGGAGAAGTTCATTGCATTAAAGCAAGGTAATATGTCTGTCAAGGAGTATGTGAACAAGTTTAATCAGCTGGCCCGTTTTGGTCTGGATATGGTGAACACTCCGGAGAAGAAGGCTCTTCGATTTGCTAGGGGGTTGAATGAGCCGCTATAGGGCTTGGCGATGTCACATATTCCGCATGGAGCTACTTTTGAGAGTTTGGTCAATATGGCTCTGCTTCAGGGAGATGGAAAGAAAGAAGTCAAGCCGAGCGATACCCAAGCAAAGAAGACTGATTCTCAAGGCAAAGGCAATCAGGGTGGTCAAAGCAGCCAGGGGAATCAGGGCAAGAACAAGAAGGGCAACAACAACAACAACAAAGGCAAGGGAAAATGCAATTACTGTGGCATAGCTGGGCACTTTGCTAAGGATTGCAGGAAGAAGAAAAGGAAGCTTAGTGGTGGATGCTTTTCTTGTGGAGAGACTGGGCACTTCAGCAAAGAATGCCCAAAGAAGAAAGGACAGGCTGGATCTTCAGGAGGGCAAGTTCATGCTCTCAATACCGCTTCAGTTCCCGAGCGAGGTAGTGTTTCTGTTGAGAACCTTGTTTATATCTCTGATCTTCCAGTGCGTACCTTGTTTGATTCTGGTGCTTCACATAGCTTTATTTCATCTGATCTTGTTGATAGCTTGCACCTTAGTACTAGCTTAGTGGATGATCCCGTTTGTGTTTCGAATCCCATTGGGGGTTCTGCTCATCTATCTATGATATGTGAGGATCTGAGGATTTCTATACTCAGCGTAGAGTTCTTGTGTAGTGCGTATGTTCTTGGTTTCAGGGGATACGGATTGATCTTGGGCATGGATTGGCTGTCTAGATATGAAGCCATTCTGGATTGTGAGCATAGGGTTGTAAGGCTTGTGACTCGCCTGGGCAACACCTTAGAGATTTCATGCAATCCGAAGAATCCCGTCATGTTATGCTATCTGGAATCTCTCGACTCATCAGAGGAGGCCCTTCAGTCTGTAAGGGTGGTCCGAGATTACCCAGATGTTTTTGAAGAAGTTAAGGGGTTGCCCCCTAAACGAGAGATTGATTTTTCGCATCTATCTTGTAGATAATGCTAAGCCTGTTTCTTTACCCGTTCGGCATATGGCTCCACGTGAAAGACGGGAGCTGAGCAAGCAAGTAAAAGAATTGCTTGAGAAGAACTTCATCAGAAGGAGTATATCCGAATGGGGAGCGCCTGTGGTGTTTGCAACTAAGGCAGATGGTTCTCTTCGGCTCTGTGTGGATTATAGAGAATTGAATAAGCTGACTAAGAAGAACAGACACCCATTACCGAGGATCGATGATCTCTTTGATCAGCTTGTTGGTGCTTCTGTTTTCTCTCAGCTTGATCTTGCTACGGGTTTTCATCAGCTCAGAGTGGCTGAAGATAGTATAGACAAGACTGCATTCAGAACTCCAGACGGATTCTTTGAATGGCTTGTTATGCCATTCGGTTTGACGAATGCACCCGCGTATTTTGTGGATTTGATGAGTAGGGTGTTTCGGGAGTTCTTGAATAAGTTTGTCGTGGTCTTTGTGGATGATATTCTGGTCTTCTCCAAGGATGAGGAAGAGCATGCGAGGCACCTAGTAGAGGTGATGGATACGCTCAGAGCACACCAGCTAAAAGCCAAGTTCTCCAAGTGCCATTTTTGGAGAAGGGAAGTTAGATTCCTTGGACACATCGTATCCAAGCAAGGCTTAGCGGTGGATCCCGCTAAGGTGGTTGCAGTTCAGGATTGGAAGACTCCAAGGAATACAACCGAGGTGAGAAGCTTTCTGGGTCTTGCGGGTTTTTACCGGAAGTTCATCAAGGACTTCGCGAAGATATCCGCTCCTCTTACTAAGTTGACGAAGAAGAACTTAGTTTTTGCTTGGGATATGGATTGTGAGCTTGCTTTTCAAAGGCTCAAGAGAGCCCTCACCTCAGCACCAGTTCTAGCCTTACCCGATGGTGGCAAGATATTTACCGTGTACACTGATGCTTGTGGCACGGGATTGGGCGCCGTTCTGATGCAAGAGCGCAGAGTTATATGTTTTGGTGGGAGGCAACTTAAGGTGCATGAGAGGAATTATCCCACTCATGATCTAGAGCTGGCAGCGATTGTATATGCACTCAAGGCTTGGCGTCATTATCTTCTGGGAGAGAGATTTGAGCTGTATACTGATCATAAGTCTTTGAAGTATCTCTTTTCGCAGAAGGATCTGAACTTAAGGCAGCAGAGATGGATGGAATTCTTGGCTTCCTATGATTTTGAGATATCCTATACCCCTGGTAAGGGGAATGTTGTAGCGGATGCGTTGAGTAGGAAAAGGTTGACACTAAGTCCTCTATTTGTTGAGATGAAGAATTTAGAGTTCTTGGCAACCTTTGATTTTTCCTTGGCAGTCGAGATGATGACCGGTTCCTTGGCATCTCTAGAGCTCAGGCCTACCCTTCTGGATCAAGTCGGGGCTTCACAGAAGGAAGACCCCCAGATAATTGAGATCATGGACAAGCTGGTTCGAGGGGAGACATCTAGTCACCTTGCTCGATATTCTATAGACGATAAGGGTTGGCTGAGGAGAGACGGAAGGCTTTGTGTTCCGATGGTTGGAGACTTGGTGAGGAAAGTTCTTGAGGAAGCACATCGCTCCAAGATGACTATACATCCAGGTGGTGACAAGATGTATAAGGACATGAAGCGCGTTTTCTTCTGGCATGGAATGAAGAAGGATGTGGCGGAGTTTGTCTCGAGATGTGTTATTTGTCAGAGAGTAAAAGCTGAGTCAAAGAAGCCCGGTGGGCTATTACATCCGCTAGAGGTCCCGCTATGGAAGTGGGAGAGCATTTCAATGGACTTTATTGATGGGCTCCCAAGGTCAAGGAGAGGGAATACGAGCATATGGGTCATCGTAGATAGGCTTACGAAGAGTGCTCATTTTATCCCAGTAAAGAGCAAAAGGACCGCATCTGGACTAGCATCAGTATATCTTCGTGAGATAGTACGACTACATGGAGTCCCTTCCAGCATAGTCAGTGACCGAGACCCCATCTTTACTAGTCAATTCTGGAACAGTTTGCAGGAGGCTATGGGCACAAGGTTGAATCTGAGTATAGCTTATCACCCACAGACGGATGGCCAGACCGAAAGGGTGAATCGAGTGCTTGAGGACTTGTTGAGGCTTTGCATCTTGGATTTTGGTGGTACTTGGGAAGACCACCTTCCTCTTGTAGAATTTGCTTATAATAACAGTTATCAGGCGAGCATTGGTATGGCACCGTTTGAGGCTTTATATGGGAGACCATGCAAGTCACCTACATGTTGGTGGGAGACTACAGACAAGCTTATACTTGGACCTGACATGATTAGAGATACATCCGAGAAGATCGAGTTGATCAGAAGACGAATGAAGGCAGCCCAAGACAGACAGAAATCTTATGCTGACAGGCGAAGGTCCGAATTGGAGTTTGAGGTTGGGGACAAGGTTTTCGTAAAGGTTTCTCCTTTACGGAATGTGGTCCGGTTTGGAGCTGTTGGGAAGTTAGCACCGAGATTCGTTGGACCCTTCCCCATCATAGAGAGAATTGGGAAGATGGCTTATAAAGTGCAATTGCCCGAAAAGTTGTCCGGAGTGCATAATGTCTTTCATATCTTGCATCTCCGAAAGTGCCTACATGAGTCCGCTGAGGTGGTTGAGCCTAGCATTCTTGAAGACGTGGAAGTGGAGAAAGAGGCAACTTTAAGGAGAGCTCCGATTCGTATCTTGGGGACAGAGACCAAGAAGCTGAGGAATCGTGAGGTCAAGTTAGTGAAAGTTCAATGGGGTGAAGCCGAAGAAGACGCAACTTGGGAAACCGAGGAGAAGATGCGTGGGCTTTATCCATTCCTTTTTGAGGGTACACTCTCAATCTCTTTGTTTAGCATATCTTTCCCTTTGCTATCCATGATTATCTAGTTATCGTGCAAATCTTGTCATGAGAACCTTAGGTAGAAACCCTTTGGATGAAACATGTGTTTGAAACATGTTATGTTTGATGGTTGCAAGTGGTTGCAAGTGTTTGCAAGTGGTTACTCGTGGATGCATGATACACATTAGGCACTAGATCGGCTCGCACACTCTTCATATTGCATGTGCATGAGTGTTTATGCTTATTCTTGGATGAAATTTGTATGCAATCACATGGATGTTGCATATGGACGTATGATTGAGCACGCATGTAGATATTATACATTATGTTAGGGATTTGCATACATATGGATACATTTCACTAACATATTTTGCATTGATCTTTGCATTAGATAGGTACATATACACACACTTTTGCATATGTTCATACAGCATTTAGAATCTTTTAAGGACAATGGTTGCTCGTGGATGATGTTTTGAGTAGATGGATGTTGGATGGTAGGATATGTTCTTCCTAACTTGAAGATTTCGGGGACGAAATCCTTTAAGGAGGGGAGAATGTAACAACCCGTATTTTCAATAAACTGTTATAACATAAATCGAGGCAGAGTTTAATTTAAAAATCTGAACCAAGGGAAACGGGCTATGCCATTGCGTTCGTCTCGGAAAAATACGCGAAATAGAGTTCGAGTTTTCGAAAATCGGAGTCCGTATGACCCAGTTAAGGCCCATGGAAGTTTTCAGAAATTTCCATAATTAAAAACAGATTTAAAATTTAAATTAAAAAGAAGGATTGGGCACAGCTGGCGTCAGCGGGAAAAATTCCCGCCAAGACCCCCAAGTCGACAGGCATGTCGACAGGGGTCTAGGGGAGTCGACTGCCCTGTCGACAGCCCTGTCGACAGGGGGTAGCCAGGCAAAATTTCCTGGTGCGCCATTCTGGTTTGGGCTTGGTTGTGTGGCCTGGTTCTAGAGCATTCCGAAATCTGACGGGCCAAAGTTCACCTAGGGTTAATCCTAGGGCCTAAAACACTCTAATTCTCTATAAATTTACCCCTAATCCTACCCTAAAGCCTCGTTAATCAATCTAGCAACTAAACTATGCCAAATTGAATCCTCAAATGGCCTCCATCTAAAATACCTAGCCTCCACCTTCCTCAAAGTTTAATCCTATGATGATATGATGATCATACAACCTTTTCTATGTTGTATGAATGCTTAATAACTTGCATACTTCATTAAGTTGCAAGTTTGATTTGCTAAAGTTTGTGTTTTTGGGATTTTGCAAAAGGGTTATCTTATTTGAAGCTTTGTTTTGGGTTTTTAAAGGGCTTCTTCATCTTATTTGGTGGATTTGTGGCTTGTTTATATTTGTAAGCCCCCTTACCTTCACTTTACAAACTCTAAAGTTATCATGTGGTGAAAGTTGAGATTTATGTGAGTTTATTTGATTATGCATGCTTATGCGAACTCACTATGCCATGTTTTACATGTTTCATAAGTTATGCATGCTTATGCGAGATTACTATGCCATGTTTTACATGATTCACAAGTTATGCATGCTTATGCGAGATTTCTATGCCATGTTTTACATGTTTCACAAGTTATGCATGCTTATGCGAGTTTATTATGTCATGTTCTACATGTTTAATGGATTATGCATGATTATGCAAGTTCACCTTACCATGTTATACATGTTTTATGGATTATGCATGTTTATGCAAGTTCACCTCACCATGTTATGCAAGTTTAATGGGTTATGCATGATTATGCAAGTTCACCTTACCATGTTATGCATATTTAATAAGCTA
Organism: Allium sativum; assembly: GCA_030737875.1. Taxonomy (NCBI): domain Eukaryota; kingdom Viridiplantae; phylum Streptophyta; class Magnoliopsida; order Asparagales; family Amaryllidaceae; genus Allium; species Allium sativum. The sequence goes on from CM060920.1 coordinate 63,978,672, forward strand.
TGCATGTTTATGCGAGTTCACTATGACATGATTTGCAAGTTTAACATGTATGCATATTTATTATGATATGTGAAGTTCACCATGTATGTTATGCTAAGTTACCTTTTATACCCTTATGCGTTATGACAAATATGTAAGCGAGATAATGACGTTGGGAGGGTTTGGGTAAACTTAAAAATACATGAAACTAAAAGATTGGGAATTTACCTATTAAGTTAGGTCTACCCCTTGGGAATTTACCTATTAAGTTAGGTCTACCCAAGTAAATGTTAACTTGTAAATATGTTTTAAAGTGGACATGACATTAGATAACATGATATGGCCAACTCGAGGTTAGACCTAGTTGTGGTGTAAATCTTCCCAGGTAACCACAACGTGGGGTCTAATGTGGGTAGTTGGTCATGTTGCACCATAAGACCCGAGGTTAGACCTAGACGTGGTGTAAATCTTCCCAGGTAACCACGGATGTCTAATGTGAGAGGTTGGGTGCGTTAAGCAATTAATGCCTCATGATTAGGGTTAAGTCATGGCCCACTAATACTTAACCAAAAATGGGGATGCGAGGATTAGATGGGGTTAAGTGGTTACACTTAACTAATTTAATCCAGGATTAGTGAGGGGTTAAAACCACACTTAACCCTCTTAGAAACCCTAGCAGCGTGGTCTGTTCCAGCAGTAATCCCAGTTTGGTATCACTCACAACCCTAGGGGCTAGGCTAGGGCGGGGCACGATTACTGGACTGATGTAAGCGACCAAAGCGACGGCTGAGTGGTACAGCGGTGCGGGTCCGGCGGGCTACGGACGTGCACGTAGTCCGATGTTGGACAAACTCGAGGCACGGGTACCAGTAGGCTTAGACTGTGCATTATTGCTTAGGTGTCTGGGGTTGACACCCGAGGGCTTGATACACCCAAAGGTGGACCCAGCGCAGTCTGACTACATCCATGTGGGCCGTATGGACACCAACACTTGACGTGTTAGGTTTATAGGGAGCCGATCGACTAGACCGTTGGGCTGGACCTTATACTGAGGTCACTTCATGTTATTGGGCCAAAGTTTGGGCTAAGGGATCAAGATCTGTTTGTGGGTTTGCTAGTACACTGTGGTGCAAAGTATAATCTCATCTATGTGATGCCACCTTTATCTATTGCCAGTATGTTCATCTCAGTTTCCATCATGATGTTAACTTTATTAGTTTATAGATTGATCGTAGTAGGGCTTACCAGTCTTTTTGACTGACCTGTTTTCTTTTGCTTCTTTTCTTCCGTTTCCCCCCCCCCCCCAGGTTCTCAGGGAGGGGCTACGTCTGCTTAGTGGATCTTGGCTTGCTTGTTGGATAGCTCCTGTATGGATCTGAGCTAGCTGTGGCTTATCTTTTATTTCTGGGGATTAGTACTGATGTTTTACCATGTATTTTGTTATCACGTATCTAGACTGGAGTTGTATTTTGGATCATGACATTTTGATATTATGTACTTGACTATGTTGGTTTTCTGAGATGATGATGATGGGTTTTTATCTGCTACCGCTACTTTACTTATATTTATTTTTATATATTCTGTCTTGCGATATCTCTGTGCATGTTTACCCTCACAATAACGCCCCCCGCCCCAAAGCTAGTACATTCTAAGGAGTGATCCTAGTGGAGGTGGGGTGTTACACTGATCGTCAAACTTGCTAACATCTCTGGATCCAATTCGCACTTTGGTCTGAAATCATACCCTGCGATGTACTCTAGTTGCTTCCATTCAAGAAACATAGCCCCTAAACTGGCGTGTCTCCTACTCAAGGCATCAGCTACCGCATTGCCCTTTCCTGGTGTATATGTGATATCAAAATCATATGAAGCCAAGAACTCTAACCATCTTTGCTGACGGAGATTTAGATCCTTCTGAGAGAAAAGATACTTTAGTGACTAATGATCAGTAAACAACTCGGATCTATCTCCTAAGAGATAATGTCTCCACATCTTCAACGTGAACACGATCGCTTCCAATTCCAAATCATGGGTAGGATATCTTTTCTCATGCGGTTTCAGTTGTCGACTAGCGTAAGCTACAACCCTACCTCCTTGCATCAACACAACACCTAGTCTGGTACCACACGCATCTGTGTATACCGTCATCTCTTCATTCCCTTTAGGAATGATTAACACTGGTGCACGCGTCGACTTTTCCTTTAGAATCTTGAATGCATTTTCACACCTTTCGTCCCAAACGAAAGCTTGATTCTTCTTGGTCAACTGAGTCAACGGTGCCGCTATCTTGGAGAAGTCTTGGATAAACTTATGATAATATCTAGCTAACCCCAAGAAACTTCTTACATCTGCTGCATTCTTGGGTGTAGACCAATCCTGTAAGGTAGCCACCTTCGCAGGATCCACGGCAATACCATTCTCTAAAACAACATGGCCCAAGAATCTCACTTCCCTCCTCCAGAAGTGACACTTAGAAACTTTGCTTTCAAACTGTTCATTGTGTTCTTCCTCAATCCATGAGTAGACCAAAATATCATCCACGAACACAAGAACAAACTTATTCAATTGATCCCTGAATACCCTATTCATAAGATCCACAAAATATGCTGGTGCATTGGTCAACCCGAATGGCATGACCAACCACTCATAGAATCCAGACGGCGTTCGAAGTGTCGTTTTAGCTATACCCTCAGCTTCCACACTAAGCTGTTGAAAACCTGTCGCGAGATCCAACTAAGAGAACACTCTCACTCCACTCAACTGATCAAACAAATCATCTATCCGCGGTAGAGGATACATATTCTTCCTCGTCACTTTATTCAGCTCGCGGTAGTCCACACACAATCGAAGGGAACCATCAGCCTTGGTAGCAAACACAACTGGTGCTCCTCACTCGGAAACACTTCTTCTGATAAACCCCTTCTTCAAAAGATCGCTCACATGCACCCCGATCTCTCGCTGCTCCCTTGGTGCCATACGACGAAGTGGCATTACTACAGGTCTGGCATCTTTCACCAAATCAATACGGAACTCAATCGCTCAGTGTGGTGGAAGTCCGGTCACTTCCTCGAAGATGTCCGGATACTTGCCAGCCACGGGCACATCTGACAACTCATCATGCGAGATGTCGAGGGAATTTAGAAAACTAGCCATTACTCCATCACTAGGTAGACCACCAAACACTACCCTTCACCCATCATCCATTCTAACTGTCACCAAAAAGCCCTCACAGTCTACCACCACCCCGTACCTTTGGAGCCAATCGAGTCCCAAAATAATGCCAAACCCAGTAAAGCCCAAAACAAAGCAATCACAAGCAAACATACATCCATGACTCGATAAGACCAAAAATCGAAAAATCATACTAAGGCTAGTCGAACCACCAATCAGGTTCGTCACCGCTAAAGGTTTATCGACAATCTCGGGCTCCGATCCCAACCTATCTACTAGGTCACTAGATATGAAGGAACTGGAAGCCCCGATATCAAACAACACTCTAACTGGAACATCATAAATGGAAAGCATACCTTGAATGACGACATTCTTTCCTTTCTCCGCTGCAGTTGGGGAATTCGACGAAGAAGGAACAGTATTAATAGCATATGCTTTCACGATCTGCTTTTCTTTAGGGGGTTGCGGACACTTATCCTTGTGATGTCCCACTTGTCCATAGTTAAAGCACTTCCTATCCGCTGGCTTGGCCCGACACTCTTTGGCATAGTGGCCCTTCTTACCACAGCTGAAGCACTCAACATCTTTCTTACTCTTTTTCTGGCCATCCTTAGCTTGGTTCTGTTTTCTCTTATTCTGCGAGTTATTCTTGCCTCCACCGCATGCTTGCAGTTTTGGCTCCCCTGTAGATACAATAGCAACTTCAGTCTTTGACATAGGGTAAAGATTCTTCGATCTCAAAGCTTTCCCTACAATTGATTCAAACGTCTCATCGATGTGGTTAATAAGCCTTTCCCCCAACTATCCATCCAAACCAGTTATAAACTTCTAGTTCTTCTTCTCGGCAGTATCAATAAGGGAAAATCCATATTTTGATAGAGTATCGAACTCAACAATATACTCCGAGACAGCTCTACGATTCTGCTTAAGCTCCAAGAACCTCTTAAACAATACTGACTTCTGAGCAGCTGGAATAAAGTTGTCGCTAAAGCGAGTCTTAAACTCATCCCAAGTAATCTGATTCTCGGGAGTAGCTGCCTTTATAACATTCCACCAGTTCATTACCCGTCCTTGCAGCTGACGGGATGCTAGCTTTCTCTTAATCGCATCCTCGATACCCAAGTCTTTGAAGATACGCTCACAGCTATCCAACCAATCTTGAACATCCATAGCCAATTCCGTTCCATGGAACGGTTTCCCACCAAGACTAGTGTAGTCCTTACAGAGCTTGGCGAAATCGGCCCTAGGCGCCTGCACCGCGGCACCACCACCATTAGCAGCATTAGGAACTGCTCCTTGCACATCTCTAAGTATCTCTCTCATAAAGTCAGTGAACATCATCCTCATATCAGAAGCATTCCCATTATTAGCTCCTCTACCGGTATTCCTAATGTATCAGCTCATCGTTCAATCTGTAAGGAGAAACGATTAACCATCTCCATAGTGGTGCCAGTGCAGTGCGACTTCATCCTTAGATATACTAATAGTGTATATATATAGCTTTCGAAAAACCAAAATAATCACAAATTCGCGCTCTCATATACATATACCACCTCTCCCTAATGATTTCCGTAGGTTAACTACGCAACCTAGAGCTCTGATACCAATTGTGACGGCCCGCCCCGCCCCAGCCAACATTTCCAAGGAAAATGCGTTGTGCCGATGCCCAACCAGCACGGTACGGTTGCCAAATAAAGGAAAGAAGGGAATTTGGACTAACAAGGAACCTGTAGAAGGTCTCACATCGCATGGGATAAAATATAATAATACATAACTTTGACATAAAACAGGTGAGACAGTGCATAAGCTGAAAACTAAACCATCATAGCAGCGGAAAAATCTAAAATATAGCTTATGTTCCACATCATCGTTATTACAACTTTTAAAATTGTCTCTAAAGCAAAATAAGGAAGGTACACTACTAATGCCCAAAGTAGTGACCAGCAACGACACAGGGAGAATATATCGAGAATAGTACGCATAAGCCTTCTGCTCATCTCCGGACAGCTACTCGTGCACAACCAGCTAACCTGTCTCTAGTCTGCCCGTTTAAGAGCACCCAGAGTAATAAGAAGAGACATAAAACTCTGGGTCAGACAAAAGTCTGGTATGAGCGATAAGCAGCAAAACAGAACAATAACAGGTATACTAAACCATACCTGAACCTGGACCTGCAACCAAAGAGTTAGCACTACATAATGTACAATACTCTAAGGTGCTACTAACATATGGTGTAAAGATACGGGGGTGGTGGTGTGCATGTCATAGTGATGGAAAACAATCAAGCATAGCAACCATCCTCACATCTCTCACTCAGTGCGTAAAGCATAAGATATCTATCACTTTGACCACCCCACGCCTTGCTATGTTCACTCTGCCCTATGGAGTCGTAATGACATTACTGCACTGATCCATAGCCATTAATCCTTTGCTATGTCCACTCTGCCCCATGGAGTCATGATGGCTCCACTGCACTGGCTCATAGCCTTGCTACGATCACTCTGCCCCATGAAGTCATGACAACTTCACGGCACTGATCCGTAGCCAATATCCGTCTTTCCGCGGTGAGTCAAAGTTATAGACGTCGATAACCCCTTTGCACACGTCCCGCAGCAAAGTCCAATCATGAAGTCAACTCGTTGGTTCCTTGCTAGATCCTGAGTTCTACTTCCCATTTGGACTACCTTTGCATCTCGAGGTTTGGTCATCATTCGGATCGGTCTTCATTGGTTCACAACTCATGTCTCGTGTCCAAGCTTCTTGGTTCGGTTCGTAGTCACCATTCTGGTTCGGATCGGATTGCTCGGGTCAGGTCGGCTTCCCTATCTAGTTCGGTTCGTGGGCTCTAGTCCACTGCGGTTCAGTTCGTTCTCCTTCCACTGGATCAGGTCATGGACACCTATTGGGTTCGGATCGGGCCCTTTCATTGCTTCGGATCGTGAGTCCAGGTCGTGGCTCCAAGCATCGGTTCGTGGTGTCCTTGTCACGAGCGTTTCAGGTCGTAGGTGCCATCATTCATGAACAGGGTCGTGGTCGGGTAGTGCCCCACGATCAGGGCAGGGTCGGTTCATGACACATGGGGGCAATCTGATCCGGTCTCTGTATTTTTCCTGCACTTTGTCCAGGGAGCTGTTTACGCCATTCGACGATGTTTTCAACCAATCTAACACTTCTAGACAATCACAGAGTATACCATACAATCATAGCAACTTGTAGAGTTGACCACAAACACCAAAACGATAATTTGTTAGGTTAAAACAGATCAAACATAGCCAAAATCCCATATTTTCCCTTAAGCGTGTTTAAGCAAAACTAATGATAGGATTAGTAAAACTTAACCAAATTAACCCAAATTTCTAACAGAGGTCGAAAACAATATTTCGAAATTTATAAATATTTTTCTAGATTTTTAACATGCATAATTTTGTTAATTAACACTAATCACCCTAATTAACTGTAATGAGTGTAAAAACAATGATAATCACTCACCTTAGCCACAATAAAATCTTTCAGAACTGAAACTCCTCTGATTTGGCCGATTACCAATGTCTGACAGCATCTCCAACCTTGCTTTGGTGCCATTGCTCCTTAGTTTGATCTTGCTAAGCTTAATCCTTGATTAGAGAGCGATTTGGGATGATTTTAGAAGGTGGAGGCCATTGTTAGGGTTTCTAAGGGGTAAATGGTGGCTAGAAAACTCCTTTCCAATCTAAAGTTATGGCCGAAACAAGATCAGCTAGGAGCAAAACGGTCATTTAAAAATCGGCAAAAATCATGAACATGGGAAATGACCCCAATAGTCGTCTCCCAAAGTTACATGACCATATGAATTCATATGAGAAAGAAATAAATATTCTACGAATCTTCGACGCGTAGAATGCGGGTCGTTACACTGCCGCACCTCCTCTGGCTCAAGCGAACTGTGCATCTCTCTACGCTAAGACCAAATCTGTTCATCTCATGCCTATCTCCAACCAAATCTAGCAAAACTACAACCTATTTTAGGACCTGTGTCAGAGACCATCACCAAATGCAATGAAATTAGTATGAGATTGAAGCTCTTTTCCATTCATCAATATAGAGACTAGTTTCACGATTTTCATTGAGTAAATCAACATAAATGAATTTTTGAAGTAGATGAATAAAATGGACATGGAAATGAATACAACAATGTTACTTCCATGAGAGAGAAAGAGTGGGACGAGTCCAATAAGTCTCTACAGCTTGTGGGTTGAGTCCATGTAAATAATATATTCATTTATTCACAAATGAGGCCCAAAACACGCAAATTTCAACTGCCACTTGTTGCCTGTCTTCATTTATGTAAAAACGCCTTCTGAAAACAATGAGACTACCCTAAGACCTAAATCAATCGTATGTAAAAGTCAGCCTTTAAAATTTAAATTTACAATATTAGATTTTTACAGAAATCAACACATATTTTATTTACGCATGGCCGAATGGAATGTCCGGTCACTATGAAACTTTATGGTGTGTAATAACTCATTACTACAATTCCAAAAATATAATTTATGTCACAATCTGACACTGTGTCTCCAAAAAGATGATTTACACATATTTTGAGATCGTTTTAACCATAAATTTGTCCAAACCCAAAATATAGTGATGCATATACTTATTATTCATGTAACAGACAATCTAAACCCAATGGATTGGTCCCAAGTCCTGATTCGATTATTCATGAAAAATCTCATTTTGGAATCGTAAATTGAGTAATTAACGATCAATATTTAAATAAAATAATTAAATACCAATCGTTAAAATATGGTCATTATAGTGTTTGTGTGTGAATTAATAACTTTTAGTATTATAAAATAACATATGGCCGCGAGGTTAACCCCTCTTGCAGTAGAATTCTATCCGGATAACCCAACTATTATAAACTACAAGAAGGTGAGTTAATATGAGGCATTTAATGTTATGAGCCATTTTGCGTGTGGATAGGCCTAACCTCAAGAAGGTATTAAGTGATTAATACGCCTCTTAGAGGTATTATGGTGTTGGACTCGTCCCTCTTCTAATGGTTTTATCTTTAGGAATTTGAACTATGACCATAGTCCACCCTTATTAGGTATTAAGTGGTTTATTAGTCCGCATTTCTCTAATAGTCATGAGGTATTAAATGGTTTCATATGAGTTAGGTAGTTCTCCGGAAATTGTCCACTTCCTCTAGGAGACTATTAGTGCAGGACTACCTAGAGTATAGGATACTAAGAGTTTCGCCTAATAGGTAGGGGGAACCGCCGGTTTAAGAGAAGTATTAAGTGACCAGGAGTTCATCTTTTGTGATATCTAGATAGTAACATATGGATCAATCGAAGGGTCTCAAATGACAAGAAAGTGTCTACCTAAAACTCAGTATTAAGTTATTTCTTACTATATCTCGCACTATCTTATGAGCGTACATATATCGTGAAGTCTACGTGGAAACGGGGTCTTAGGTTACTAGGGTTCGCCAAGTGGATTAAGAGAAGTATAAGAAAAAAGGTTTCTTAGCCTAAAGATTTTTTTCACTAGAACTATTGTTTTGACCCCCTTCCTCTTGGAAACATAGATTAAGTAGGATGACCTTGATAAGCATGATGATGGGATAATGAGCTTGGAAATGGTGTCTATTACCTTATTTACTGTTTTATGACATTTAATATTTTTATGTACCACTAACTTTGTGCTTAACATTATGGTATTGTTGTAGTTTTATATTAGTGACTTTTTTGATATGGTACATCTATTTTGTTATTACAATTTATTCCTTCCACTATGAGATCTAATTTCGTTATAGTCTACCTCTTTTAGTTTATTTCATATAGAAACCAACGATCAATTTAGAACGGCTCTAATTTCGGTTGTGCCTTTTCTAGGTTGGAATTTTGGCTTGTTCCTAATGGATTGTTACATTTGGTATTAGTGCTTAGGTTACCAGATTATGAGGAAATATACGTGTGATGACCTCCCATAACCCCCGCACTATACAAGAGAAATAATGCGCTGAAAGATGTGCAAGGCTGTCATGGACGATCAACAGAGTAGGTAAACACAAGCGGGACCTGTCGTAAAACTCACGGCGCAAGGATAAAATATAATAGAACATATACAACATGTAGTAATAGTGAAGCAGAAACACTAGACTTCCATACAACTAGAAAGTAAGATCCACAAACTTGGAAATAGCGTTTATACAAAGTTGCCTCACTACATCACCCAGAAAAGTAAACAGCGGAAATCCAATTATTGGCTAGTAGTAAAACTGGTACATGAGCCTCCTTCTCGTCACCAATCAGCACCATCGTCCTCACTAAAGCATCACCTATCACCTGCTACTTAGTCTGTCCATCCACAATAAGATGAACAGCCCAAAGTAATAAGAGGAAACATAAAACCTTGAGCCAGACAATAGTCTTAGTAAGCGACAAAACAACTAACAAACTTCAATAATAAAGTGTATGAGAAAGGATAGATGAACATACTAATCTACCCACGACACCAGAGAAGAACTCAACCTTATCTTCCCCACATCGGCCAGTGATAGCCTTTTCAATCCAATCAACTAAAGGAATAACAATTCATACATGGAAACCAGAGCAACCATTCAATCATGGAAAACACACATAACATCCAGATTATATAAGTCTCACACATACAACCCTAATCGAGTTTAACATTCCCCAAGTACTCTCCCCAGAGGCCTAGACCAATATCAGTTAAGCACTCAAAGAACATCTTCCTCGACTTTAGATAATCTATGTGAGATAGTACAAACAGAAAAACCAATCATCCATGACTGACTCTGGCTATCACCGCTAATCCTTCTTTGAAATCATCGTAAATCGTATGACAACCGACCTCGCCACATGTCAAGGGCTAATGGTAACCCCAGTTCTAGCATAAAATCTGTATGTCCAACCTTGACAACGTCCAACCTTGACAACTAGGCCTTTTAACGATACCCAAGGTACTCGACCAGCAACCTTCCGGTCTATTGGGTGCCCCCATCGTACCCCTGCTTTAAGCCTGCTAGAACTTACGACAACGATAATCTCTCGGCCTTCGCATCTCTAGTCATCCAACCTTGACGACGTTTCATAGCTCAAGCTACCTTCTTGAGCAACCATTATCCACCAACTCACAACCTTTGAGTTGCCACCACATTCGTTGTTCCACCTTGATCAACGAACACGTTCAACACTTCGAACCTTCCTACTTGAATTTACTTCGAAGTCACACCATCACTGAGCTAATTACATCACTGCGCTGCGGCTAGGGTTCGGGGGGTTGCCCCCAAAAAATATTTTTTCAGGTCTTTTCTCCAAATCTAAGTTATACCCGAAAAACGTACTTTTTCAGAAAATGACCCTGTTGGAAACAAACGATAACATCATCACTATCAACCACAGCGTTTAAAAGCGCTGCTAAAAACATGACCGATCCGCCCCCTTTCAGACCGACCCGATCCAAAGTAGGCCGACCCGATCCAGTGCCCTTCTGGCTTCAAACTCAACCGATCCAACCAACACGACCGACCTGATCCAATCACCTATATGACCGACCCGATCCAAATATGACCCGATCTAAACATGACCCGGTCCGATCCACTCCTGTCCGATCCAACTTCGTTTTGGTCCAACTTCTGGCCGATTCAACCTATGGTCGAGCCAACTCCTGGACGATTCAGCCTATGGCCGAACCAACTCCTGGCTGATTCAGCCTATGGCCGAGCCAAGTCCTGGGTGAGCCAATTTCTGACCAATTCAATCTATGGCCAAGCCAATTCCTGCATATTGCAATACAACTGCGATTTCAACCAAAACTTCGCCAAACGACGAATCCGACGAAACCAACTCAACCAAAATCATCAAACACAATCATAAACATATCATAACATTACTAACCACATGAATATGACGATTACCACAAAAATGATGTAAATCTCGCCAAAAACCATTAAAATGAACATATGATCAAAAATGAGAGATCTAACTAACTTAAACATGTAATATGACATGAGATTAATGAGTAAAACTTGTTAGATTAGATCATAGGGTGATGCATATGAAAATGAATTTGTAATGGTATAAATCTTTGGTAAAACATCCCAATTTGATGAGAAACATGCACAAACACTCATATACTTCATTGCGTTCATGTGAGAGATGTAAATCACTCACCGATTTGCTGAAACAACCAAAAACGATAGAAATAAGAATCCGGACAGCGAGCACTCCGAATCAAACCCCTCGATCGGATGAATTCACCTTTGAAGCCTCCAATGGTGTAGATCTATGATTTCTCCCCTTTTATTTGGATTTTTAATGGTGGAAAGGTGTTAGAGGAAGAAGGAGATCAAATGCCTTCAAATGAGAGAACGGGGAAAATAAACCTTTTCACTTCACTCTCACCCCCTATTTATAGGATTCCACTAAGGATCCAAAACCTGAATAGCCAACTAAAAACCTTAAAACAGCGATTTCTCCCAAACCGCTAAGCCAAATCCTTAATGTAACCACTCTATGGAAAGGCAATCATTAATTCCTTTCCAATGGCACAGGTCTCACCCTCTGATTCGACCTAAGTCAAAAGTTATGCCCTATACAAGGATGATACGGGAAAATGGTCGCAAACAAAATCGGTAAAAATTATGGACATGTCTCACATCCCCATAAGAAACATATTAAAAGATGAGAATGATCCAACCCTCAGAGAATAAAATAAAAATATTTTTCGATCCTTCGATACGTAAATGCAGGCTGTTACATTCTCCCCCCCCCCCCCCCCCTTAAGAATTTCGCCCCCGAAATTCCAAACAAACATGAGTAATCAGAACGATTCTGCATGCCTATCATCCATGAGAAGCCAAATCTATCATCCAAACTAGCAACCATCGAGCCATGCATCCATAGCCTTATCCTAGCACGCGGAATTCTAACAAACAACAACAAGATACAACGATATAATGATGATATGATATCAAAGGGTCCTACCGACGAAGAGTTATGGATGATTCGCTCTCATACTCTCTTGCGTCTCCCACGTACAATCGTCGCCATCTTCACTCCATTGTACCTTGACTAGCATAACCATCTTCCTCCTAAGCTGTTTCGTGTCATTCCCCACAACACGAAGTGGCTTACGAGGTCTCGAAAATACGGTCTCTACTTCTAAGTCTTCGTACTGCTCTGGAGATACCACTACATTCGAATCATGCACAAATTTCCGTAGAAATGACACATGGAACAAATTATGCACACTTGGCATCTTGTCGGGTAACTCCAATCTATATGCAAGCTTTCCAATTAGCTTGACTATCGGAAATGGCCCAACAAACCTTGGAGCTATCTTTCCTTTCTTACAAAATCTAACCATTTGCCTCAACGGCGAAGCTTTCACGAAAACCATATCGCCCACGTCGAATTCCAAGTCCTTACGATGCTTTTCGGCTTAACTCTTCTGACGATCCTGGGTTGCCTTCATTCGTTGCCAAACTATCTCGATACAATCCGAGGTTTCTCTAATCATCTCAGGCCCAAGTACCAACTTATCTCCAGTTTCTAACCAACACACTGGATAATTGCACGGCCTTCCATACAACGCTTCGTATGGTGCCATCCCAATGCTAGAATGGTAGCTATTATTATATGCAAACTCAACTAGATGTAGATAGTCTTCCGATGATCCTCCGAAGTCTAACACACAAGCCCTTAGGAGATCTTCTAAAACTCTATTGACTCTCTTGGTCTAACCATCAGTCTGGGGAGGATATGCCGTACTCAAGCACAACTCTGTTCCCAAAGCCTCTTGTAGACTTTTCCAAAATCCACTCATGAATAATGGATCTCGGTCACTCACTATACTCTTTGGGATACCACGGAATCGAACTATCCATTTCACATAAAGTTCAGCCAATTTCGATGCCGTCCCAGTTGACTTGACAGGAATAAATCTCGCACTTTTGGTCAAACGATCCACGATGACCCAAATCCCTTCGTTTCCTGCCCTTGTTCTAGGTAGTCCATCGATAAAATCCATAGATATTTGCTCCCACTTCCACGTAGGAACTTCCAATGGCTGAAGCAAAACACTCAGCTTCTTCTGTTCGGCTTTCACCAACTGACAGTTCATACACTTGGAAATGAACTTTCCAATATCTCTCTTCATCCCTTCCCAGTAGTAGACTCTCTTCATGTCCTGATACATCTTATTGCCACCGGGATGAATCGTCAACTTTGAGTGATGATATTCTCTCAGAACCTCATCCCTCAATCCATCGATATCAGGAACAATTAATTGCCCTTTCTTTCGAATCCAACCTTCTTGATCGACCTCGAACTCTTTATCTTCTGGTTCCAGTTTCTGAATGAACTTGACAAGCTTCACATCTTTCTTTTGGCTCTCGCCAATCCTTTCGATAACAGTTGGTCTTATCGATAAGCTTGCCAACATTTCAGGTTCCAACTCACACCTTGGCCTGAAATCGAACCTTGCCAAATACTCGAGGCTCTTCCATTCCGAAAACATCGCTCCCAAACTTGCGTGTCTTTGGCTTAACGCATCTGCAACTGCGTTACCCTTGCCCGGAGTATAAGCTATGCCAAAATCATATGATGCCAGAAACTCTAACCATCTTTGCTGCCGAAGATTCAAATCCTTTTGGAAGAAAAGATACTTCAACAACTTGTGATCTGTAAACAACTCGAATCGAACTCCCAACGGGTAATGTATCCACATCTTCAAAGCAAACACAACCGCCGCCAACTCCAAATCATGAGTTGGGTAATTCTTCTCATGCGGCTTCAGCTGTCGACTCGTGTTGGCCACAACCTTATCCTTCTGCATTAGTACTACTCCAAGTCCAGTACCACATGTATCGGTATATACAACCATCTCTTCATTCAAGCTTGGAATGGTCAACACAGGAGCACTTGTCAATCTCTCCTTCAGGATTCCGAACGCTTGTCCACACTTTGCATCCCATGTGAACAGTTGGTTCTTCTTCGTCAATCCTGTCAACGGTGCAGCTACCTTGGAGAAATCCTTGATAAACCGTTAGTAATAACCGGCCAACCCAAGGAAACTCCGAACATCCGTTGCATTCTTGTGTCGATTCCAGTCCTGGATTGCTGCAACTTTAGCGTGGTCAACCGCTATCCCTTCTCCAGAAACTACATGACCTAAGAAACTCACTTCATCCTTCCAGAAGTGACACCTTAAGAACTTAGCCTTAAGTTGATGCTTCCGCAAGATCTCTAACACAACTCTCAAGTGCTTCTTATGTTCTTCCTCACTTCTAGAGTAAACCAGAATATCATCCACGAACACAAGGACAAACTTGTTCAATTGGTCTCTGAATACTCTATTCATAAGATCCACAAAATAGGCTGATGCATTAGTCGACCCGAATGGCACCACCAACCATTCGAAGAAACCGGATGGTGTCCTAAAAGCAGTCTTCGGCACACTGTCCTTTGCCACCCTCAACTGGTGAAATCCCGTTGCCAAATCCATCTGAGAAAACACTTTAGCTTCGTGAAGCTGATCGAACAAGTCATCAATCCTTGGCAACGGATACTTGTTCTTCTTAGTCACCTTGTTCAGCTCATGATAGTCCACACACAATCTTAGCGAGCCATCTTCCTTAGTTGCAAATACGACTGGTGCACCCCACTCGGAAACACTCCTCCGAATGAATCCTTTTCCCAAAAGGTCACGAACTTGCACCTCTAACTCTCGTTGTTCCCTAGGCGCCATCCTCCTAAGAGGCATAACGATTGGTCTAGCACCTTCGACCAAATAGATCCTAAACTCGATCTCACGATGCGGCGGCAACCCTTTGACCTTGGCAAAGACATCTACATACTCATTAGCGATCAGCACTGATGACAGGTCTTCTTGTGGAATCCCAAGCGAATATAGATAACTCACGAAGACCCCATCTTCGTGCTTACATCTAATCAACACCTTTCACCCTTCCACATCCTCGACCCTCACCTCTAGCTTCTCGCAATTCACCCTTGCCACGTACCTCTTGAGACAATCCATGCCCAAGATGATCCCAAACCCAGCGAAGTTAAGAAAAAACCAATCACACACAAAAGAGCAACCATGACTCGACAACACTAGACCACGACAAATCATGCAAAGATTTGACGAACCCCCAATTGGATTAGTCACTATGAAGGATCTATCATAGATCTATGGTTCCAAACCCAAGACGAATTTCTCGTTCTTCTGATAGGGTGTTTCAATGTATGAACGAGCATATCTAGACAAGGCTTCGAAATCAGAAATATAGTCAAGCACATAACGACCATTTTGTTTCAGCTCTACGAACTTCTTGAATAGAGCAGATTTATGAGCTATGGAGATAAACTTTGCTTCAAACTTGGCTTGGAATTGCTCCCATGAAATTTCTTCCTCTGGAGACTCGAGTGTAACAGAATCCCACCATTCCATGGCCCTACTCTGAAGTTGCCTTGATGCAAGCTTTCTCTTTATTGTATCCTCAATACCCAAGTCTCCAAAGATTCGGACACAAGAGTCCATCCACCTCTGAACCTCTTCAGCTAGTTCAGTTCCCTTGAATGGTTTTCCCCTAGAGATGTAAAGTCCTTACACAGCTTTGCAAAATCCACTACTCCAGGAACTCGCACACCAACATCTACTGTTGCCGCCACTGGAGCGCGTACCCTTCGCAGTATTGCTTCTACCATGGCTTCAAACATGGCCGGGTAATTAGGTTCACCACCATTTCCCCCTCCAGTATTGGCTCCCCTAGCAGCGTGTCTGGTTTCTCGTCTACTCATTCTAAATCTGCAATTTAGAATAATTAGCCACCTTCAAGAAAAACTGCTAAAGAGATACAACCGCTACTACTATATATGCTAATATATATAGTAAGCATCCAACAAAAATCTACAAGTACGTCTCCCATATGTGATTACGTCTTAGAACTTTGGCTAAAAAAATTGCTAACCAGAGCTCTGATACCAAATGTGACGACCGTCCATAACCCTGGCACTATACAAGAGAAATAATGCACTGAAAGATGTGCAAGGCTGTCATGGACGATCATCAGAGTAGGTAAACACAAGCAGAACCTATCGTAAAACTCACAATGCAAGGATAAAATATAATAGAACATATACAACAGGTAGTAGTAGTGAAGCAGAAACACTAGACTTCCATACAACTAGAAAGTAAGATCCACAAACTTGGAAATAATGTTTATTCAAAGTTACCTCACTACATCACCCAGAAAAGCAAACAGCAGAAATCCAATTATTGGCTAGTAGTAAAACAGGTACGTGAGCCTCCTGCTCGTCACTGATCAGCACCATCGTCCTCACTAAAGCATCACCTGTCACCTGCTACTTAGTCTGTCCATCCACAACCAGATGAACAGCCCAAGGTAATAAGAGGAAACATAAAACCTTGAGTCAAACAACAGTGTTAGTGAGCGATAAAACAGCTAACAAACTTCAACAATAAAGTGTATGAGAAAGGATAGATGAACATACTAATCTACCCACGACACCAGAGAAGAACTCAACCTTATCTTCCCCACATCGGACAATGATAGCCTTTACAATCCATTCAACCAAAGGAATAACAATTCATACATGGAAACCAGAGCAACCATTCAATCATGGAAAACACAATAACATCCAGATTATATAAGTCTCACACAGACAACCCTAATCGAGTTTAACATTCCCCAAGTACTCTACCCAGAGGCCTAGACCAATATCAGTTAAGCACTCAAAGAACATCTCTTTTGACTTTGGATAATCTATGTGAGATAGTACAAACAAAACAACCAATCATCCATGACTGACTCTGGCTATCACCGCCAATCCTACTTTGAAACCATCGTAAATCGTATGATAACCGACCTTGCCATATGTCAAGGGCTAATGGTAACCCCAGTTCTATCATAAAGTCTATATGTCCAACCTTGACAACTAGGCCTTTCAACGATACTCAAGGTACTCGACCAGTAACCTTCCGTCTATTGGGTGCCCCCATCGTACCCCTGTTTTAAGCCTGCTAGAACTTACGACAACGTTAATCTCTCGACCTCCGCATCTCTAGTCATCCAACCTCGACGACGTTTCATAGCTCAAGCAACCTTCTTGAGCAACCACAAAGTACTTTTTCAGAAAATGACCATGTTGGAAACAAACCATAACATCATCACTACCAACCACAACGTTTAAATGCTGCTAAAAACATGACGGATCCGCCCCCTTTTAGACCGACCCGACCCAAACTAGGCCGACCCGATCCAGCGCCCTTCTGGCTTCAAACTCGACCGATCCAACCAACACGACCGACCCGATCCAATCACCTATATGACCGACCCGATCCAAATATGACCCGATCCAAACATGATCCGGTCAGATCCACTCCTGTCCGATCCAACTTCGTTTTGGTCCAACTTCTGGCGATTCAACCTATGCCCGAGCCAACTCCTGGTCGATTCAGCCTATGGCCGAGCCAACTCCTGACCGAGCCAATTTCTGGCCAATTCAATCTATGGCGAGCCAATTCCTGCATATTGCAATTCAACTCCGATTTCGACCAAAACTTCGCCAAACGATGAATCCGACTAAACCAACTCAACCAAAACCATCAAACACAATCATAAACATATCATAACATTACTAACCACATGAATATGATGATTACCACAAAAATGACGTAAATCTCACCAAAAACCATTAAAATGAACATACGATCAAAATGAGAGATCTAACTAACTTAAACTTGTAATATGACACTAGATTAACGAGTAAAACTCGTTAGATTAGATAGTAGGGTGATGCATATGAAAATGAACTTGTAATGGTATAAATCTATGGTAAAACATCCCAATTTGATGAGAAACATGCACAAACACTCATATACTTCATTGCATTCATTTGAGAGATGTAAATCACTCACAGATTTGCCGAAACAACCAAAAACGATAGAAATAAGAATCCTGACAGCGAGGATTCCGAATCAAACCTCTCGATCTGATGAATTCACCTTTGAAATGATATAGATCTAGCCTCCAATGGTGTAGATCTATGATTTCTCCCCTTAGATTTGGATTTTTAACGGTGGAAAGGTGTTAGATGAAGAAAGAGATTAAACGCCTTCAAATGAGAGAATGGGGAAAATAAACCTTTTCCCTCCACTGTCACCCCCTATTTATAGGATTCCACTAAGGCTCCAAAACCTGAATAGCCAACTAAAAACCTCAAAACAGCGATTTCTCCCAAACCGCTATGCCAAACCCTTAATGTAACCACTCTATGGAAAGGCAGTCATCAATTCCTTTCCAATGGCATGGTCTCACCCTCTGATTTGACCTGAGTCAAAAGTTATGCCCTGTACAAGGCTGATAGGGGTAAAATGATCAAAAACAAAATCGGTAAAAATTATGGACATGTCTCACATCCCTGTAAGCAACATATTAAAAGATGAGAATGATCCAACCCTCAGAGAATAAAATAAAAATATTTTACGATCCTCAAATACATAAATTGTGGGTTGTTACAATATGTATGAGAGATGTACTTGAAAAGGGATTTTCATATATAAACACACACACCCTTAAGACATGCTTTTACACTAGGCTGTATCTCTTTCTTTGTTATTGTTTTTGGCTTAAGTACTATCTTAGGGAATTACCAGTAAAGGTTCCTTCTTAAAGATATTAGAAATGGATGTAAACTAACCCAATCTGGGAAATACGAGAAGACCTCAGAGTTTACTCGAATGGTTTCGAATATATTTAAGGACTGTGGAACAAGTCCCTATTGCTCCAACTCCCCCCAACAAAACCTGCAGCTCCACCCGTTGAAGTGGGCCTCGATTTTCCTCGTTAGTGCAAAGATTTCATCAATCTTAGTGATAAAGATTTATGTGAAACCGAAAGATTTCTAGGAGCCAAGTCATGGTATTTGAATGCAATCATATTTTTTAGGCTATAAGATGGGGAGGACCTGCTAAAAAGAAGAGTTGCGGCATGGCATCCTAAAGGTGAGACTTTGGAATGTTGGAATATGGTCTTATAAGAGAACGTGAGAATGATATTCATATGAAATGAATTCAAAGCCCGATTTGAGATAAACTTTATATCGAATGTTGAGGTTAGTCTATAATTGGAGAATTATACAGCTTAAGATAGAGAAGTCTACCATGAGGGAGTATATTTCTAAGTATATGGAGTTGTCAAAGTTTGGGAGACAACTAATGGATATGTCCATGAACAAGGCATTAAGATTTGTAAAGGGACTCAATTCTCCCATGAGAGAGACATCAACTACTTATATACATGAGACACGGAATACAGGCACTGTAAGAAGAGAGGAGATACCATGAGATATGGAAAGAATAAGAAGAAGATTTTGTTAAAGAAGAAGAAGAGAAGAAAGTTCAAGAAGGAACATAAGGTTTGTGGGAGGTGTCATAAGACAGGCCATGAGGCCAAGGACTGCAGAGTTAGATTGATTAAGAAAGATTTTAAAGGAAAGTGCTATAATTTCATGAGGAAGGGATAACTACTAGAAATTATCCCTAAACCAGCTAAGAGTAGAACAAATGGACAGAATTATGCTTTGGATGTAGCACCTCTTCAGTGTTAATTACCTAGAGACCAAGGGAAGGCAGTCCTCGAAGGAATTGTTTTTGTTTTTGGAACTTTTATCCATACCTTATTCGATTATGGTGCACCTCATTCCTTTGTGGAAAGGAATGTTGTTAATTTTTTGAAACTTCCTGCTTCAATCATTAGCAATTCGATTATGTTTTCAACCCTATCGGAGGTGCAACACAACTTTCTTTGATGTGTAAAGACCTAGTGTTAAATATCGCAATATCGATTTCTTTTGCAACACATGCATTCTTGGTTTTGAGGATTATGGATATGTTTTAGG
This sequence comes from Allium sativum, assembly GCA_030737875.1. Taxonomy (NCBI): domain Eukaryota; kingdom Viridiplantae; phylum Streptophyta; class Magnoliopsida; order Asparagales; family Amaryllidaceae; genus Allium; species Allium sativum. The sequence goes on from CM060920.1 coordinate 63,998,761, forward strand.
GATGGATTGTCTATCATATTATAGATCCATCCTCGTTTGCAACAGAAATTTTTTTTGCTTGAGGAGTTGTGGAGGCTGTAATTTGGAAATCTTATGTACAATGAAGAATGTAATGAATGTGACTCTATTATACTCATTATCTATAAATTTAGATGGACCATCTTCGGCGCCTCTTGTTTATGAGTTCCAAAACACCTTTGAAGAAGTTTCAGATCTCCAATTCCATAGACTAATTGCATTTAGGATTGATCTCGAGAAAGAAGCTAGATAAGTACTTTGCTTTTACGGCAGATGGCCTCCAAAGAATAGAGGGAATTCGATAAGATGATTTTCGAATTACTGCAAAAGTGATTCATTCTAAGAAGTATTTCTAAGTGCAGAGCACCCATGATTTTTCCCACCAAAGCATATGAATTATTGAGGCTTTGTGCAAATTATAGAGAAGTTAATAATTTGACGAGGAAGAATAGGCATCCCTTGCCAAGAATAGATGACTTATTTGACCATTTGGGAGGCTCAATGATCTTTTCTAAGTTGGATTTTGCAATGAGATTTCACTAGTTAAAAATTCTAAGGAGTGTAAGTCTAAGACATCGTTTAGGACACCTGCGGCTTGTTTGAATAGGAAGTGATTCCTTTTGGATTGATGAATGCCCATAAAGGCATTCTCGATAAGATTGTCGTAGTATTTATAGATGGCATCCTTGTTTTATCTAAGAATCGTAAAGTGCATGTGTATTTCCTAATGGAATTTCTAGAAACTTTGAGAAAGCATTAGCTTAAGGCGAATTTTTCTAAGTGTGCAACACCCCACACTTTTCTGATCCTAAACTTCGCTAAAAATCTAAACTCGAACACATCCAAGTAGGGAGTGTGTAAATCTGGTACCCGCAAATAAATGAGCATGCGCATAATCAGAGTACGATAAAATAAATCACAATGGAAACAAATAGTATAGACTAGTATTAACTTAAGTAACAACCTTTTTTTGAAAGTAAGTCACTTTGCCAATATTAAGCATGAGAGAGAACGAGAACCAAAACCAAATCTAAACACCTATGAGAACCGGACCTTCTCTAGAAACCTGGGAGGTTGTAACGAGGAGGGTGTCAGAAAATCAATTTCTGGTGAACAAGATGTTGTATATAACGGTGTTGTATATGCAATTATGTGATTTTTGTTTGATGATAACAAACAAATATATTTTATTTTAAATGTGTTCGTTACTGTACTGCTTCATATATACATCACTGATAGGAATATAATATTTATATTTAAACAGAATACTACTATACACGAATATAAACATTCAAACAATATTTTATTTAAATATAATATTTTATTTCAATATTCAAAACAGTACAACTTTTAACAACCCCACTATTTGTATACATTTCATTCAATTCCATGTACAGTGCTCCTCGTTACATATTCTCTCAGACACTCATTTTACATTTTCATATATACATCACTCATCATTCTGTGCATTCTTTACATTTTATATACACTCATTCACTGACTTTTGTCATCTTCAGTCTTCTGTCTTCACAGCTCAGTCCAATCATCATCTGCTTACCTGTCACAATGAAACACATACGCAGTACATTGCAATAGAAATAAAATTGAATACATGCAAATATGAATTTTATTTTTAAAATTTTATTTTCCTCATAATTTCGGTGTGTTTCTCATCATTTTTCTGACTCAATCTGATTGTTATATCCATCCGACTATGTCTTGATAGCTTGTGTTATTCACAGTGATACACTGTAAATATCACAAGCCGGACAGTATGTATATACGATGTAGTGACAAGAAAACTTGACTGATGGCCGCATATACACACATGTATAATATATACATGCATGCACTGCCTCGCCAATCAGTGTGCAACTGATGAGAAGCCACGTGGACCATCTCGACTCAGTACACATGAAAACAAAGTCAACATAAGCAAATCATGGTTAAAGTGCATATATGTTCCATGGTGCGCAAATACATGTTGAATACAAGCAGCTGGAAAGATGGTGCATAGCAAGGCATGTATACAAGTGAACATGGTGGACATAAACAACATTCTCAGCAAAGTCAACATATGTATGAACAAGCAGGAAGATTGCAAGTGCCACATCAAGTCAAGGGGACAAAAAGCTTTCAAATGGAGTAGCTAAAGTGCACAAATTCTTTTCAGATCAACATGCAATGTTTCATGCAACACAAATGGTTGGTACAGCAAATTCAAGTGGCATGTACATGAAGTGCACAACATGAAGATGTATACACAGACCATCAGGAACTCAAGGACAGTGAGCGACAAAAAATGGCAACATATATTATGGAGCAAGAACAAAATGCAGCATATATCAAAGTGACATAGGTATAAATGGACAAGTGCAATGGTGAATCAACATACAAGATAAAGCACAAGATGGTGCAACATGAATCATAGTTCAATTCAGCAAAGTGGGTGCATCAGTTCAGTTCAGTAATGCATGGACATGCAAGCATTTAGTCAAGTATAGTGGCATTACAGCACATGCAGTTCAAGGAATAAGCAATGCAAGACTTAGCATGTCACACATGTGTCTACATTTACATAGAGAAAATCATCAAAATAGTTAACTTTTTCATATGCAACAGGGTGCAAACAAGAAAGGAAGTAGAGCTTTTTAGGACAGGGTAATTCCATGACAAATTTCCAGTATTGGCAAAACAGTCAAGGAAGTATGGAATATACTTTGAGAAATCAGTGTTTTGTTTTCAGATACTATAACACTGTTTCGGGAATCAAATAAATGGCAAGAAGTCTTTCCTGAATGCAACTAATTAAGGAATACACAATCATCATTTTTGGCAAGGTTTATCTGGTTCTAGATTTACATACAATCAATGAAAGGGGCATGCTTCAATTTAACAACAAACATTTTTTGGGAAAAATTCATGTCTGGTTTCAAATTGTTTTTCCAAAAATATACAGTGCTAAATCAAGGGACAAATAAATTTTATCGGATGCCAAATTGAATACCAAGTTCACAAATTGATTAGAGTCGAGCAAATCATCCATATCCATTCAACATTTCTTTTTAATCTAGGGACCACAATTCTTTTGTTTCCAGTTTTGTTTTTCTGGAAATCCATCAAGTTTAATCACGCAAGGGATCATTTTCTAATATCCAGAATTTATCAAAGTCGTTTCAATCGAGGGTAGTTAAAAGGGGAAACTCAAAATCAGCCAAGCAAGTCTAAATTTCATAAATTAACAAATAACTTGCAGAAAATCACAGAAATTGTTGTGGAAACTGATTGTGAATCAAGCAACAAATTTATTCACGCAAGGGGAAAATTCAAATTAGAGAATCATTGAATGTCCAGAAACTCATCCACTAATTACTCAAAGTCGGGATTTTTCAAATGGGGAAATACTCAAGAAAACCAGGTCAAGTCATTAACGTGAAATCAGAGAATTCGAGGGTTTCTATACCCTATAATTACACCATTACATAACACGCACAAGGGATCGAAACCAAACAAATTCATACGAGATCTAAGAAATCAAAATCAGATAACTCACTTTTTTCTCAAGAGTTTCGATCGCTAGAATTCCTCAAATCAGCTGTGAAGCAAGCCATCAAAGAATCGAAGTTGATCAGAGAACCAAACTCTTTCCAGCAAATAAAAGATACGATTTGAGGATCACGATAAACCCTAGAAAATACCCTAGCCGCCATTCTTTTTCTTAAACAAACAGATCAGGACAAAATATTTGGGTGCACCAATTTTTGAAGTATGGCCGGCCAAATTGAAGATTAAAGGGAGATTTTTTAACTAGGGTTTAGTTGGTTTTTAGTTTTAATTTTGTGTTGTATTTTCTTTTTGTTTTAAAATTCGTCCAATCAGTTCTAGAGTCTGTAAAATCTAGGGGAGATCCATTTAGGGTATTAAATGGTAGCTTACTAGAGTCTGTAAAAACTAGGGTTAAGTGTTACGGGTTTGTAATACGGGAAAATCTAGTCGAGGGGATATCGATCAGTCTAGGTTTTGAGCGTAGGGTTAGTACAGGAGCAGGGAGTGCGAGTTTACAGTGTTTGTAAGCGGGATCTGTTATCCACTCCTAGTAAAAACCTTAGGAATGCAGCAGTAGGCAGGATTTTGCCGAAGCTGGGTATATCGTGTGTTATTTACTTTATGTATTTTTATTTCTTCTGCATTATGTGATCTGTGAATATTTTAATATCCCGTAATATCTACACTCTGCGATAATTTGTGATAAACCCTATTCACCCTCCCCCCCCCCCCCTCTAGGGTTAATCTACATACAACAAGTGGCATCAGAGCAGGTTATTTTATTAACCCTAGAATCATGGATCCTAGTTGTCAGTCTTCTGAGAGTCAGTCCAGTCGTATTCCATCTTTTTTTAATGTCATAAGGTTTTTAAATTGGAAATTAGAAATGGAATTATATTTAAAATCTGTTGATATTAAATGTTGGGATACTGTTATTAATGGGTATGATATGGTCAGTAGGAACGATATTGGATTTAATTCTCGTGCTATTCACATTTTGTATTCTTAAATTGATGATGTCCAATATAACCTTATCTCTCATTTCTTGACTGTACAGGAAATCTGGAATACTCTCAATACGAAGTATGGACAAATTGACAGCAACAGCTCAATACCAAAAATGATCAACTCAGATTCATATCTATGCTCGTAAGAAGAAACAAATAAAAATTCAAGTAGATCAGACGATGGAGACTCAACAGACAATGAAACTGAAAGCTTCTCATATGAAGATTTGGTTTATATGTGTACTGATTTAACAAAAAATCATTGATAATCTCCGTCGTAAAAACAAATCTTTAAAATCTAAAAATCACAAGTTGAATAACAAAATTAACTGTTTGGAATCAGAATTTACAAATGTCATAAAATTAGAAAATTGTGATTGTGAAAATTGTTTGAAATTAAACTCTGATCTCGTTCATCTCAATAATAACATTCAAAGACTTGAAGAAGAAATTCTGATTTGAAAAGATAACGAGATTGAGCTGAAAGATGCAAATAATTCTTTACAAAAGGAACTTAAAAAATTTAGGACTATCAAAAATTCTAAACATGAAATTGTTGAAAATGATAGTTTGTTGAAAATAGATCTGATTTTAAGTGAGCTTGAAAAAGAGATTGAAAATCTCAAGAAACTTGAATTTGAAAAACAAATTAAAATTGAATCAGAGATTTTTGAATCCAAGACAAAATTAAAATGCTTGAAAACGAAAATTTGAATTTGAAACAGAATGATACTGAAAGGAGGAAGATCAGCATTAATCGTTGTTCAAATCTGATTAAAGAAAATTCTAATCTTAAATCCAAAATCAGCAATCTTGAATTGAGTTTGAAACGTTTTTCAACCGGTGAAAAATCTTTGTATATGTTGTTGCAAAACCAAAGTCTATTGGAAATAAATGTGGTCTTGGCTTTGGGAGAAATAATGTTTTTGAAAATCGAAATTCTAATGATTTTAAAAATTCTTCAAACTGCTTTGGAATGAATCGATATGAAAACTCTAACTCTGATAATCTCAAAGGATTTTTGGATCATAAATGTGATGTGAATTTGTTTTATAATAATCCATTTGAACATTCCTGGATCCCAAAAAGAAATAAAACAAAATTCGTTAAATTCCAAATAGATCTGGGTTCCTAAAGACACAAAGATAGATTCGAATGGATTGTTATACAAATAGATTTGGGTGCCAAAAGATATGAATACAACTGTGAGTGGTTTTAGCAATTTTGTTAGACCACTCGATCCTTTAAACTGTTAGGTACTGAAGGTGGTTGAGGAACTGCTGCGCTAAAAGGAAATTTGAAATCAAGCTGGTCTATAATTCTGTATCGTTTACAGTTCCTTTAGCCAAGATCTGATGAGTTAGGGATTCTATTGTTTACATCGATTTCAGGTATAACCTCTAAACTCGTCTTTGTAAATATATTTTTTCTTTTTGTATTCCTCCTTCTACCCCTTCTGGATTTTTTTCTTTGATTTTTCTTAGTTGATATGTCACTGTCATATCATTGTAACTTCTTTTGAGCTTCGTTGACTTCCAATTGCAGTATTCATGATCTTTTGGAAATGCGCTTTATATGAATAGAACTCTAATGTCTTTAATAATTTCCAGATCTTGAATTTAAACTTGCAAATATCTGCAATTGTTTTGAAGTTTATTTTTTTTTATTTCTGAATTCATAACAGTGTTGATGTATTCCTTTCATATCTTGAATGTTGTTAATTTGAATTCTAAATTTTTGAAGATCTGAAAATTTGATGAAATTTTACGCACCTCTTCTATTCTGAGTTTCTTCTAATTCATTTTAGAAAAGCTTGAAATATTATACTCATTACAGCAATCTGCTATTTATTAGTTGTGATAATTTCATTATTTTTCAGATTGGCTTGGATATTTTGAAATGTCTTGAATTATAGTGATACATCTAGAAATTCATCTTATATTCATGATCATTTTATGGTTGAAATCTGTTTGTTTCAAATCGTTTGAAATACTTGATATTCTGACTCTCACATACCTCTTAAATTTGAAATTATCAATCTTGTGTGACAGATTCATTATATCTCAAAACTTGACATTGATTCAAGTGATTTCAAATAAATTATTTTTTAATTTCCTGGATCATGAATATCTCTTATTTGATGTAAATGATTTGAAATTACTCATGCGCTTGTCATAAACTTTTAAAAAAAAAAATCTTTGAATAATTTGGTTCTTGAAATTTATTGGTATATCATGGTTATTTGATTTGAATATCTTTTTGTTTAAAATCATTTGAAATTGTTGATTTATTGAATCTCACACATATCTCGAATCAAAAATTATTAATCTGGTGTGCTCGATTCATTGAATCCTGATATCTTAATATTCCATCAAATGATTTAAATGGTATTTTTAATCTTGAATCATGATCATCTTATGTGACCGTCATCCTGACAAGTTTGCTTTGAGACTATTTGTGCTGCCCTGCTATTGATTTGGAAATTTTTTGGAAACTGCATGCTTTAATTTGTCTGTTGCTCTGATAAATGGTTTTAAATTGTTGAGTTGTCTGCTTGGGCTCTGTGAATAAAATTCTATTGTCTGAGATATCCTTGTTTGTCTCTAGTAAAATCCTCATTAATTGAGACATCAAGGGGTATCAGTTTAGAAGTACTGAATTATTTATTCTCATCATGTATATATTTCTTAATTCCCCATGTCTTGTACAGATCTATATATTCCTCTTGTAATTGTTTTTCAATTTTAAAATTATTTATTGATTATTCATTCAGAAATTGAAATCAATATCCAAATTGAACTATATTTATAATTCATCAAAATTATTATTAGATTTTGAAATTGTGATGAATTGTGACTGCAGTATATTTCACAACAAGAGGAGATTTTATTTAGATTTTCATGATGGTTGAACATTTATTATAATATCTTTGAATTGGCAATTATTTCACGACCATCCCTTTATCTGTCATCAATCTGCCATTCATGATAATTTTATATTAATGTGGAGAGTTAAAATGTTTTAAAAATCTTTTTGAATAAACAGTGAAAATATTTGTGATAGAAATGGGACTATGTTATTATTCAGAATTAGTGATAATTGAAAATTTTCAACAATCCCATTACAGTCGAACATATTTCATAATATAATTAATTTAGAAATTTATTTCACAGTCCATTTCTATACCTACCACATTTTTATCATTCATATTGGTTTTATATACCGAGGAGTTTTTCTTTTGAAGCTGAAAATGATAAGTATATAATTAATTCATAAGTTTGTTTCTAACCTCATCTAAAAATCCAAGATCTGGTCATGCATGGTTAAGAGATTACTTATATTTAAGCTGCAACTGATCCCATTCAAAAATCCAAGATCTGGTTATGCGTGGTCAGTGTGCTCTTAAATTAAAAGAAATAGAAAAGAAATTAATTTGAATAAATAAATTTTATGAATTTCTCCTTGGTATGTGAAAACCATCCTATCAATCCATGTTCTAATCTGTGAAATGTGTTAATATCTTATGACGTATTATGATTTGTTGATTGATAACTATTGGGATTTGAGATTATATTTTTTTCACTTAAATTGAATTTTTTACTATAGTCCAAATCCATCGTTGTTTTTATGCTTAATTTTACGAAAATTCTTTTGGAAATAATTGGAAAATATTCATATTTTTTAACTCTCTCCATCTTTTATAAATTCATCGTAAATCCGTCATTCTCTAAAATGTGAAATATGCCTCAGAATATTATAATTTTTGCTTGACTGATTGAGATTTATGTTGAACATTCATCCTCTTAAGCTGAAATTATATTTTTAGTCACTTTTCATCTATATTTTAAATTTTGAATCCTTTTGATGATAACAAAAGGGGGAGAATGTGTTGAGATTTTGATTTATGAGTGAATATTATATAAATACTCTAATGGGTTGAGATTTTGATTTATGAGTGAATATTTTATAAATATTTTTAATTTTGAAAATTTATTCATTTTTCATTTCTTTTTTACTCATTCACAGTTACAGGGGGATTTTCTGTTGTAGTGGGTGCTTTCAAATAGGGGGATTCAGTTCCTCACTGTCAAACACATTTATTATATTCAATATCTTAATATATTTTTTGTCATCATCAAAAGGGGGATATTGTTGTATATAACGGAGTTGTATACACAATTATATGATTTTTGTTTGATGATAACAAACAAATATATTTTATTTTAAATGTGTTTGTTACTGTACGGTTTCATATATACATCACTGACAGGGATATAATATTATTATTTAAACAGAATACTAATGTACATGAATATAAACTTTCAAACAATATTTTATTTAAATATAATATTTTATTTCAATATTCAAAACAGTACAACTTTAACAACTCCACTATTTGTATATATTTCATTCAATTCCATATACAGTGCTCCTCAGTGCATATTCTCTCAGACACTCATTTTACATTTTCATATATACATCACTCATCACTCTGTACATTCTTTTAATTTCATATACACTTATACACTCATTCACTATCATCTTCAGTCTTCTGTCTTCAAAGCTCAGTCCAGTATCATCTGCTTACGTGTCACAATGAAACACACACACAGTATACTGCAATAGAAATAAAATTGAATACATGCAAACATGAATTTTATTTTTAAAATTTTATTTGCCTCAGAATTTCGGTGTGTTTCTCATCATTTTTCTAACATGATCTGATTTTCATATCCATCTGACTGTGTCTTGACAGCTTGTGATATTCATGGCAATACATTGTAAATACCACAAGGCGGACAGTGTGTATATACGATGCAAGGAAAAGAAATCTTGACTGATGGCTGCATATACACACGTGTATAATATATACATGCGTGCACTGCCCCGCCAATCAGTGTGCAACTGATGAGTAGCCACGTAGACCATCTCGACTCAATGCACTTGAAAACAAAGTCAACACAAGCAAATCATGGTTCAAGTACATATATGTTGCATGGTGCGCAAATACGTGTTGAATACCGGCAGCTGGAAAGATGGTGCATAGCAAGACATGTATACAAGTGAACATGGTGGACATAAACAACATTCTCAGCAGAGTAAACATATGTATGAACAAGCGGGAAGATTGCAAGTGCCCCATCAAGTCAAGGTGACAAAAATCTTTTAAATGGAGTAGCTAAAGTGCACAAATTCTTTTCAGATCAACATGCAATGTTTCATGCAACACAAATGGTTGGTACAGCAAATTCAAGTGGCATGTACATGAAGTGCACAACATGAAGATGTATACACAGACCATCAGGAACTCAAGGATAGTGAGCAACAAAAAATGGAAACATATATTATGGAGCAAGAACACAATGCAGCATATATCAAAGTGACATAGGTATAAATGGACAAGTGCAATGGTGAATCAACATACAAGGTGAAGCACAAGATGGTGCAACATGAATCATAGTTCAATTCAGCAAAGGGTGCATCAGTTCAGTTCAGTAATGCATGGGCATGCAAGCATTTAGTCAAGTATAGTGGCATTACAGCACATGCAGTTTAAGGAAGAAGCAATCCAAGACTTAGCATGTCACACATGTGTGTACACTTACATAGAGAAAATCATCAAAATAGTAAACTTTTTCATATGCAACAGGGTGCAAACAAGATGGGCAGTAGAGCTTTTTAGGACAGGGTAATTCCATGACAAGTTTCCGGTATTGGCAAAACAGTCAAGGAAGTATGGAATATACTTTGAGAAATCAGTGTTTTGTTTTCAGAAACTATAACACTGTTATGGGAATCAAATAAATGGCAAGAAGTCTTTCTTGAATGCAACTAATTAAGGGATGCACAATCATAATTTTTGGCAAGGTTTATTTGGTTCTAGATTTACATTCAATCAATGAAAGGGGCATGCTTCAATTTAACAGCAAACATTTTTTGCGAAAAATTCATGTCTGGTTTCAAATTTGTTTTCCAAAAATATACAGTGCTAACTCAAGGGACAAATAAATTTTATCGGATGCCAAATTGAATACCAAGTTCACAAATTGATTAGAGTCCAGCAAATCATCCATATTCATTCAATATTTCATTTTAATCTAGGGACCACATTCTTTTGTTTCCAGTTTTATTTTTCTGGAAATCCATCAAGTTTAATCATGTAACGACTTAAAAATTTCGATGTTTAAAATATAAAGTAAATTTAGTATTTAACGTTAATAATCGAAATTTATATTCGAAATTTTACTTGGAATTTGGAAGTCTAGTTTATTTCAATTTGGTTATGAATTAATCTGGTATGTATAAATTTAATTTCGATATTTGAATGTTATGGATTTAAATTTAATTTTATTATATTATTAATACATCATTTTAAATTTATTTCCAATAAATGACAATTTATGATAGGATGAATGATGATTTATAACAAAGGAAAAGTTTGTCAAATTGTATGTATGTTTGAAATCATTAAATTTGAACAATTGTTTATAAAAGGAAATTTAGTAGTTGAATCTTTGATTTGTTTAAAGACTTATTACATGAACAAATATGATAATCAGTATTTAAATCAACATTTTAATTTAATTCATTAAAAGAAATTGTAAAGAAATTAAATTCCAATGATATATATAGCATATGTTTAACTAGCGTGGTTAGCGAAATTTATGGTAACATTAATAATCTAATAAAATATACATGTACATTTCTCAATATAAGTATATTTTTAAACCTGGGTTTGAAATGATAATCGTGAAATAATAACCATAATAACGTAGAAACGGTTTGACATGTGAATTTACTCCAACTTTAAATTGGATCGAAATTTGAACTGCGTACATTTAAGGTTAATTAAAGGAAATTTTAACAGTATGGAAATATAATTCTATTCTTAAATTTTGCTGCAAACGTAAATTATTAATAAGCAATAGGAATATCAGATCTTGAACATAATTATTCTGCATAAAATTATTTCGGGAATGTATAAGTTTAAATGTCAATGTTTGTTCGTCAAATTTAGTGATCGCTGTTCGTTTAAATATATATTTTTTTCTATAAATGTTTAGCGGTCCATAAACCGGATTTAATTCTGATTCGTAATGAATCTAAATTAATTGACATACGATGGAAATAATACGAAGTAATAAATGGTAAACCGGATTTAATTCTGATTCGTAATGAATCTATATTAATTAACATACGATGGAAATAATACGAAGTAATAAACGGTAAACATTAAATACATTAGGAAGAGGTAGATAAAATTAATTAAATAAACAAGCATATGAAACGATAACATTAAATACACATTAAGTATATTAAACAATTTTCCAGGTTTGCTTTTGACGTTACTAAGTATTAAAAAAGGCACTGTATAGCCTAGCAAAGAAATCGCTGCTTCCATTTAAAACCCCTTGATTAATTCTCCAACTTTCATGTGACCATTAAAATATATATAAATGAAAAGCTGCTGCCCTTCCACTCCAACAAACAAAATAAGAAAAGCTAAATAAAAGGAGACACATAATACTCCATCTCAAACCCAACATTTTAACCCTTCGCCACCTATCCCTTCCCTCTGAACGCGTCACCACCATGGAGACTGTAAGCTACAACCGCACCGTCCATTGCTTCCGATTGAACTACTACGAGCTCCAGATCTATGCGCCGTTCAACAACTACATCACTACTCCTATTCTTCGCGTTTTGAGGTGAGTAAATGCTCACGATTGATTAATTCTTGTTTAAGGATTTTGACTTTGGTGTAAACTAAATTACATGGTAAATCCATTGTGTGGTTTGACACTTAGAAGTTGTATTTTCTACTGTTGCTGGAGCATGGCCATGACCTCAAAATACTTGTTTAGCAAATTTTATTCAAGTTAGTAGCCTGGTAACTAAAACAATGTTACACTGGCATGAAACACCCTATATTGTCTTGATTTCATACGTGCATGAAACTCATAAAATTGCCAACATGATACTTGTTTTGCATGTGTAGTCTTATGCTATTTTGACTGGTGGAATATTTTGTTTTTCCTTGCCTGCACGTCCTCTTGTTGTGACCATACAAGTACCAAGTAGTTGCACTGTTGTGTTTTGTCCTTGATATATGAATGTTTATATACCATGGGGCTTACCGTTTTGTCTACTTTGTACCTTATTTGACAGGAAAATAAAACTAAAATACAAGTAAATGGAAGAGAAAAAAAAAGAACCTGAAGTATCCATTTTATATGCTAGTGTATTCTCATAAGTTTGCATATAAATTACCCATATTGCTGATTTTACCGAATTGGTCATGTTGTAATGTTTACCATCTTCACTGAAATCCAGCATACACCATAAATACTCATTGATTACAGGAGTCTATCTCCTTTATTTAAGGTTGCGAGTATGTACTGTAGGTTGCTTTTGGGCACTCCTTCACAAGTAGAACTTATTTTTAATGATATATAATTATGTTGTGTGCATGCAAAAGAACTTGTTTATATTAGTTGTGATGAACTATGCATTTTCGTTGTTCATAGAATGAACTACCTAAACTAGCCTTGGCAAACATTACTTGTTCTTGTGTTGGAGTAAAATTGGGTATGTGAACTTACATTTAAAGGTTTGGGAAAGTATATACATACATACACTTGATATGTTTAACCGCCAGTTTACATGAGCAATCACCATTTGAGATTTTATTCCTGCGTATATACTGTCTGAAGTAGAAATGTCTTTTATTTTTTTTCCTTTTATTTTATTATTATTATTATTATTATTTTTTGATAAAAATTCAAGTGGCAGTCTTTACCTAGGTTTGATGCCCGAATATCTAATGGCTGTTAAGATTTACTATTATATTCAGTTTATATTGAAGTTAATTTACTTGAACAACGATTAATCCTGATCCGAGTGTTTGTTGTGTTTCCTTTATGCAGTACGCTTGGGTCAGATACGAGCATTGAAGATTTTAAAGAATTCGGCTCTCAATGAAGTGGAGAAGCGTAAAGACGCATGTGGCGTGCTCGACAAAAATCGTAAAGCTTTATTTATTTAAAGAATTTCATGTAATGTACTTATAATTTAATATTCTTCCGCTGTATAAAAATTGTTTGTAAACTCTGATACTTTATGAAATTTTATACCGCTGTATATATTTGTCTTGTGTGATTCTGTGTAAATTCTGTTTAAACCTGCTAAGCTAAATAACAATCTTTCATTTTGAACGTTCCGAGTTGGTTTAAATACCGACTTAGAGTGGTCAAAAAGGCAGGTTGTTACAGTTGGTATCAGAGCTGGTTAGAGAATGTGATAGGGGGTTCTCGCTTGGCTGTTTGGTGCCGAGCAGGAGACTCTTACCCCTACACATCCCAATGGGAAGATTGGGTTGGTTGTTGCAGTCGAGAGGCTGGCCGTAAAATCAGTTCTGAGGTATCACTGTATGTCATGGTGGGAGGTTAGCCCACTTCCTGATGGTTGCAAAGCCTAGGGCCGTTACAGTTGGTATCAGAGCTTTGGTTTGACAAAGCTTAGCTTATCGGGTTTAAAAATTCATTAGAGATAGAGTAGCAATACTCTAGAATGAGTGGAATTATCACAAGAATCACTATTGAGAGAGCGTATTTTGAAATTTTGAATTATACTGAAATTAAAGTAATAGTTTCGAAAAGCAAATTTTTTTATTTTTTTTGAAATATAATCTACGATAAGAGTTTTGAGTATTTTATTCAACGTCGAGATTGGACTGTCAAATATGTAAGGATTTTGAATATACGCCTAGCTAACGTATATACAAAGTCCAATATATACGAGACTGATATAGAATCACATTCTAGTCGCTTGGAAATAATTCTGGGGATGATCGCGACATCACTTGTATTCATTTTCGAGTTTCGAAAATGGGATGACTGTATGATTCTGATTTAAACGTCGATAAATACTTGAAACCGATTAGATGAGCATGTTTGGATAAAATTTAATAAATCGTTTTGATAAATTAATATGAACTGAAATAGATAAGCGACATATCAAAAATTTTGTAAAGTATAAATTGAAATTGCAAATGAATTCGATGAAATTGGGAATAATTTGAATAAAGATTCAAATAGAAATGAATGTTTAAAAATATAATTTTGCCGTTTCACTTGTTTTGTTTTTTGGCCTTGACTTTCCGTTATTTTTCGCCTATCGTTCGAACCATTCGGGCTTAAATTTTTGAAACTATCCAAAACTTATCCCGATCCTTTGAATTGCTTTAACAAAATATATGGACAAGTCAAAATTTGAAAATTGGTTTTAAAAAAAGAACATGGAATGAATGAAAAATTCAAACTTCAAATGAAAAATTAAAATGAGAAATTTGAGTTGTGATCTAACTTGAACAATTAGTTCAAACTAAAGGTTTCAAATTTAACTTTTAGTTAAATTTGAGTTTGATTACGACATTGAAATCGATGTTAGCTAAATTTTGTAAAGTTCGGGAAATTTAGTTCGGATTGGAATATTTCCTAAAAATAGTATTTATTTTATAACTATTATATGTTTTATTATTATTTTATGTGAACTAAAGTATAACTTTTATCTGTCTTATTTAATTATTCTCTACCAAATCTATTTTGATTTTCGAACTACTCTGCAAACTATTTTTATTAAAATATATTTAATTTATTCAAACCTATTTTGTCAAACCTATTTAATTTACTTAAACTATTTTATATCATAACTTATCTAATTTATTCAAATTCTATTTTTCTAAATACTTATTTACTCGAACCTATTTTATTTCAAGCTTACTTTTTTAAAACTAATTTGAGATAAATTATTTATTCCCGATCCGAGCAATTTTACCCGAAGTAATTGAATGTAAAGATTCAACTGAATAATGATATTCTTTGATGTGTAAGCTAAATCAAATATGAATTTTGAAATTCGATTAATTTGTGAATATGAACTAGTTTTGAAATGAAATTGAATATTCATATCAATTGTGAAATCAAAACTAAATTGGTATTGAAATGGAATTTTGTGAAATCTTATATAATGGAATTAATATAAGAATGATATGTTGAAATGTGATTTGGACAGCAAATCTTATGAAAGTTGATATTTATATAAGTGTGGAAATGAAATAGTTTTGAAAGCTATGACTACTAAAATTTTGAATTCGGCAAAGATTCGATATTGAACAATTTGATTCTTATATAAAAATTGGAAGTTATATAAGTATGTGGTGAGTTAAATATTACAGATTTGAACGAATCCCGATTGGAAAGTAAGAAAACTTTTGTAAATGGAATTTTATATAAGCACGATATATGTGACGTACGAAATGAAATATACTATATGCAGTATTATCTGTTTTGAAGTGGAAGACATGGAAAGTACTTTCCATTGAAAATCGTGATCCTACTTGATAGGGTTGCATTGGAACTCCGCACGGGGTGTCCATTGGAAATCGGGGTCCTACTCGGTAGGAACACGTACTGGAATCCCACTCGGTGGGGTCACTTTGATTTATCTATATTCACTTGATGTTTCATAGCGTAATTCGAGGGGCGAGATACCTACAGTTACAAGCGATTCCACTGGGATAGTGGCGTAACCGCTGCGTAAATGCGATCTATAACCATAGCGAAATTCGAGGGGCGAGATGCCTACTGTTACAAGCGATTCCACTGGGATAGTGGCGTAACCGCCATGTAACTGCGATCTATGGCAACAACCATGGTGAAATTCAATTGGGTGTGATACCTACGGGCACAAGCGATTCTACTGGGATAGTAGCGTAACCGCCGCGTGTTCGCAATCCATGGGGGAATGTATTTTTCATATCTATTTTTAAAAGTTTTTAAGTATTTTCACTGGAAGTCGAAATAAGTATAGTGAGTACTTGGAGATTTTTAGTCGTGCGTCTGATCAACGTATGTCTAAAACTTTTATGAACGAAAATAAACTTGTTAAGATTTCAAGTTATAGAAGTATTTTGACTTTAAATAACAAAATCAATACCATGGAAATTTAATATTATACCACCTCAACATAATCAACTAAGAAAGAGGTTTTGAATGTTTTGCAAGTTTACAGCTTTGAAATATATTAAAATACTAATTTTCATCTTGGAAAAGAAAAGAATTAATGGAATAAATACGTACTTGAACGAAAATATTCCATTCGCATAATAATTCTGATTCAGTTTGAATATACGATTTTGATTCTAAATAGAATTGTCTTCTTCTTTCTCGACGGCAAACAATGATAAGAGTTTTTGATATGAATCTGAAATTCTTTATCCTAGTTTATTGCTATGCAAGGGGAATATAAGTTTCTAATCAAGAAGTTGAATCAGAAGTTCGCACTAGCGTGATTGGGGTAACAATACTAATTAGAAATAAAAAAAATTATGTGTTTGAACAAGTAATCAAAGTCGATGTGTGTATGAATGATATATCGTTTAGGTACCAGTTTCTTATTTCGTTCCTTTTCGAGGACGAAAAGCTTTAAGTGGGGAGATTGTAAAGACTTAAAAATTTCGATGTTTAAAATATAAAGTAAATTAAGTATTTAACATTAATAATCAAAATTTATATTTGAAATTTTACTTAGAATTTGGAAGTCTAGTTTATTTCAATTTGTTTTGAATTAATCTGGTATGTATAAATTTAATTTCGATATTTGAATGTTATGGATTTAAATTTAATTTTATAATATTATTAATACATGATTTTAAATTTATTTCCAATAAATGACAATTTATGATAGGGTGAATGATGATTTATAACAAAGGAAAAGTTTGTCAAATTGTATGTATGTTTAAATCATTAAATTTGAACAATTGTTTATAAAAGGAAATTTAGTAGTCGAATCCTTGATTTGTTTAAAGACTTATTACATGAACAAATACGATAATCAATATTTAAATCAACATTTTAATTTAATTCATTAAAAGAAATTGTAAAGAAATTAAATGCCAACGATATATATAGCATATGTTTAACTAGCGTGGTTAGCGAAATTTATGGTAACATTAATAATCTAATAAATTATACATGTACATTTCTCAATATAAGTATATTTTTAAACCTGGGTTTGAAATGATAATCATGAAATAATAACCATAATAACGTAGAAACGGTTTGACATGTGAATTTACTCCAACTTTAAATTGGATCGAAATTTGAACTGCGTACATTTAAGGTTAATTAAAGGAAATTTTAACAGTATGGAAATATAATTCTATTCTTAAATTTTGCTGCAAACGTAAATTATTAATAAGCAATAGGAATATCAGATCTTGAACATAATTATTCTGCATAAAATGATTTCTGGAATGTGTAAGTTTAAATGTCAATGTTTGTTTGTCAAATTTGGTGATCGCTGTTCGTTTAAATAATTTTTTTTCTATAAATGTTTAGCGGTTCGTAAACCGGATTTAATTCTGATTCGTAAGGAATTTAAATTAATTGACAAACGATGGAAATAATACGAAATAATACGAAGTAATAAATGGTAAATCGGATTTAATTCTGATTCGTAATGAATCTAAATTAATTGACATACGATGGAAATAATACGAAGTAATAAATGGTAAACATTAAATACATTAGGAAGAGGTAGATAAAATTAATTAAATAAACAAGCATATGAAACAATAACATTAAATACACATTAAGCATATTAAACAATTTTCCAGATTTGCTTTTGACGTTACTAAGTATTAAAAAAAGGCACTGTATAGCCTAGGAAAGAAATCACTGCTTCCATTTGAAACCCCTTGATTAATTCTCCAACTTTCATGTGACCATTAAAATATATATAAATGAAAAGCTGCTGCCCTTCCACTCCAACAAACAAAATAAGAAAAGATAAATAAAAGGAGACATATAATACTCCATCTCAAACCCAACGTTTTAACCCTTCGCCACCCATCCCTTCTCTCTAAAGCCGTCACCACGTGGAGACTGTAAACTACAACCGCACCATCCGTTGCTTTCGATTGAACTACTACGAGCTCCAGATCTATGCGCCGTTCAACAACTCCATCGCTGCTCCTTTTCTTTGCGTTTTGAGGTGAGTAAATGCTCACGATTGATTAATTCTTGTTCAAGGATTTTGACTTTTGTATAAACTAAATTAAATGGTAAATCCATTGTGTGGTTTGACACTTAGATGTTGTGTTTTCTACTATTGCTGGAGCACGGCCATGACCTCAAAATACTTGTTTAGCAAATTTTATTCAAGTTAGTAGACTGGTAACTGAAACAATGTTACACTGGCATGAAACACCCTATATTGTCTTGATTTCATACATGCATGAAACTCATAAAATTGCCAACATGATACTTGTTTTGCATGTGTAGTCCTATGCTGTTTTGAATGGTGGCATATTTTGTTTTTCCGTTTCTGCACGTCCTCTTGTTGTGACCATACAAGTACCAAATAGTTGCACTGTTGTGTTTTGTCCTTGATATATGAATGTTTATTTACCATGGGGCTTACCATTTTGTCTACTTGGTACCTTATTTGACAGGAAAATAAACTAAAATACAAGTAAATGGAAGAGAAAAAAAAAGAACCTGAAGTATCCATTTTATATGCTAGTGTTTGCTCATAAGTTTGCATATAAATTACCCATATTGCTGATTTTACCGAATTGGTCATGTTGTAATGTTTACCTTCTTCACTGAAATCCAGCATACACCATAAATATTCATTGATTACAAGAGTCTACCTCCTTTATTTAAGGTTGCGAGTATGTACTGTAGGTTGCTTTTGGGCACTCCTTCACAAGTAGAACTTATTTTTAATGATATATAATTATGTTGTGTGCATGCAAAAGAACTTGTTTATATTAGTTGTGATGAACTATGCATTTCAATTGTTCACAGAATGAACTACCTAAACTAGCCTAGGCAAACATTACTTATTCTTGTGTTGGAGTAAAATTGGATATGTGAACTTACATTTAAAGGTTTGGGAAAGTATATACATACATACACTTGATATGTTTAACCGCCAGTTTACATGAGCAATCACCATTTGAGATTTTTTTTTCCTATGTATATACTGTCTGAAGTAGAAATGTCTTTTAACTTTTTTCCTTTTATTTTATTATTATTATTTGATAAAAATTCAAGTGGCGGTCTTTACCTAGGTTTGATGCCCGAATATATAATGGCTGGTAAGATTTACTATTATATTCAGTTTATATTGAAGTTAATTTACTTGAACAATGATTAATCCTGATCTGAGTGTTTGTTGTGTTTCTTTTATGCAATACGCTTGGGTCAGATACGAGCGTTCAAGATTTTAAAGAATTCGTCTCTCAACGAAGTGGAGAAGCGTAAAGACGCATGTGGCGCGCTTGACAAAAAATCGTAAATCTTTTATTTATTTAAAGAATTTCATGTAATGTACTTATAATTTAATATTCTTCCGCTGTATAAAAATTGTTTGCAAACTCTGATACTTTATGAAATTTTATTCCGCTGTATATATTTGTTTTGTGTGATTCTATGTAAATTCTGTTTAAACCTGCTAAGCTAAATAAGAATCTGTCGTTTTGAACGTTCCGAGTTGGTTTAAATACCGACTTAGAGTGGTCAAAAAGGCAGGTTGTTACAAATCACGCAAGGGATCATTTTCTAATATCCAGAATTTATCAAAGCCATTTCAATCGAGGGCAGTTAAAAGGGGAAACTCAAAATCTGCCAAGCAAGTCTAAATTTCAGAAATTAACAAATAACTTGCAGAAAATCACAGAAATTATTGTGGAAACCGATCGTGAATCAAGCAATAAATTTATTCACACAAGGGGAAAAATTCAAATTAGAGAATCATTAAATGTCCAGAAACTCATCCACTAATTACTCAAAGTCGAGATTTTTCAAAAGGGGAAATACTCAAGAAAACTAGGTCAAGTCATTAACATGAAATCAGAGAATTTGAGGGTTTCTATACCTTATAATTACACGATTACATCACAGGCACAAGGGATCGAAACCAAACAAATTCATACGAGATCAAAGAAATCAAAATCAGATAACTCACTTTTTTCTCAAGAGTTTCGATCGCCGGAATTCCCCAAATCATTCGTGAAGCAAAATATCAAAGAATCGAAGTTGGTTAGAGAACCAAACCCTTTGCAGCAAATCAAAGATACGATTTGGGGATTACGAGAAACCCTAGAAAATACCCTAGCAGCCATTCTTTTTCTTAAACAAAGAGAATGGGACAAAATATTTTGGGTGCACCAATTTTTGAAGTATGGCCGGCCAAATTGATGACTAAAGGGAGTTTTTTTTAACTAGGGTTTAGTTGTTTTTTAGTTTTAATTTTGTGTTGTATTTTCTTTTTGTTTTAAAATAAGTCCAATCAGTTCTAGAGTCCATAAAATCTAGGGGAGATCCAGTTAGGGTATTTACTGGCAATTTACTAGAGTTTGTAAAAACTAGGGTTACGTGTTACGGGTTTGTAATATGGGAAAATCTGGTCGAGGGGATATTAGTCAGTCTAGGGTTTTGAGTGTAGGGATAGTACAGGAGCAGGGAGTGCGTATTTGCAGTGTCTGTAAGCAGGATCTGTTATTAACTCCTAGTAGAAACCTTAGGAAAGCAGCAGTAGGCATGATTTTGCCGAAGCTGGGTATATCGTTTGTTATTTACTTTCTGTATTTTTATTTCAGCTGCATTATGTGAACTTTGAATATTTTAATATCCCGTAATATCTAAACTCTGCGATTGTTTGTGATATACTATATTCAACCCCCCCCCCCCCTCTAGGGTTAATATAGATCCAACACAAGAAAAGTACTACACATATTATAATTCACAGATGTATCTCGTTTGGTTCAACCCAAGATATATGTCTACTAAGGCTGGTAATTCTAACCTAACCTTGTAAACATTTATGCATGAATCTAACTACCCTTCCCAAGGTAGTATTCCCAATGACATCAATACCGAGATAGAACGTTTACACATATATTTATGAAGCCCTTAAACTAGCTATTAATCCGAGAAGTGAACTCCCAACTATGGAATTTATTTATTCATAAGTGTATACATAGCCACTTCGAGCCTCACTATCGACTGATAGATAGGGTGGACTTGTAACGACCCAAGGGTTTCAGACCCGGAAATCGACATAAATACCTTTACTGTAACTCATGCCGACCCTCCAAGCACCGAAACACTGGATAGTTATTAGAAAGAAATTAGAGGGTGAGATAAGAAAGAAAGAAATATTAGAATAGAAGAAGAAGAAGAAGAAATAACACAACAGAGTCTCACATCGCAGCGGAACAAAATATAATACAGCAGTAAATCTTTATTGAGAACTTTGAAAATACTTACAATATTAGAGTACATCAACATCTGGACAGTGAAAATCTGTCCTCATACAACACACAGCGGAATACTAGTAATATCATACGTCTGGACTCTTCCAGTTCGTCTCTTCACAGTAGTCGATAACCTGAACCTGTACAACCCAGCCTAACCCGAGCATTTACAAAACACCGGGTCAGTCTGGTGAACCAGAGTGAGATAAACTCGCACAGTAATAAGGGTGAACCATCCAATCATGATTTTAAAGTTCAAAATCTTTTCAAAAGAAAAGGATAATCGTAAGACCAAATCCACGCATAAATACGGATGGTTTTTACCTTACGATAACCCAAAACAGTTTGAAACCAATATCTTGTCTGATATTATAATAATGTCTAAACACAAGTAAATAAAAATCTAGTGGAACGCTTGCATCTCACGCTCCACATATAGTATACAATCAAAACCGCGGGCGCTTATTGGAGATTGGATTCCGACCTTGACAAGGTATGGGACCACCTGCCGATAGTGTATCTCTAGAGACGAATACACTGGGTTCAACAAGAACATCTTGCAACCCGGCCCTCACATGACCGACCACTCATTTCGCTTGAGTGTATCGAATGTACATCACCGACGGTTGGGATCAGCAACCGTCTCCCGACAAGGGACAGCATCGAAACATAGATTTAAGAAACAAATAGGACTTCCTCTAGATGGGTGATTATACACCCTAATGGGAGCGACCCACATGGCCATGCTGCCTGCCCGATTTTTGTCATTTCCCGGTTGATGAGGCTTGATGCCAGAATTAACTCTTGAACATCTGGTCGTCATTCACTTTGAATGCCACATCGTCAAATCCATCAAATATCACTAATTGATATCCACAAAAATACTCTAGCTGGAAGCTAAGAGAGCGGCAATTCTCCGCCCACAACCATAGCACGTTTGAAGAAATCAACGTACGTGATCCTTTGGAAATACTCTGTCAGACATTCGTCCATATACGTCATCCAGGAACAGGATGAACCGAAGGCACTCTCCTACTGCATCCAATATAGGAATCACCCCATGGATCAGTAGCGAGAAGTCCTTGCAACCCGTAGATTCCAACTACGACAGAATCACAGCTTATCTCTGCTTGCCAGGCAGAGAATATTAGTGGTTCTTCCGTTTGTGAAAATCCACGGCCTTCAATGCTCCATCTCGAACCTCTTCTGAGATCTTTACGTATTTGTTGGTCGGAATTAAATTCGAGCCCGGTCTTTCCATACCAACATTCGTATTGGGAAAATTTGATAGTCGGTGTTTTAACTATCAAAATATACAGTGTTTCAATCATGACACTCCAATGAGTTCACTGGTTCAGTATTCAGCATCACTTGGCCTTTAACAAATTGATTTACTTTTGTTAAATTAAAACTTCTAATTCTTTTAATATTCAAAAATACGATATTTGAAAATTCTAATTCGATTTAACTCTAATTGATTTATTCTAACTGATTTATTTCAACTGACTAACTCGACTTATTTAACTCCTATCGACTTACTAATATTCGACTTAATTCCATTCGCTTGACTTTAGATCGCAGCGATCACAATGGTTACGCCTGATTCCCTCAGGAAACATCCGACCGCCGTAGGCTATCTGCAGCCCTGCGAATTACGCTAGCAGTCGTACGAAATGTCAACTCATCTTGAATAACTATGTTTGACTTTCTCTGGCTTGAGTAACTATATTTTTATATAATACACTAATGTCCTCAAAACCAATTCTTTATATACTTAGTAAAATAACTTATAACCATATTCAATTCCCCACTTAATTCTTCCTTCACACATATTTGTTACACCATTCTCTATTATTTAAATCGGGAAATCCATTAGTTTTAATAAGGGAATTTATAGCACATATGTTATAACGCTGTTTAGATTTATAACACCTATGTTATAACGCTGTTTAGATTTATAACACCTATGTTATAACAATAGCGTTATACTTACTATTTATATTTACAAAACAACAGCGCTATAATCGCTGTTTAGGTTTACAAAACATTTACTATAGCAACAACGCAAAAATCGCTGTTTAGATTTTCAAACATATTATATCTATTAATCATAAATAGTGTTACGTAATACTGCTTATTCCATTCTTGAAAAATAACTTATAGTCATTAGTATAAAATAAAACTAACTTTATTTTTTCTTTTACTTAAAATCTCTCGTATTATATATGTATATGTATACATATATATTCTCCAAATTTCCATTAACCGTTGCATTGTTATTTCGCAAATGGAAATAATCAATTATCGATAATCTCACTTACGATTACCAACTAATACTATCTTCAGATAATCCCGATGTTGTTCAAGTTGGGGTATTCTAATAACCTCTCAGACCTTGATCAAACAACGTTCTTATCCTCAGATAAATATCATTTGTAACCCAAACACCCAAAATTCCACTCCAGTCTCAAAACAAATCCCATTATAAATTGGGTTTGGTTATACAACCCTATGACTCACTTCTTTACCCAAGTTCACCTCCGATCACTTTTACCAATCTCCTTTCACATCTGTTCGACCATTCCCCACTATGGGCATTTATTTCACTTTGATTACCTTTGAAAAGTAATTTCCATTCAAAAGTAATTTCCTAAATTATTATTAATTAAAATACTAATTTATCCCAACATTTACTACATTCGTAGTTAAATTCTTTTATTTTCTAGGATAAATAGTAAAGCCCTTTCAAACCTTAATCAAATTAAACAATATTCATGGAACTATTTTATTCAAAGCATATTTATTTGATAATCAAATCCAATTCAAAACGGTCAATTTAAATCAACTCAAACGCGGTTATCCCACTAACCGATTCCAATTAATCCTCATTTTAAGTTAATTAAATATAATTAATTTAAATAAATTCTATTTAATTGTTTTCTTTACAAAACAAGTATCAAAGTTTAACCATTTAATTCATTTCTTATTTTCCCACTCGTAAATCTGATTAACATCAGCATTTACTTTGCAAAATAAATAAATAAATAACCAATTAAAGTCTTAAATAAATAAAATATTTATTTATTTATCTTAAATAACTTTTATTCAAAATGATATAATTCAAAATCTAACTCTGGTTATAAAATAAATTTTATAACCTCAACTCTATCGATTCACCTGACGGTGAATAAATATTTATAACTCGATTGATTTTATAGGCCATATTCTGCCGAACACTTAACCAACACCGCTCATTGGTCTAACCCAAACAGATGTTGAATATTCAGTCAATAATCAACAATCAAATCAAACACATTTAACTGATAATAACCAACAACCATTTAACATCAACCAAATACCAGAACAATTCAAACAATTAAGCACGTTTATAAATAAACGTGACCAACAGGGTGAGTTACCTCCGTTGGGTCCAATCGTTAAAATAACGATTTGTATTCCACTGAAATTAAACACAGTTTAATTACATCGGTTAAATCAACAGTTAAATAGATAACTAGCAAAGCAGTCAACCATTGGCAAGCAGAGCACACAAAATAAAAATACCCAATTTATATAAAATATAAAAAGGGTAACTGAGTGAGTTTAACTCACTTTGATTTTTGTCCGTCGTTGAAGTAATTTGTTTCAATAGCACGCAAGTGTGCCGAACTCTGTCCAAATCAGCTCTATGAATGTCGTGCTCATCGATACTTTGGTAATACTTCCAGTCTGGTCGAATTCTGGTAACGTAGTCACAAGATATACCGTTATAAGTATATACGAATTAATTTAATTAATTATTTCCTTAATTAAAATCTTAATCAATTAGTTCATTTTTAAGAATAGGATTTGAAATACTTGCTTTCAAAACCCAACCCGACTTTATACCGGAAAAATAGACAACGTTGTAATTAGATGAACAACATATTACATTAAGGTTTAAACTCTTATAACTTAAATAATTAGCCATGATAGCTTTTTACTGTCCATGATAATATATCCAAACCGTGTTTATAACTAGATGAACGTGTTTATACCGTTATAAACCAAACCGTGTTTATATATAATATATTAATTTAACCATTATCTTACGTTAGCTAAACCGAAATTAGTCACCTTTAAACGAATTGGCACTTGGTTCGTGCTCTGTTCATCTGCCTTCCCTTTGTACTGTTTCCTCCATCTCCTTCTGAAAAACCATGTTCCACCTTTTACCGTGAAAACTGCACCCTTCCTCTCGCTTTCATCTTCCACTGTCCATGCTTTAGCTCCCCCTAACGCCTGCATGTTTCCAACCAACCAACACTGTTTGCTTTGGTCACCACTTCCCTTTTTGTTTCCAGCCCGCGCTCCAAGGTGCCACCAACAACCCAGTACCAGCACCCCTCTCTTTATCTACTGTTCTCGAAATGGATTTTGGAGCTTCACTTGCTTCTACGCATGAAAGGAATAGAAGCTTCGTTTTATTGGTTTTAGTCTCAGCAGTACTGAAGTCTTGCGGTAAGGAGAAGCAAGAAGGAGAAGTTTCGGAATATAAGGGTTTGCATACGAATTGTTTTGATTTATTGTTTTGGAGGAAATTGCTCGGTTTACCATTGTTGAGAGGTTGCTGTAACGAGTTAGAATGGAGCAGCATTTTATAGGGATAACAACGTGGAAGGCAAGTTGTTTTTTTAGGGTAGGTTCTGCCAAACGCGGGTAGGTTAGGTAACTGTATGGGTGGGATTCTCAAAATTTCTTTGTCGGCACGGTAAGAGGTAATTTGGCAGTCACGAAATCAAAAGTGTGAGGCACAAGCAAGCTACAGTGCATTTGTCAGGAGAATTGATTCGCAATATAATATAACGAAACTTCGTTGCCAAGTAACGAGTGAAACTACCCACAATCAACTTCTGATTACTGATAAAAAGGCTTTTCTTAATGTAAAATGATATTCCGGATCCGATGGAACAGGTTTCGTCGCAATCGGAGGTCGTATGAAAAAAATTCCTTTATGAAACCGGAAATGAACACACATTTTAATTTTCCACGACCACCAGATAAATCGAATCAACTTGAGACTGCGAACATTGACAATAACTTTTCGATACGAACCCAACGACACTAATTTCGTCGCATCCTGAGACTGTTTGCCTGATAGGCTGTTTTTACCCCGAACCGCCCTACCCTTTTTAACGCCAAATTTCTCGATCTCTAAAAATAACAAACTATATACCTATTCTGACTCTAATCGATGATACGAACTCAACGGAACTGGTTCCGCGGCCTAATTCGATCGTCTGCTCAAATTACGCCCAAATACTCCTTATATTTATTTGAATGCGCGCTATAGAATTTGAACGGGCGTTTATGATTGTTGTGGTCACATACGGCATCTGTTTGCCACGTCGTTTGACTTTCTGACAATAATTTAGCAATACGGTTCCAATGAAACTGATTTCATCGAAAACAGAGTCCGTTTGCAAAACGGCTATTTTAACGGCCGATAATGATTTCCACAGCGTTTTTTCCAAAATTTGATTTAGCCATAACTCGCAACCAATAACACGGAATCTGGAATTTTTCTCTTTCATATGAAAGCTATCATCAACATGCTCCCAACATTTCTTGTTTCACAGAAATCCGACTTATATCGAATTTTGTATGCCCAGTTGAAGTTCAAACTCGAATTTTCAAACTGCAGCGCTATATTTCAAGCTCTATTTATAATTATATAAATATATAACGTTCGAACTTTGTTTAAATAGCGAATTAGATATTAATTCCAACGATATTCCAGATATAATATTTAAATTAAATAAATTAAATTACATATTCAAGTGCCAAAACACGGGTCGTTACATTCTTCCCCCCTTAAAATAATTTCGTCCTCGAAATTGCCAAGGTAAGAAAGAATGTTATAAACTCATTAATTTCAAATCTTATTTTATATTAAATTAGAAACCAATTCAATACTGTAAATAGATATTTTCAAAAATATCGAAAATTTTCTAACACTTTAAATTTTCGAAAAATTCCGCCAGCACCTCCTCTGTACGGCTCAATTGGTACAACTCCAACTCGCCTTTCTAGGTCTTATCCAATCCCAAAAGAAAATAAACAGCCAAGCGGCTTGCCAAATAGGCTCATAAATCACCAAACCCATATGAAAATAAACGTGTACCTTTTTATCGGGCATATCATTATATCCTTTCCATCTGCTACCATGTCAGCTTATACAAATGCATTCCCAACAAAATTCCAACTTTATCCTCATAACCAAATCCTTCACGCGTCCCAGCCAAATCCCATTCTTAACTCAATCCTCATTCATTATCAATTTCATCTCTTAACTTATCAGTCCAACACCATTTCAGATCCCTGTCTCACCATTCAAAATCTGATTCTACTTAATATATTATATCCTGATTCAATTTCCAGTTAACTGGTTTCGATTTAATTCATATTTGCTTTCACAATTTCTATTTAATTTTGCCTTTGTTCAAACAATTTCCCTGGGAGTTTTTAAACAGTTCAGCTCTTTCAAAAAAATCAAATATTTCTCTTCAGGATTCAAAACAACTTGTTTTTCCTCAAAACAATTCAAAACAAGATTTTTGGTAGTAATCCGTCACTTAGAACTCGGAAATGAACATCGATGATGTGGCCAGCATCCTCAGAGTTATTCCCCAGCTATCGAAGTGAGTTCAATACTATATCACTTATCAAACCATATTTAAACACTTCCATTTTGAAATTTATTTCAAAATATCGTTCACGATGCTTGTAAACCAAATTTAAAATCTCCCAGGATCTTAAAATTCCCATATATTTAATCCAAAATTCTTTTTCACACTTTTCTATGTTTTCACAATTTCAATCTAAATTCTGATTTAAATTGAGATTTAATTCATCTGACTGATTTATTACATTGCCACTAATCCTGACTAGTTATTTATAACCATCTTGATTATAATCTGATTCAATTATATTAACAAATTAACACAACCAATATATATATTATAATAATTTTAATATATATACCTTGTTTATATCAAAATATATTTCGGGTAAAAATTTCCATTTACCCTCTTTCAAAAACATACTATGTCGAATTATTCTGTTCAAGAGTTTAGAAACACTTATCGACATAGTTTGCATTACTGTATCGACCAGAATTCATAGACTACTCGACAAACCAATCAACACAATATAAGACAGTTTTTATAACAATTTACAAATACGCGCTCATATATATACACTCAAACTCAGTCTAGGGTATACTAACCCCATCTCTACTGAGTTACACCACAGAGCCAAGGTAATTACTTAACCTGGCTCTGATACCACTGTAACGACCCAAGGGTTTCAGCCCCAGAAATCGACATAAATACCTTTACTGTAACTCATGCCGACCCTCCAAGCACCGAAACACTGGATAGTTATTAGAAAGAAATTAGAGGGTGAGATAAGAAAGAAAGAAATATTAGAATAGAAGAAGAAGAAGAAGAAGAAATAACACAACAGAGTCTCACATCGCAGCGGAACAAAATATAATACAGCAGTAAATCTTTATTGAGAACTTTGAAAATACTTACAATATTAGAGTACATCAACATCTGGACAGTGAAAATCTGTCCTCATACAACACACAGCGGAATACTAGTAATATCATACGTCTGGACTCTTCCAGTTCGTCTCTTCACAGTAGTCGATAACCTGAACCTGTACAACCCGGCCTAACCCGAGCATTTACAAAACACCGGGTCAGTCTGGTGAACCAGAGTGAGATAAACTCGCACAATAATAAGGGTGAACCATCCAATCATGATTTTAAAGTTCAAAATCTTTTCAAAAGAAAAGGATAATCGTAAGACCAAATCCACACATAAATACGGACGGTTTTTACCTTACGATAACCCAAAATAGTTTGAAACCAATATCTTGTCTGATATTATAATAATGTCTAAACACAAGTAAATAAAAATCTAGTGGAACGCTTGCATCTCACGCTCCACATATAGTATACAATCAAAATCGCGGGCGCTTATTGGAGATTGGATTCCGACCTTGACAAGGTATGGGACCACCTGCCGATAGTGTATCTCTAGAGAAGAATACACTGGGTTCAACAAGAACATCTTGCAACCCGGCCCTCACATGACCGACCACTCATTTCGCTTGAGTGTATCGAATGTACATCACC
This sequence comes from Allium sativum, assembly GCA_030737875.1. Taxonomy (NCBI): domain Eukaryota; kingdom Viridiplantae; phylum Streptophyta; class Magnoliopsida; order Asparagales; family Amaryllidaceae; genus Allium; species Allium sativum. Next base: position 64,028,843 of record CM060920.1, read on the forward strand.
GACGGTTGGGATCAGCAACCGTCTCCCGACAAGGGACAGCATCGAAACATAGATTTAGGAAACAAATAGGACTTCCTCTAGATGGGTGATTATACACCCTAATGGGAGCGACCCACATGGCCATGCTGCCTGCTCGATTTTTGTCATTTCCCGGTTGATGAGGCTTGATGCCAGAATTAACTCTTGAACATCTGGTCGTCATTCACTTTGAATGCCACATCATCAAATCCATCAGATATCACTAATTGATATCCACAAAAATACTCTAGCTGGAAGCTAAGAGAGCGGCAATTCTCCGCCCACAACCATAGCACGTTTGAAGAAATCAACGTACGTGATCCTTTGGAAATACTCTGTCAGACATTCGTCCATATACGTCATCCAGGAACAGGATGAACCGAAGGCACTCTCCTACTGCATCCAATATAGGAATCACCCCATGGATCAGTAGCGAGAAGTCCTTGCAACCCGTAGATTCCAACTACGACAGAATCACAGCTTATCTCTGCTTGCCAGGCAGAGAATATTAGTGGTTCTTCCGTTTGTGAAAATCCACGGCCTTCAATGCTCCATCTCGAACCTCTTCTGAGATCTTTACGTATTTGTTGGTCGGAATTAAATTCGAGCCCGGTCTTTCCATACCAACATTCGTATTGGGCAAATTTGATAGTCGGTGTTTTAACTATCAAAATATACAGTGTTTCAATCATGACACTCCAATGAGTTCACTGGTTCAGTATTCAGCATCACTTGGCCTTTAACAAATTGATTTACTTTTGTTAAATTAAAACTTCTAATTCTTTTAATATTCAAAAATACGATATTTGAATATTCTAATTCGATTTAACTCTAACTGATTTATTTCAACTGACTAACTCGACTTATTTAACTCCTATCGACTTACTAATATTCGACTTAATTCCATTCGCTTGACTTTAGATCGCAGCGATCACAATGGTTACGCCTGATTCCCTCAGGAAACATCCGACCGCCGTAGGCTATCTGCAGCCCTGCGAATTACGCTAGCAGTCGTACGAAATGGCAACTCATCTTGAATAACTATGTTTGACTTTCTCTGGCTTGAGTAACTATATTTTTATATAATACACTAATGTCCTCAAAACCAATTCTTTATATACTTAGTAAAATAACTTATAACCATATTCAATTCCCCACTTAATTCTTCCTTCACACATATTTGTTACACCATTCTCTATTATTTAAATCGGGAAATCCATTAGTTTTAATAAGGGAATTTATAGCACATATGTTATAACGCTGTTTAGATTTATAACACCTATGTTATAACGCTGTTTAGATTTATAACACCTATGTTATAACAATAGCGTTATACTTACTATTTATATTTACAAAACAACAGCGCTATAATCGCTGTTTAGGTTTACAAAACATTTACTATAGCAACAACGCAAAAATCGCTGTTTAGATTTTCAAACATATTATATCTATTAATCATAAACAGTGTTACGTAATACTGCTTATTCCATTCTTGAAAAATAACTTATAGTCATTAGTATAAAATAAAACTAACTTTATTTTTTCTTTTACTTCAAATCTCTCGTATTATATATGTATATGTATACATATATATTCTCCAAATTTCCATTAACCGTTGCATTGTTATTTCGCAAATGGAAATAATCAATTATCGATAATCTCTCTTACGATTACCAACTAATACTATCTTCAGATAATCCCGATGTTGTTCAAGTTGGGGTATTCTAATAACCTCTCAGACCTTGATCAAACAACGTTCTTATCCTCAGATAAATATCATTTGTAACCCAAACACCCAAAATTCCACTCCAGTCTCAAAACAAATCCCATTATAAATTGGGTTTGATTATACAACCCTATGACTCACTTCTTTACCCAAGTTCACCTCCGATCACTTTTACCAATCTCCTTTCACATCTGTTCGAGCATTCCCCACTATGGGCATTTATTTCACTTTGATTACCTTTGAAAAGTAATTTCCATTCAAAAGTAATTTCCTAAATTATTATTAATTAAAATACTAATTTATCCCAACATTTACTACATTCGTAGTTAAATTCTTTTATTTTCTAGGATAAATAGTAAAGCCCTTTCAAACCTTAATCAAATTAAACAATATTCATGGAACTATTTTATTCAAAGCATATTTATTTGATAATCAAATCCAATTCAAAACGGTCAATTTAAATCAACTCAAACGCGGTTATCCCACTAACCGATTCCAATTAATCCTCACTTTAAGTTAATTAAATATAATTAATTTAAATAAATTCTATTTAATTGTTTTCTTTACAAAACAAGTATCAAAGTTTAACCATTTAATTCATTTCTTATTTTCCCACTCGTAAATCTGATTAACATCAGCATTTACTTTGCAAAATAAATAAATAAATAACCAATTAAAGTCTTAAATAAATAAAATATTTATTTATTTATCTTAAATAACTTTTATTCAAAATGATATAATTCAAAATCTAACTCTGGTTATAAAATAAATTTTATAACCTCAACTCTATCGATTCACCTGACGGTGAATAAATATTTATAACTCGGTTGATTTTATAGGCCATATTCTGCCGAACACTTAACCAACACCGCTCATTGGTCTAACCCAAACAGATGTTGAATATTCAGTCAATAATCAACAATCAAATCAAACACATTTAACTGATAATAACCAACAACCATTTAACATCAACCAAATACCAGAACAATTCAAACAATTAAGCACGTTTATAAATAAACGTGACCAACAGGGTGAGTTACCTCCGTTGGGTCCAATCGTTAAAATAACGATTTGTATTCCACTGAAATTAAACACAGTTTAATTTCATTGGTTAAATCAACAGTTAAATAGATAACTAGCAAAGCAGTCAACCATTGGCAAGCAGAGCACACAAAATAAAAATACCCAATTTATATAAAATATAAAAAGGGTAACTGAGTGAGTTTAACTCACTTTGATTTTTGTCCGTCGTTGAAGTAATTTGTTTCAATAGCACGCAAGTGTGCCGAACTCTGTCCAAATCAGCTCTATGAATGTCGTGCTCATCGATACTTTGGTAATACTTCCAGTCTGGTCGAATTCTGGTAACGTAGTCACAAGATATACCGTTATAAGTATATACGAATTAATTTAATTAATTATTTCCTTAATTAAAATCTTAATCAATTAGTTCATTTTTAAGAATAGGATTTGAAATACTTGCTTTCAAAACCCAACCCGACTTTATACCGGAAAAATAGACAACGTTGTAATTAGATGAACAACATATTACATTAAGGTTTAAACTCTTATAACTTAAATAATTAGCTATGATAGCTTTTTACTGTCCATGATAATATATCCAAACCGTGTTTATAACTAGATGAACGTGTTTATACCGTTATAAACCAAACCGTGTTTATATATAATATATTAATTTAACCATTATCTTACGTTAGCTAAACCGAAATTAGTCACCTTTAAACGAATTGGCACTTGGTTCGTGCTCTGTTCATCTGCCTTCCCTTTGTACTGTTTCCTCCATCTCCTTCTGAAAAACCATGTTCCACCTTTTACCGTGAAAACTGCACCCTTCCTCTCGCTTTCATCTTCCACTGTCCATGCTTTAGCTCCCCCTAACGCCTGCATGTTTCCAACCAACCAACACTGTTTGCTTTGGTCACCACTTCCCTTTTTGTTTCCAGCCCGCGCTCCAAGGTGCCACCAACAACCCAGTACCAGCACCCCTCTCTTTATCTACTGTTCTCGAAATGGATTTTGGAGCTTCACTTGCTTCTACGCATGAAAGGAATAGAAGCTTCGTTTTGTTGGTTTTAGTCTCAGCAGTACTGAAGTCTTGCGGTAAGGAGAAGCAAGAAGGAGAAGTTTCGGAATATAAGGGTTTGCATACGAATTGTTTTGATTTATTGTTTTGGAGGAAATTGCTCGGTTTACCATTGTTGAGAGGTTGTTGTAACGAGTTAGAATGGAGCAGCATTTTATAGGGATAACAACGTGGAAGGCAAGTTGTTTTTTTAGGGTAGGTTCTGCCAAACGCGGGTAGGTTAGGTAACTGTATGGGTGGGATTCTCAAAATTTCTTTGTCGGCACGGTAAGAGGTAATTTGGCAGTCACGAAATCAAAAGTGTGAGGCACAAGCAAGCTACAGTGCATTTGTCAGGAGAATTGATTCACAATATAATATAACGAAACTTCGTTGCCAAGTAACGAGTGAAACTACCCACAATCAACTTCTGATTACTGATAAAAAGGCTTTTCTTAATGTAAAATGATATTCCGGATCCGATGGAACAGGTTTCGTCGCAATCGGAGGTCGTATGAAAAAAATTCCTTTATGAAACCGGAAATGAACACACATTTTAATTTTCCACGACCACCAGATAAATCGAATCAACTTGAGACTGCGAACATTGACAATAACTTTTCGATACGAACCCAACGGCACTAATTTCGTCGCATCCTGAGACTGTTTGCCTGATAGGCTGTTTTTACCCCGAACCGCCCTGCCCTTTTTAACGCCAAATTTCTCGATCTCTAAAAATAACAAACTATATACCTATTCTGACTCTAATCGATGATACGAACTCAACGGAACTGGTTCCGCGGCCTAATTCGATCGTCTGCTCAAATTACGCCCAAATACTCCTTATATTTATTTGAATGCGCGCTATAGAATTTGAACGGGCGTTTATGATTGTTGTGGTCACATACGGCATCTGTTTGCCACGTCGTTTGACTTTCTGACAATAATTTAGCAATACGGTTCCAATGAAACTGATTTCATCGAAAACAGAGTCCGTTTGCAAAACGGCTATTTTAACGGCCGATAATGATTTCCACAGCGTTTTTTCCAAAATTTGATTTAGCCATAACTCGCAACCAATAACACGGAATCTGGATTTTTCTCTTTCATATGAAAGCTATCATCAACATGCTCCCAACATTTCTTGTTTCACAGAAATCCGACTTATATCGAATTTTGTATGCCCAGTTGAAGTTCAAACTCGAATTTTCAAACTGCAGCGCTATATTTCAAGCTCTATTTATAATTATATAAATATATAACGTTCGAACTTTGTTTAAATAGTGAATTAGATATTAATTCCAACGATATTCCAGATATAATATTTAAATTAAATAAATTAAATTACATATTCAAGTGCCAAAACACGGGTCGTTACATTCTTCCCCCCTTAAAATAATTTCGTCCTCGAAATTGCCAAGGTAAGAAAGAATGTTATAAACTCATTAATTTCAAATCTTATTTTATATTAAATTAGAAACCAATTCAATACTGTAAATAGATATTTTCAAAAATATCGAAAATTTTCTAACACTTTAAATTTTCGAAAAATTCCGCCAGCACCTCCTCTGTACGGCTCAATTGGTACAACTCCAACTCGCCTTTCTAGGTCTTATCCAATCCCAAAAGAAAATAAACAGCCAAGCGGCTTGCCAAATAGGCTCATAAATCACCAAACCCATATGAAAATAAACGTGTACCTTTTTATCGGGCATATCATTATATCCTTTCCATCTGCTACCATGTCAGCTTATACAAATGCATTCCCAACAAAATTCCAACTTTATCCTCATAACCAAATCCTTCACGCGTCCCAGCCAAATCCCATTCTTAACTCAATCCTCATTCATTATCAATTTCATCTCTTAACTTATCAGTCCAACACCATTTCAGATCCCTGTCTCACCATTCAAAATCTGATTCTACTTAATATATTATATCCTGATTCAATTTCCAGTTAACTGGTTTCGATTTAATTCATATTTGCTTTCACAATTTCTATTTAATTTTGCCTTTGTTCAAACAATTTCCCTGGGAGTTTTTAAACAGTTCAGCTCTTTCAAAAAAATCAAATATTTCTCTTCAGGATTCAAAACAACTTGTTTTTCCTCAAAACAATTCAAAACAAGATTTTTGGTAGTAATCCGTCACTTAGAACTCGGAAATGAACATCGATGATGTGGCCAGCATCCTCAGAGTTATTCCCCAGCTATCGAAGTGAGTTCAATACTATATCACTTATCAAACCATATTTAAACACTTCCATTTTGAAATTTATTTCAAAATATCGTTCACGATGCTTGTAAACCAAATTTAAAATCTCCCAGGATCTTAAAATTCCCATATATTTAATCCAAAATTCTTTTTCACACTTTTCTATGTTTTCACAATTTCAATCTAAATTCTGATTTAAATTGAGATTTAATTCATCTGACTGATTTATTACATTGCCACTAATCCTGACTAGTTATTTATAACCATCTTGATTATAATCTGATTCAATTATATTAACAAATTAACACAACCAATATATATATTATAATAATTTTAATATATATACCTTGTTTATATCAAAATATATTTCGGGTAAAAATTTCCATTTACCCTCTTTCAAAAACATACTATGTCGAATTATTCTGTTCAAGAGTTTAGAAACACTTATCGACATAGTTTGCATTACTGTATCGACCAGAATTCATAGACTACTCGACAAACCAATCAACACAATATAAGACAGTTTTTATAACAATTTACAAATACGCGCTCATATATATACACTCAAACTCAGTCTAGGGTATACTAACCCCATCTCTACTGAGTTACACCACAGAGCCAAGGTAATTACTTAACCTGGCTCTGATACCACTGTAACGACCCAAGGGTTTCAGCCCCAGAAATCGACATAAATACCTTTACTGTAACTCATGCCGACCCTCCAAGCACCGAAACACTGGATAGTTATTAGAAAGAAATTAGAGGGTGAGATAAGAAAGAAAGAAATATTAGAATAGAAGAAGAAGAAGAAGAAATAACACAACAGAGTCTCACATCGCAGCGGAACAAAATATAATACAGCAGTAAATCTTTATTGAGAACTTTGAAAATACTTACAATATTAGAGTACATCAACATCTGGACAGTGAAAATCTGTCCTCATACAACACACAGCGGAATACTAGTAATATCATACGTCTGGACTCTTCCAGTTCGTCTCTTCACAGTAGTCGATAACCTGAACCTGTACAACCCGGCCTAACCCGAGCATTTACAAAACACCGGGTCAGTCTGGTGAACCAGAGTGAGATAAACTCGCACAATAATAAGGGTGAACCATCCAATCATGATTTTAAAGTTCAAAATCTTTTCAAAAGAAAAGGATAATCGTAAGACCAAATCCACACATAAATACGGACGGTTTTTACCTTACGATAACCCAAAATAGTTTGAAACCAATATCTTGTCTGATATTATAATAATGTCTAAACACAAGTAAATAAAAATCTAGTGGAACGCTTGCATCTCACGCTCCACATATAGTATACAATCAAAACCGCGGGCGCTTATTGGAGATTGGATTCCGACCTTGACAAGGTATGGGACCACCTGCCGATAGTGTATCTCTAGAGAAGAATACACTGGGTTCAACAAGAACATCTTGCAACCCGGCCCTCACATGACCGACCACTCATTTCGCTTGAGTGTATCGAATGTACATCACCGACGGTTGGGATCAGCAACCGTCTCCCGACAAGGGACAGCATCGAAACATAGATTTAGGAAACAAATAGGACTTCCTCTAGATGGGTGATTATACACCCTAATGGGAGCGACCCACATGGCCATGCTGCCTGCTCGATTTTTGTCATTTCCCGGTTGATGAAGCTTGATGCCAGAATTAACTCTTGAACATCTGGTCGTCATTCACTTTGAATGCCACATCATCAAATCCATCAGATATCACTAATTGATATCCACAAAAATACTCTAGCTGGAAGCTAAGAGAGCGGTAATTCTCCGCCCACAACCATAGCACGTTTGAAGAAATCAACGTACGTGATCCTTTGGAAATACTCTGTCAGACATTCGTCCATATACGTCATCCAGGAACAGGATGAACCGAAGGCACTCTCCTACTGCATCCAATATAGGAATCACCCCATGGATCAGTAGCGAGAAGTCCTTGCAACCCGTAGATTCCAACTACGACAGAATCACAGCTTATCTCTGCTTGTCAGGCAGAGAATATTAGTGGTTCTTCCGTTTGTGAAAATCCACGGCCTTCAATGCTCCATCTCGAACCTCTTCTGAGATCTTTACGTATTTGTTGGTCGGAATTAAATTCGAGCCCGGTCTTTCCATACCAACATTCGTATTGGGCAAATTTGATAGTCGGTGTTTTAACTATCAAAATATACAGTGTTTCAATCATGACACTCCAATGAGTTCACTGGTTCAGTATTCAGCATCACTTGGCCTTTAACAAATTGATTTACTTTTGTTAAATTAAAACTTCTAATTCTTTTAATATTCAAAAATACGATATTTGAAAATTCTAATTCGATTTAACTCTAACTGATTTATTTCAACTGACTAACTCGACTTATTTAACTCCTATCGACTTACTAATATTCGACTTAATTCCATTCGCTTGACTTTAGATCGCAGCGATCACAATGGTTACGCCTGATTCCCTCAGGAAACATCCGACCGCCGTAGGCTATCTGCAGCCCTGCGAATTACGCTAGCAGTCGTACGAAATGGCAACTCATCTTGAATAACTATGTTTGACTTTCTCTGGCTTGAGTAACTATATTTTTATATAATACACTAATGTCCTCAAAACCAATTCTTTATATACTTAGTAAAATAACTTATAACCATATTCAATTCCCCACTTAATTCTTCCTTCACACATATTTGTTACACCATTCTCTATTATTTAAATCGGGAAATCCATTAGTTTTAATAAGGGAATTTATAGCACATATGTTATAACGCTGTTTAGATTTATAACACCTATGTTATAACGCTGTTTAGATTTATAACACCTATGTTATAACAATAGCGTTATACTTACTATTTATATTTACAAAACAACAGCGCTATAATCGCTGTTTAGGTTTACAAAACATTTACTATAGCAACAACGCAAAAATCGCTGTTTAGATTTTCAAACATATTATATCTATTAATCATAAACAGTGTTACGTAATACTGCTTATTCCATTCTTGAAAAATAACTTATAGTCATTAGTATAAAATAAAACTAACTTTATTTTTTCTTTTACTTCAAATCTCTCGTATTATATATGTATATGTATACATATATATTCTCCAAATTTCCATTAACCGTTGCATTGTTATTTCGCAAATGGAAATAATCAATTATCGATAATCTCTCTTACGATTACCAACTAATACTATCTTCAGATAATCCCGATGTTGTTCAAGTTGGGGTATTCTAATAACCTCTCAGACCTTGATCAAACAACGTTCTTATCCTCAGATAAATATCATTTGTAACCCAAACACCCAAAATTCCACTCCAGTCTCAAAACAAATCCCATTATAAATTGGGTTTGATTATACAACCCTATGACTCACTTCTTTACCCAAGTTCACCTCCGATCACTTTTACCAATCTCCTTTCACATCTGTTCGACCATTCCCCACTATGGGCATTTATTTCACTTTGATTACCTTTGAAAAGTAATTTCCATTCAAAAGTAATTTCCTAAATTATTATTAATTAAAATACTAATTTATCCCAACATTTACTACATTCGTAGTTAAATTCTTTTATTTTCTAGGATAAATAGTAAAGCCCTTTCAAACCTTAATCAAATTAAACAATATTCATGGAACTATTTTATTCAAAGCATATTTATTTGATAATCAAATCCAATTCAAAACGGTCAATTTAAATCAACTCAAACGCGGTTATCCCACTAACCGATTCCAATTAATCCTCACTTTAAATTAATTAAATATAATTAATTTAAATAAATTATATTTAATTGTTTTCTTTACAAAACAAGTATCAAAGTTTAACCATTTAATTCATTTCTTATTTTCCCACTCGTAAATCTGATTAACATCAGCATTTACTTTGCAAAATAAATAAATAAATAACCAATTAAAGTCTTAAATAAATAAAATATTTATTTATTTATCTTAAATAACTTTTATTCAAAATGATATAATTCAAAATCTAACTCTGGTTATAAAATAAATTTTATAACCTCAACTCTATCGATTCACCTGACGGTGAATAAATATTTATAACTCGATTGATTTTATAGGCCATATTCTGCCGAACACTTAACCAACACCGCTCATTGGTCTAACCCAAACAGATGTTGAATATTCAGTCAATAATCAACAGTCAAATCAAACACATTTAACTGATAATAACCAACAACCATTTAACATCAACCAAATACCAGAACAATTCAAACAATTAAGCACGTTCATAAATAAACGTGACCAACAGGGTGAGTTACCTCCGTTGGGTCCAATCGTTAAAATAACGATTTGTATTCCACTGAAATTAAACACAGTTTAATTTCATCGGTTAAATCAACAGTTAAATAGACAACTAGCAAAGCAGTCAACCATTGGCAAGCAGAGCACACAAAATAAAAATACCCAATTTATATAAAATATAAAAAGGGTAACTGAGTGAGTTTAACTCACTTTGATTTTTGTCCGTCGTTGAAGTAATTTGTTTCAATAGCACGCAAGTGTGCCGAACTCTGTCCAAATCAGCTCTATGAATGTCATACTCATCGATACTTTGGTAATACTTCCAGTCTGGTCGAATTCTAGTAACGTAGTCACAAGATATACCGTTATAAGTATATACGAATTAATTTAATTAATTATTTCCTTAATTAAAATCTTAATCAATTAGTTTATTTTTAAGAATAGGATTTGAAATACTTGCTTTTAAAACCCAACCCGACTTTATACCGGAAAAATAGACAACGTTGTAATTAGATGAACAACATATTACACTAAGGTTTAAACTCTTATAACTTAAATAATTAGCCATGATAGCTTTTTACTGTCCATGATAATATATCCAAACCGTGTTTATAACTAGATGAACGTGTTTATACCGTTATAAACCAAACCGTGTTTATATATAATATATTAATTTAACCATTATCTTACGTTAGCTAAACCGAAATTAGTCACCTTTAAACGAATTGGCACTTGGTTCGTGCTCTGTTCATCTGCCTTCCCTTTGTACTGTTTCCTCCATCTCCTTCTGAAAAACCATGTTCCACCTTTTACCGTGAAAACTGCACCCTTCCTCTCGCTTTCATCTTCCACTGTCCATGCTTTAGCTCCCCCTAACGCCTGCATGTTTCCAACCAACCAACGTTGTTTGCTTTGGTCACCACTTCCCTTTTTGTTTCCAGCCCGCGCTCCAAGGTGCCACCAACAACCCAGTACCAGCACCCCTCTCTTTATCTACTGTTCTCGAAATGGATTTTGGAGCTTCACTTGCTTCTACGCATGAAAGGAATAGAAGCATCGTTTTGTTGGTTTTAGTCTCAGCAGTACTGAAGTCTTGCGGTGAGGAGAAGCAAGAAGGAGAAGTTTCGGAATATAAGGGTTTGCATACGAATTGTTTTGATTTATTGTTTTGGAGGAAATTGCTCGGTTTACCATTGTTGAGAGGTTGCTATAACGAGTTAGAATGGAGCAGCATTTTATAGGGATAACAACGTGGAAGGCAAGTTGTTTTTTTAGGGTAGGTTCTGCCAAACGCGGGTAGGTTAGGTAACTGTATGGGTGGGATTCTCAAAATTTCTTTGTCGGCACGGTAAGAGGTAATTTGGCAGTCACGAAATCAAAAGTGTGAGGCACAATCAAGCTACAGCGCATTTGTCGGGAGAATTGATTCATAATATAATATAACGAAACTTCGTTGCCAAGTAACGAGTGAAACTACCCACAATCAACTTCTGATTACTGATAAAAAGGCTTTTCTTAATGTAAAATGATATTCCGGATCCGATGGAACAGGTTTCGTCGCAATCGGAGGTCGTATGAAAAAATTTCCTTTATGAAACCGGAAATGAACACACATTTTAATTTTCCACGACCACCAGATAAATCGAATCAACTTGAGACTGCGAACATTGACAATAACTTTTCGATACGAACCCAACGGCACTAATTTCGTCGCATCCTGAGACTGTTTGCCTGATAGGCTGTTTTTACCCCGAACCGCCCTACCCTTTTTAATGCCAAATTTCTCGATCTCTAAAAATAACAAACTATATACCTATTCTGACTCTAATCGACGATACGAACTCAACGGAACTGGTTCCGCAGCCTAATTCGATCGTCTGCTCAAATTACGCCCAAATACTCCTTATATTTATTTGAATGCGCGCTATAGAATTTGAACGGGCGTTTACGGTTGTTGTGGTCACATACGGCATCTGTTTGCTACGCCGTTTGACTTTCTGACAATAATTTAGCAATACGGTTCCAATGAAACTGATTTCATCGAAAACAGAGTCCGTTTGCAAAACGGCTATTTTAACGGCCGATAATGATTTCCACAGCGTTTTTTCCAAAATTTGATTTAGCCATAACTCGCAACCAATAACACAGAATCTGGATTTTTCTCTTTCATATGAAAGCTATCATCAACACGCTCCCAACATTTCTTGTTTCACAGAAATCCGACTTATATCGAATTCTGTATGCCCATTTGAAGTTCAAACTCGAATTTTCAAACTGTAGCGCTATATTTCAAGCTCTATTTATAATTATATAAATATATAACGTTCGAACTTTGTTTAAATAGCGAATTAGATATTAATTCCATCGATATTCCAAATATAATATTTAAATTAAATCAATTAAATTACATATTCAAGTGCCAAAACACGGGTCGTTACAGGACTCCTCCGGTCGCGTAAGACTCTAGGCAAACCTATTGGTCATCTAATACCTCTCGATGACTTACTCAACGTTATTACAAACTAGATGACACTAGCCATAGGGCCCTACTAGTTATGGCTTCTGTCATTCATACATATAAACCCATGTCCCGCATAAGGCGAAAGATGGTAGCTCATCGCTTAAGACCAATAGTTCCTATTGGTGTAATCTCGTTGCATCTTGCAGAACTTATTGGATAATTGCCCTAGACGCATAATACTTCCCATAGGATAGGTAGCCCTATGGAATTACCATATCGAACATTTTTAAATCTAGATTTAGGTAGGATTTGCACACCATTTAAGACCCTTAACTGGATGACCTATTCCCAGGTGGACTCCTCAACCAAATCCACTTAGGACCCAAGGAAGTGGACTATACGCGAAGATTATCAAGCTCGTACCCAATTAGCCTTTAATGATTTCATTTATAGGAGGTGGGCTACGCAATCTCTCAATACCTTTTTATATGTGGATCTCAGCACTTAAGACCTTAATTGTTACGCTCCAAAATCCCCCGATCTTCGAAGAGATGGAAAACACAGATTGTTTGAGAACATGATGCATCTGAACACAGAACGATAGAACTTTTCCTTAATATTACAACAATTTACATCAGAGTACAAGAATACCAGAGTACGAATAGATATTACATAGCAGAAAAATAATATCATATATTAATAATTTACATAGCAGCGGAAATAAAATGTATGAATACAATGCATAGTAGAAATAATCAACTAACACAGCTAAAAGAAATACACAAATAAAAAGTTTTCTGAATGTAGCTCCAGCTGTAAACTAGGATCCTGTTAAATAAAATATGGAAAACCAAAACTATTAGCTGCCCATATGGAAAATATGGGCACCCGGAGTTTAGGTGAAAACAATAAAATCCAGGTCAGTCATGGTACTGGTGTGAGAACTTAAAACAGTTATTAAAAACTTTACTTTAAAAGTTGGAAAATCATGGGACTACGCCGTATGACACGGAACGAGTTTACTCCATATGAATATCAATTTAAAATAAAAAAACGCAATGCTTTTTGGAAAATGAAGCTATTATAAGACTCACGTCCCATCACATAATGCAACGCAAGCCGGAGGATAGAGTTTTGCCTTATAATAGCTAAACATGATTGATGCGCTTTAAAACAAATCATTTTGGTATCACTATAAGTGCATAGTGTAGAAAACAACTACGAATATAAATGTACCAATCATAGACGGCATAGTACCCCATCCTACTATGTCGCCATATAGATTTACAACTAAAACCGAAAAGTCGCGTATTGGAAATTGGATTTCCATTATGAGTCAAGGCAAGGGATGTTCTCCTTACCGGCTTTGGGCCATCTCTAGCGGGATACCTAGGACTCAAACGCTGGTGAGCCCTTATATCCTATAAGGTGGTCCACTCTTACTTTTGTGGATTGGTTATTCCTAAACAATATGTTTTTCGGTCCTATCGGACCTATCACTTGGCCATTGTCGACCAATCATATCCGAGGCGCCTCGCTATCCATCAACCACATAAGTAAAAATGTTTGGGCTCCATAGCATGACACCACTTCTAGCTAGAAAGAAACGTATGCACTATCAGCGTCCCTTATCCCGTTTTAGACTCATACTAGGGTGTGAGGCTCGCGAATTAATGCTATACACAAAGCTCCGCAATTTAAAGCCATACTTTTATCACCAACCACAAGGCCCTACTTTTCAACAAAAGCCTTGATCATTTGCATCTTAGCATGCCACATTGTCAATGCATACTATACAATTGATGTCTGCCGATATATAACCTCTGAGCTCGTACGTCTCAGAGAAGGGTGTTAAGAAAAGAGAATAAATTCTATGCCACAAAACAAGTATATATTTAAGAGAAATCAATCAATACAGAACAAAATACAATGTCAGACACACAATCCATTTTCAAGTTCGTTCTGGGTCTAAACGAAACTGGAGGCACCTTATTCATCGTCCCATATGTCTAATACAGGAGAGAGGTCCTCACATATCTGGTCGATTTCAAAGTACATATGGACAATCACCACTTATTACCTTTACTTGGGTGTACTTTCCATGTGAGTCATCAGCAATAGCCCAAACGATATGGAAATCTCTAGTCTTCAACCACCATCTTCATTTTCGACTTTTAATCGTCGTAATAGTTATTCGGAATGGGTTAAACCCGGTCTTTCCGAATAACTGTCACATCTTTATAATCATGTGATGAATACACAAAGATCGCGCACATCTCATTTCAATCTAGAATATTCTTTTATTCAAACATCCATATCTTTGACGAACGGTTCCCATTTATTTTATCAAAGATAAATTCATTTAAATTTGTTCTTTACTCTTCCTTTAGATATCATTTCCAAAATATTTTATTATATAACTAGTTAGGATTACCGAACCTTACCGAAGTAATCATTTATTTTATCCTAATCTTAACCTATTCATCCCATAGAGCAAAACTGGTAGTACTCCATATTTAGCACCCATAGTGCTATCGGTAAATTTAATTACCATTTCACGTTCAAAACTAATTAAAGATTTAATTATCGCATGGAGTAAACTGGTGGTACTCCATTCTCGAACGTTTCTCAAATTCGATAAATTTAATTACCTCTTTCATATTTCAATCTAATTAAAGATTCATTACAACTCTAGTTCAGTTTTAATATTAAAAATTAATACTAAATGATTTATTCAACCTTTGGGAATTAATCTCATCTTTACTTGGGTTAAAGAACAAGTGTCATGTAAAAACATCATTCACAATAAACTCAAAATCCAGTTTGATATTAAATATAAGGTTTTAAATGGAAATCATGTCAACTTACATTTAATACCAAAATTTGAAACTAACAGATATCATTTTGGAATAACAATATCAGTATCTCTCAAATTCCTTAACGAGATCTGTATAATCACGGAATCCAATATTGAAAACATACAAAGATAATTTCCATTCTAATCCATTCCAATATATATGTTGGAAACTTCTGGCTATTTTAGAACCATTCACAAACCCAATTTATTAATTTAAAAATCATTGGATTTCAAATCTAGTTGTTAACTAGTTCATTTAGATAAAAATATATTTTATCTTCTCAAGTATGGAATAGTTCATCCAAAATCTTTCCAATCATTAATTATGATTTTATATATTTTTTCCATATTTTTAATATTTTTATTAAGCCCCTTACAGTCAGTTTCAATATCGTCCACCGAACTGCATCCATAACAACCTTTTCTGAAATTGATTTGGACATATTTTAAAACCCAACCATTCAAATTTAAATCTCTTGTATTCATTTGAAGATCTTTTCAATACGAACCCAACGGTTTCTGTTTTAGGAGAATCCGACGGTCAATCTTCTGTACGTCCATTCAAAATTAATGGTCAAAATTCATGAATGGTCGCTGCGCGAAACGTTCTATTCAAACCATTTAAATATATGTGTAATATATTTCGTTGATTTTCATTCAAAGCGTATTTTATAAAACTTTTATAAATTCGTGTAAAAACGATTCCGCTTACATTTCAATTTTAAATTAAAATTGAACATCTCATATTATTATAATCTCAAAATAACAATATTTACGAAATGTTAGATTTTGAAAATCAGTCTTCTCGATATTCATTATAAAAAAGAATAAAATCGATATAAAAATCATTGAGTTAAAATAATATTTTTATACTTAACTTGGCTTCATATTTTTATATATTCGTGTCCATCCGAAATCGGACATCAAAATCAAACTTATAATCTTCATTGAATATTATATTATAAAAATATTCACATTTATTTTGGATTGAAATAAAGTTTCAACCACTATCCATATAAATAAATTTATATGAACTCCATTCATCATATACACCCAAAAATAGTTGGAAATGACTATCAACATCCAAAATGACATCCAATGTGCACATTATTTTTATATGAGCTTCAATCAAATAATTGACGCTTATTTAAATCTGTCAATCAACTGTTTAACCGCAATTTCACACAAGGGAAATGTGTAAATCAAATACCATCCCAAGACCCGTGTGGGGTTTTCAACCAACAATATTTAATTTAAATCAGTCACTGGTTAATAAATTTAACCAATTCTAATTTGATTCGAATTATTTTTCTAGCTAACCAATTTTCACTGTTCATTTATAAATGGATAATTTATATCAAATTTCAACTACTACAAATATATTAACATTATTTTAATATGTTAAACAACTCAAAATCACAATAAAAAACATAACACAACAAGTCAAAAATTCATCCATGGGTTTGAAAACAACAGTGATGTGAGCTACCATGCACCGTGTAACATTTTGTGATAATTAAGCAGGTCAAAATCAGCGTACAGTCAATAGATGTTTTTAAATAGGATCTAATAACTTAACAAAATATTTGAGTGAGAGAGAATTCTCACATTGATCGGTTCTGGAAATCGTTAAATAATGATTAATTTAATCAAATTAAAATGGGCGTTTAATTTGACTAAATTATCAACTAGCTCCATTTTTATTCTTGTCAGTTCCATGTTGTAGAGTTTGTTGTTACGATTCCAACGCTTCTGAAATCACTGAATTTGCATCCTATGAAAAGTTACAATATTTTAAACATTGAATAATTAAATCGTCATTAGCAAGGTAATTAATTAATTAACTTCCCTGAATTATCTCATCTTCCTTGTTTAAAAACTGGAGCCGCCGAATCCATCAGCTCGCCCCAAAAATCCAGCGTTGCACCACCCTAGAGGCTATTGGCCTCCGATATTCTACCGCCACGCCAACCACCAGGGCGGCGCCTCCCCACGCCCTCAACTACTGCCAGCCTAGTGGTCCACGGCACCCTAAAACGACATGCAAACACTGCACTATTGGGCATGAAAATAAAAGAAAACACTCCATGATAAATGATCTTAACCACACGTATTGAAAGGCAGTAAAGAGTATTATGATTTTGGTTTGATAAGTTTTCAAAATCATGTAGTGGATCAGAAGATTTTGAGGGATCAAAAGTGGAGCGTTCACGGCCATTGAATATGAAGAACGGTGGCGCATATAATAAAACGGGTTAGGGTTAGGTTTTTTTAAAAAAAAAATTGAAAGTGGGTTAAATTCTTTATTGCAGCCCAAAAGCCGGCTCGGCCCGAAGTATAGCCCATTTATAGCTACGGGTATAATACTTAAACATCCAACGAGATACTTTTCGTGTCCCCTAACATTCTCTGAAAAAAGCACAAAAGTAAAATTAGGGTTCACAATCATGGCGGACGTAAATTCGCTCGTGGCCTTTCTCTAGTCATTTCCTTCCAGCTCCACCTCCCCAATAGTAATCGTTCTCGTTCCATTGCACTGGTGAGTAGCTTGTTACTGATCCTTCCAATTACCATTGCAATTTCTCTGTTAATGAAGGCTGCGTTGACTAATACGTCTCTGCTCTTCTTCTTGATAGTACGGGAATTGCGTTCTCTCCATGTCTGCCACACTGTGGCTGTGAAGCAAACCTTGCCGAGCTCTATCATCAACTTCGACATGTGACCTCCATCGTTCAGGTACACAATTTCTTCCTCCAAGTTGCCAATTTGGTCAGTATTGAAGCACTTTAGTTTTTGTATGGCCCACGATCGTTTGTTGAAACTACACTCGAAAAACAAGTGATTATGCGTTTCAGGAAATCTGTTACAAAGAACACATCTGTCCTCATCTATAATCCCCCAGCTACATAACCTTTCCTTGGTAGGAAGCCTGCCTACAATGGCTTTGTATAGGGTTTGTGCCATCTTAGGAGGAGTTGAGCGAGTCCATATCAAATTACTCCAATGAACTGTAGGGTGAGTCGTTCTGATACTTTCCCATGCATTTCCAATCCTAAAGTTACCATTTTTCCATCTCCACTTGTCTTCATTTCGCTCATAGTATATTGGCAGTGCAGATATTTCTTCATTGAAATTGGGAGCTACCAAGTTATTACTGCATTGCCAAATTTGATTTGAGATATTTCTTCATTGAAATTGCAAGCTACCAAGTTTATATATATATATATATTATTTAATGAGAAATGACTTGCTTATCACTCCGAACTCCAAGACTGGCATCCCTAACCAAATACTCCCATCCTGGACACAATGGAATATGTTTCGTAAGTTGATTCGACTGTTTCGATCAGTTTTTATCAAAATTAAAATATAAATTAATATAGCGTTCAATATTAAATTCCAACATACGTTTTAATTTGCCACGGCCACATACTGACTCCAAAAATTATGGAATTCGAAAACACGCTATATTTTTCAAATATGGTTTAACAAAATTAATTTCGTCGAATTTGGAGACCGTTTGAAAAATGGCCTTTTAACTAGCTTATTAAATTTAACTAAATTTGCAATACTCATTTAAATTTACTATGCTCACATATTAATTCCAATTGAGTTGAAATTTTAAAACTGACAATAGTTAGACATTCTGGATTAACAAAATTAATTTCATTTAAAATGGAGGTCGTTTGCAAAATGGTTATTTTTAAGGGCTTATATAATATAAAACTATATATAAATTTCATAGCGACTATTCTAAATTTTAATTTGGGCATAACTTACAATTTAGAAAACGAAATATAAATTTTTCACATTTATTAAAAAGATATAATTGATTAGATTCTAACGTTTCTTATTTCATCGAATTATGATTTATAATGAATCCTGTGTACTCCTTTAAAGTTAAAAATTTAAATTTTCAAACTACCATGCCATTTCAAGCTCGTTTTATAATTAATATAAATATATATGTCCCAATTTCATTTTAAATAAATTTTAAGTCGCTTATTCTCAAGACAAATCGTTAAAAATATTTAATTCTTATTAAAATTAATCAAAGATAAATTTTAAATTGGTTCCAAAATTCTGAGTTGTTACATTAATCCCAAAGCAAGCTACGTTATTGAGTTATCCTGTTTAGTTTCTCTTTACGGAAATACTGTACGATCATTACGGGTTCCTATGGTTAATGAAATTTCGCAACAATAACCTACCAAGTCCAGATCTTACTTTTAACTATAAGTTCTAGATTAACTAGTATAAATGAGGAAGGTTATATCCTTCTTAGCCTATGATATTTATTTAATTATCTTCCTTATTGGACTTGGTATTTGAACAACAATCAATACCCTTTAATCCATTTTTTATTTCATTCGTTTCTGTTTAATAAGGTAATTGCCATTTATGACCATAACATTAATATTTTCCTAAGGCAACCATCAATCTTTTAATACCATTTATTTTCGTTGATTATAATTAATGTCATTTATGAGCCTAACAGTCATAATTTCCTAAGATATTAATTAACAATAAAACATCTTTTTTTTATCAGTCCCAAAATATCTATTTGTTGTACTCCAATAGACGTTTCTAATTTACTCATTTATTTACTGTTTATTTTACATATACATTTATATATATTTGTGCACCATACCCCTCACATTAAGCCAACCACTTATGAATGTTGGATTTTTCGAGCAGTTCCGAGCAGACTTCTACCACAAGTTGATCTTTACCTCATGTCTTAGTGCGATTATAATTTGATTCCCTAATTGGGGTTTACAACATTAATCCTAGCCAATTTACAAATTGTAACGATTAGGCTTAACTGCCTAACTAAATTTGCTTTCCCAGACCAATGTCGGTTACAATAGCTATATATTTATTTATGGACCTATTTGTAGCAATCAGTTACACATATTGCTACAACGGTCACCACAAATATATCAATTTAATATGGATTGTTCCATAAAATGAATACCATTCAATGATTAAAACATTCATTATAATGTATATTTCGTTATTTTTGTAGATTCAGATAGATAATGTATATATATATATACATATATATTTATATCTATATACTCGTGCAGTTAACATAGTTATTTTCTTCTATTATTATCATCGTTAAGTTTAACAATTTGGTTCAACTAATAACCAAACATCTCTTTTTGTATTAAATCTTGCAAGAAGGTTCCAAATCTTACAGAAAGACCGTCAACAATAGTTATTGTAAACTATGCCTGAATATTGAATTAAACACATCTCAAACCTCAAACAATATATTTTATGTATGTTTTGGAATAATTGATGTAGACTACGTACATATATATATATAGCATTTTCAAATATATATATACACATATATATACGTGAATTTACACAACTTTTCCCTTTTTCAATTATTTGACATATTTCTTATTGCTTTCAAATAATGTCTTTTTATTTTGAAATAGGGAAAAGGCATATTTACAATAACTGAGTCAAAATCCTAACAAAAATGAATATAAACAAGTTTGTATCTTTTAATCAAAATTACAAAATTCACTATATAACACTAAAACTAGCGATCTGGAATAAAACTACATCATACAATGTTTTCAATAATCTCTATGCATTTTCAAACATAATTGTAGGCATTAACTTAAACATATAAGTCAGCATACAAATAATAATATTCAAAACCATAAATCCATACTTTCAGGTTTTTGACAACATTCATAAGCAGATCTGATAGGCATCATTTTAGTTTTAATAGTATTATAGACAGATCTAATATATGTAAGGCACATATTTTAAGATCTAATACAAATGAGATAATTATGCTATTGTAACTTTGTATATGAATTTCCCACTCACCTGAAAGCATCCAAATCTGAAATACTAATAATCTTTTAGGCCTACAATCCCCAAATTCTTACAGATCTATAATTATTCTGAAAAGGGGAAACTTTCAGATTTGCATATTTTGCACAAAAATAGGAAGAGAGGGGAGAATCTGATGAAGAATAGCTTAGTCGTCAATTCACACCCTTTCCCAATTGAATACGATTATCCTTTTCAAATCTGAATGATTTATGCTTGATTGACTGTATACGAATATATTTTTAATTCAAAATTGATTTGAAAAGAAAGGGAAATGGCAGAGCTTTGATGCTACCTACAAATTTGAGTGGAAAAGAATGAGGCCTTATCCCTTATTTATATGAGTGGAATTAGCCATGAATCGATAGGTTTATTTTAATTAACTTCTGTCCCCTCATTTATTAATATTAAATAACTAAACCCATTAACCCTAGCCGTCACTGGGCGTTCTGGCACCTAGCAGGCCCAGCAAGTCGACCGCCTACGTTGCCAATCGCCTAGTGAAGGCGGTTAAATATGGTATAAAATATATTTTTGAAAGGCAAGCCAGTTTTTATAGTGGTCCATGCCACTTTTATTAGAAAATAGAAAACGGGAGATCTGCGCAAGCACAGAAACTCCCTTTGGTTTGAAGTGCCAGAACACTGTACACTACGAACCAGGAGAGTAGCAGGACACTACCACTACTATAAAAACTCACAAATGTTCCATAGGAGCCAGTGGAACCATCACTAGATCCTAAAACATTGACGTACTCTAAAAAGGGTACCGCAAGGTTAGGGACGTAACACGGGTTAGGACTACGAAACTCGTGGTTTCAATCCCAAGAACTATCACAAAACAGATATTTGTTCCACTCTCCAAGCTCTCCATCCACCATAAGCACAAAATCTTCTCCTACTACTTTATAAAATAGTCTTCTAGTATCGTCTTCTAGGTCATTAACATAAATATAGTACATATTTTCCCTCGGATCGTATCTCATACCAGAACTGATGTGATGCCACGCTATATCATCTGAATCAAAATATATGCCATCATCAACTGAATCTTCATCTGAAGTGTCATCCTTAACTTCCTGTTGTTCATTATCATTATTAACTACTTTCTCTGAGCTTGCATTATTGACTTATAACTCAGCAACATCAGACAGAATATAGGTTGAAGAATTACTTTCAACTACATTAATTTTTGACTTCCGAACCCAAATGCTAGGAGGAGGTTTCGTGATAGGGACCCAAGCGGGTATGGGACCCACATCAGACTTCTTACACTTTTCGGACAAATGTCCAAAAGAATGACAAGAAAAACAAATTTCCGGTTGCCAAGAATATTGGACCTCTACAAAGAAATCAACATCGTCAATTGTGACTTTAAGCTTTTTTGGTAAAAGTCTGCTTGGAGTTATTTCAATCGATGCTTTGGCAAATACAAGATTTTTCCTAGTTTCCGTGTTGGAATCTGTAATAACCCGCAAAATGCGAGCCAGTTTGAAATTTTTATTTTGGCAGTTTTAGCGAATTTTGAATATTTAAAATGGATTATTTTAAATAATATCGACGAGAAATTTATTTTGAATAGAATTCGACGTATATATTATATACGCCGTCGTTAGAATATAAATATTTATATATATAATTATAAATAGAATTGAAAGTGGCGCGGTAGTTCAATAATTCGATTTCAAACTTCAATTGAATGTACCGAGTGCAAAACAATCCGGATTTTAGCGAAACCAAAAACATTAGAATCTAATTGATGATATCTTTCCAACGAATCCGACAAGTTGAAATTTCGTAGCGGGAATCAAAAGATATGTCCAGTTGAAAATCTGAATAGTCGCTATGGAATTCAGGCCCTTAAAAATGGACATTTTGCAAACGACCTCGGATTTCGACGAAACCGGTTTTGTTGGGTCCGTGATGTCGAGTTATTGCTAGGTTCCAAATTTCATAATTTTCTGAATCAGTATGTGAGCGTGGCGAAGGAAAACGTGTTTTGACCATTTCAGTTGATTTTAATCGACTGGAAATTGGCCATTTTTCTAACGGTCTCAGAATTCGACGAAACTAGTTTTGTTAGGACCGTATCGTCAATACGAAGCTAGAAAATATTTTTATGGAATTTATAAAGTTCGTATGTGACCCCGGTAATTTGAAATGTACGTTTAAAATTCAATATAGTGATTTAAATGTAAATTCAACGGAAACTAATTGAAACGATCGAATCAGCTTGCGATACATATCCCATTGTGTTCGGAATGGGGGTATTACCCTAGGGACGACAGTCGGTGGGCTCAAAAAGGAGTTCGAATTTCTAAAGTAACTTTTTGAAGATAAAATTAAAAATATAAATTAATATATATTCTTCTTTATAATAACCCCCCCCCCCCTTTTTCCTTCATTTCGAATCAGTATAAAAAAAAAAGGGGGGGGATCGCGCAGCCGTCGTCGCCCTGGGGAGGGGCTCCTCCGCCGCGCCGCCTCCAGGCGAATCCGCCACCATCCCTCTTCCCCGTCGCCGGCCACCCTTCTTCCTCTTTCCCCCTCTTCTTCTCGAATAAACAAAGACCTCAAGCCCTTTCTCCCTCCAACCCGCATCCAACCGGCACCTCCAGCATCCGTAGCTCCGCCACCGCCGACTGCAGGGCCCACCGCCGCCTGCCAACCTCCGACGAACCCCAAACACCCCCTCCGATCTAAATTAGTAAGTTTTATGTTTATTTTAATTTTAAAATCTGGTTTTTTATATGTTAAAACACATTTATAAAATCAGTTTTATAGATATATGTATATATTAGCATTTATGAGAAAAGTTTAGTTTTTTTTTATGTAGTAGCAAATAAAAAAATTCAATTTTTGTTTATAGAAAAGATCGGATTTTTAACGTAGAAAATGTATGATCTTATCGTATGTAAATAATATTTTTATATATGTATAACGAATAACAAAACTTGATTTTCTTTAATGAAAAGATTGGTTTTCATTATTGAAAAGGTTAGATTTTATTTATAAAAAAAGATTAGATTTTTATTAAGTGATTAGCGGTATAAACATTGGATCTTTAAATATAAATTTTATTTATAAAAAGGCGAGATTTTTATTCGTTTGGAGCAAAGTAAACTTGAGTTTTTCTCATATATGTAGCGTCATAAAGATATGATTTATATATATATTACTTCATGATAAAAATTTGATTGGTGAAAAGAATTGATTTTTATATACGAAGTAGCAAAATAAAGATGCGATTTTTCTATAGTATTCATATGAATAAAGAAGCTATTTTTATTGTAAAGGAGATTTTTATTTAACATAAAAGTGAGATTTTTTTTAATATGAAAAGGCGATATTTTTAAATTTGTAAAGGCGAAGTCTGTGTTTTTTTTATAAAGGAGAAATCTTTATAGTTAAAAAGGCGAGATCTTTATATAGATGATAACAATAAAAATGTGATTTTTATATATTGAACTTCGAAATAAAAATGTGATTTTTATTTTAAAGGCATCAACAAATAAAAATGTGATTTTTATTTTAAAGACATCGAAATATAAAAATGCGTGATTTTTATATATGTAGTGACTACGGGCAACGGAGATGGCGAAGATAGGATAAAGACGAAGATTTTCTACAAAAGAAGTGTCGTGAAGTTGGATAGCAGTCGGTGAAAACTTCTCACTCAAAATTCTTTTTCTAGTTATATATATATACTAGGATGTAGACGGTGCTTAGTAGCACCCGACACCCGTCATCCACAGACCATGGATGGCTTGTTTGTTAAATAGTTTGGTTGTGTAGTTGGTTAGTCTAATTGGTTTGAATTGAATTGCTGGGTGAATTGAAATTGATTTGATTGATGTGTGAATGGCGTGGGCCTTCACTAGACCGGGGATAAGGCTAGGCCTCGTCCCGTTTCTAGTATCGTGCCGTTATGCCGCCGAAATTTTCTAAAATATGTTAGAAAAATAAAAATATCATTTTATTAAATAAATGAACTGAATAGAAATTCATGTGTTAAAATAAAATGTTTTATCGTTAAAAATGTAATTTTTAACGTGAAAGTGAATAAATGAATATTTATAAACAAATCGGCCGATTTGTTTATATACACTGATTTGATTGATATCGATTGGGTCGATAAATTTTACACGTCGCCCAACTGCACAAATAAAATCTGTGTTTGATTGTTTGAAACCCCACACGGGTGTTGGGATGAAATTTTGAAGTTCACTCATCCTGATGGATTAAATATGTCGATCGGTCGATTGACAGGCTGTTATAAGCGTTAGATATCTATATCTGATGCTTATACAGTGTAGTGCACTTTGGTTGATGGTTGATTATTTTTCAATGCTATTATATACATGTGTTGTATGGAATCCATATAATTAACGTTATATGGTGATTGATTGGGCCTCATTCCAATCGGGAAAATAATGAATATTATAAAAGAAAATTCATGTGTTGAATATAAAAATAGTCATGTGTTGACGATGTTCATGTGTTGAGTGAAATATTTTATACAATGAAATTTACATCTTTATCATATTTAAGATTAGAACTACTTCCCAGTAGAAGTCTAATTAAAAATCAAACGATAGATACCATAGTTTTATAAAATATTTTACATAACAAAAATAGTGATGTGTTGACAGTACTCATGTGTTGAGATTAGTCGTGTGTTGAAAGAAATATTGATTCATGTGTTGAATGGGATAAATATTCATTTGTTGGATAGAATAAAGAAGTTTTGAAAAATATAAAGCCGTGTTGATTAGAAATGCGTTATTTTGACGCGAACGATATTTATATCGATTTTATTCGTTGTATAATGAATATTGAAAAGTGATTTCAAAATTAAATATTTTGAAATGAAATTCAAATTGAATTAGATTAAAATACGAATTGAATAGAAAGTGAATTTGAATTCGAATAAAATAGAAATGAATTCAAATTGAATTAAATTGAATTGAAATTTAAAACGAACTGAAATTGAATTGAAATCAAATCGATTTGAAATTGAATGTAGTGTTGAAATGGTTTTGAAAACGAATTTAAAACGATTTATAAAATTCGTTTTAAAAGGAAATCGACGAAATATATATAATATATATATAATGGCCTGAATAGAACGCGCCGCGCCGCGACAGTTCGTGAATTTCGACCATTTATTTCAAACGGACATTGCGGGAGATCCGACCGTCGGATTCTCCTAAAACCGGAACCGTTGGGTTCGTATCGAAAAGAGCTTTCCAATGAATATTAGAAATTTGAAATCTAACGGTTGGATTTGGAATTATGTCCAAATCAAATTCGAAAAAGGTCGCTGTAAGTGCAGTTCGATAGCCGTTGATGGAAATCGACTGTACGGGCCTTGATAAAATTATTAAAAATATTGATAATTTGTGTAAAATTATAATATGTGAATTGGAAAGAATTGGGCTGGAAAATTCCACATTAGAAGGTAAAAATAGATTTTTATCGAAATGAACTAGTTTTGAACTAGAATTAAAATCAATTTATTTTTGAAATAAATAAATTGAATTTGAAAGTGATTTTGAAAATAATCGATAATTTCCAATACGTGGATTGGACTGGAGTTGAATCGAAATTATCTTCGGGATATTTCGATGTTGGATTTCGTGACTATACAGATATTGTTATGGGAATTTGAAAGATATATTTTATATCGTTATTTCCAATACGATATATGTTGGTTTCAGAATTTGATATTGAATATAAGCCGATATATTTTCTATTCAAAGCCTTGTATTTAATATCAAATGTGATTTGGGTTTATCGTGGATCGTGTTTTAGATGACATTGGTGCTTTAACCCAGTTAAAGGCAAGATATTGATTTTTGAGAAGATTAAAACTAAGTGAAGTTTTAATGAATCTTTAATTAGATTAAAAAGTGAATTGATAATTTAAATTATCAAATCTGAAAAGTGATCGAGAGTGGAGTACCACCAGTTTTGCTCCAAAGCGATAGTTAAATCTTTAATTAGATTTGAACGTGAAATGGTAATTAATTTTATCGATAACACCGTGGTGTTAGATGTGGAGTATTACCAGTTTTCTCCATGGGATATAGGTTGGGATTGGGAAATAAAATAAATAATTACTTCGGTGTGGCTCGTTAATCCCGACTAGTTTGAAATGATATCCAAAGGAAGATTATAGGATAAATTTAGAAGAATTTATCTTGGATAAAATTAATGGGAACATTTCCCTAAGAATGTGATTTTGTGAATAAAAGAATATTCTGAATTGGAATGAGGCGTTTGTTGTGTTTGTGTAACATTCGTTTATTATATACGTGGGTTGTTCAGAAAGGCCGGGTTTATACCCATTCTGAATAACCGATTCGACGAGATGTCGAAGATGAAGACGGTGGTTGAAGACCGGAAGTCTTCACATCGTTTGGGTGATTACTGATGATCTTGATTGGGCTGTACACCCAGGATGAGGGAATCAGTTGGTGATCTTCCAGACGTACTTGGAGATGGATGGATATGCGAGGAAAGTGCCTCCGGTTTCGTTCGGACCCAGAACGAACTTGTAAATGGATTGTGTGTCTGACATTGGATTTTATTCTGTGTTGATTGATCTCTATTAAATATACATCTGTTTGGCGGCGGAGAATTTATTCTCTTGCTTAACGCCCTTCTTTGAGACATACGAGCTCAGAGGTTGTATATCGATGGACATCAGTCGCATGGAGTGAATTGTCAGTGTGGCATGCGTAAGTGGCAATTGATCAAGGCTCTGTTGAAAGGCAAAGTCTTGTGGTTGATGATCAAAGCACGGCCTGTGTGGCGTAGCTTTGTGTATAGCGTGAATTCGCGAGCCTCACACCTCGGCATGAGTCAAAAACGGGATAGTGACTGCAGGGAGAGCACGCCGTTTCTTTCTAGCTAGGGTGGTGTCAGTGACCTACCAGCCCTGACATTTATATACTTTTCACCTATGTGGTTGTTGGAATGCGAGGCGCCTCGGATATAGGTCTGTAAGGACTGGGAAACGTGTGTTCAGGAATAATTAATCCTCAAAAGTAAGAGAGGACCGGCCCTGAAGATCCAAGGATCATAGTGGGGTCCTGGGACATTTGCTAGAGTGTCTCGAATCGGAGAGGAGCTTGCCCCTTGCCTCGACTCATGATGGAATCCAATTTCCAATACGTGATATTGCGGTTTTAATTGTAGAACTAGTATGGCGACATGATAGATGGTACCCATGCCGCCTATGATTGATATTTATGATTGAAAATTGTTTTGACACTATACACTTATAATAGTATCAAATAATGTGATTTAAACGTATCAAGCATGCTTTGGCTGTTATAAGGTAAAAACCCTATCCTCCGGCTTGCGTTGCATTGTGTGATGGGACCTGGGTCTTATAACAGCTTCATTTTCCTTTATGTAGCATTGCGCTATTTGTTCTATGCACTGGTATTCTTGGGAGGAAACCCGTTCCGTGTTATACGGCGTGGTCCCTTGATTTACCTAACTTTAACAATAAAGAATTATAACTGTTTTAGTTCTCACACCAGTCACATGACTGACCTGGAGTTTATTGTTTTAACCTAAACTCTGGGTGCCCCTATTTTCCGCACGGGCAGCTAGTAGTTTTGGTTTTGCATATTTATATTCACAGGTTCCTGATATACAGCTGGAACGATGCTCGGAAAGCTCTGTATCCGTGTATCACTTCTAGTTGTGTTTTGCATATTTTTCCGCTGCTATGTAATTTATTGTAATCTCTGATATTTATCGAATGTAATTTATTCATTTATACTCTGTATATTCTTGTATTCTGATGGAATTGTTGTAATAACAATGAAATGTTCTTCCGTATGCGCTCATTTGTGTGTTGTTCTCAAAGTATTCGTGCTTCCCTTCACGGGGAAGTTACGGGTTCTTACAGAATCAAAACATTTAAAATTTCCAATTCTATTAGATAGCCAATTCAAACCAGGAAGGGTCTGAAGAACCAAAGGGATACGGGTGAAAATAGTCCAAACTGGGATGACCTTCTCTCTAGCACTCTCAATTGTCGTACTCCATGAAGTAATAATAAATGGTTTCCCACCAATAATTGCAGGATCATATTCAAGCACCTTCCTTCTCTCATCCATAATATAGAATTTGAAGTAAAACATACTGTTCACAAAATTAACACGAAGTCCACCTCTCAAGTTCCAAGCATTATGACAGTGCTCGCGAACATCAAGATACGAAACCTCGGAATCAAGAAAAAAGCCCACAAGACGTTCTTTGCAAATATTTATCCATCTTGAACAATGTCAATCGGAAGAATAGGGTTTTCCAGAGAGGACGGGAACTGACGAGGAATATAAGTCCCTACACATCGTGGAAGGGAGGTAAAAAAGAAGAGGAAGGCTTAGTTGAGCACCCACTTGGCATTGAAGTAGGCATAACACCTACAGGTTGATTGGAACTATTCGGTATGGGGGAATTTGCATTTTTATTAGGAGCAAGGTTGGTCATATATGAGTTAGAGTCGAGATTAACTTGATCTATTTCATGATTTATAATGACTGGAGTTGTTGCGGCATTGACACAAACAGATGGAATGCACTTCGAACTAGGGTTGATAATAGGTGAAATAGCATCAACATGAGGCACTAGCACACTGCGACCATCCAACCCATCAACCACAGTAAGAGTATCATTGCGTTTTTCTAGAACTTCCTATGCCACATGAACACTTTCACAAGCACTTCCAACTTTATGGTTTCCACACATGGGGTTTGTAGCGTTAATACCTGTAGCTGAGGGATTTTGCTTTGGCTCAGAATCAAGATGGGATGCACTCTCGTCTTCCTTTCATCTTTCATCAGAAGCAGCGAGCAACAATTACACAGCACTGATCAGTAAAGCAGAGGACTATCGAATATCAGATAATAGATCAACACGATTATCCGTGGATAGTACATCCGCTAAGCTCTTAATCGAGGAGTTTGGATCTCGATCTGAAAAACATTTTCCAAATCTAGTCACACTTTTAGAAAAGCGCGATTTAGACTTTTGGTTCTTTGGCATGGAGAGATAGTGAAGGGAGGGAGCTGACGCGAGGTAGAAGAAGGTCGTAGTGGTTAAGGTCGAGAGCGATTAGACGATTTGAGATTCCAAAGGAGAAGGGCGTAGAATAAGCAATCGCCAGGATGCCATTTTAGTATAATATCTTTCCAAATCATTTATGTATAAAATATATATTTATTATAGTTTATTTATTCTTGTCCGTTTTTCGTATTATGTCTTTAGCTTTTTCATAGGACTTCGTTCGTGAAACTCCAAACATGAAAGTTAACCATAATCCCGAGATAAACGCCACCGTTAAAGTTTCATGGTCAAATTCTATTGTTTGCAGAAATTCCTATTTTGTGAATTTATTTAGATATTTATTGTCAAAATTCTGGGATGTTACATTCTTCCCTCCTTAAAAGGAGTTTCGTCCCAAAATTCTGATACCTACTTATCTTGTGCTACACAACCTATTGGTTTACATTCACTTTGCAACCATGTGCGCATGTGCACAATGTACATGATGCATTTCAACCACAAAACATGTATGCATGATGATTCTAAATCGGATTGTCCTACGTGTATGCATTGAATTTTTACAACACTTTTGTAAACATGATGCAAAACATCCTAAATATACTTGCAGTTCTATATGAATGCAAATTTCAAAAATCTTTTTTTCATCCATAAACCCAACATGATTACGAATAAAAGTGTGGAGCAACCAATTTTTGCATCCAAATCCTACCATCCAAAACGTCAACGCATCTAATCGCTTCTTACTTAATCTCTCCTAAACTGGAAAAATGAAATCAAAGCGAAAAAATTTAACGTTTCCCTCGCTTGTAAATATTCCACTTCCCGACCTACAGTGCAAATTTCACCTTGGTTACCCAAAATACTCCAAAATTTTCCAACTGTAGACTGTAGAGGAGGCATAGAACAAGTTCTAAAACGTAAAACGAGTTAATAGCAATTGCGCGCATCATTGACAAGGTATGGAAACAATGTTTCCAAGGCTAAAATAGTCTTTTCTATGTTGTCGTTAACGTTTTTATCGCATCGTCGGTCCTATTTCACCGCTAAAATGTGCACACCAATCATCCAAAAATCTTCCTTACGTTGTTCATGTGACCAAAAATTAAAAAAATTCAGAAAAAAAAATTTCCGCTTTAAAACTTTTTATATTTATTTTGAAAATTTCCTCTCAATACCGTTTCACTTTCCATATGAGATTGGTATGAAAATCAAAATTTTGATAGCGTGCGTTTTGCACCGTTCAAACCGTCTATTTTAATGTAAAACAAACGTTTTAAACACTCGCAAACTACTGTACTCTCACGCAAACCAAAATAAAAGAAAGTAAATAAGTGAAAATTTTAAGAACGATAAAAAGTTTTATTTTTCAAACTACGTTTTCCAAAAGTTCCAAAAAAAATATTTTGTGGAAACTTAAACGATTCAAGTCACTTATTGGTGAAAAAGGAAGTCGGTTATGTGATTAACATGTAAAAGTGTTTATTTTTATGCTCATGTCTTATCTTTATTTTATATAAATAAAAGTTACTTTGGATATTTTTGTGTGTTTTTACAGATTGTCAATAAATGTCTCATTCATTTCAATTAAAGGCCAACTACAAATAAAAAGCTACTTCCCTATGTCAACACTATCTCAATCCCAAAAGATGTTGTAGCTAATTGGTAAGGACATAGAAATTTGTATAGAGTGGCCTGAGTTCAATCTTTATCAAGCCCTTTTTTTGTTGAAGAAAGGATCATGGATATATACACACCGCCTACTTTTCTCTGAAGAATATATGGAATAGTGACATATTCTTCTCAAGGAAATCAAATCAAACCATTCATTTTCAACTACCATTGAATTATTGCCAAAAGAAATGCCAATCAATTTGCCACATGCCACTAATCAGAAGAGGTAATCTGCATGGAATATCACAAGTCCATCTTCATATCTCTTTTATTTGTAAATAGATTATTTCAAGAGATTCATTCTTGTCCCAATTATTCTCATAGAAAGGAGACTACATCCCCTATAAATACCCGTTGTATTCATTGTAAACCTCTGTTCATTTTTCTATTCTCTTCTTCTTGTTAATAAAGTTTTTTATTCTAGTTTATTGTTCTTTTCCTTCATAAAAATTTGTGTTGTCTATTCAATTAGTTTTGGTATAACACAAATTATTATTTTATTTTTATTACATGTTAGTGATTAACCGTTTGATTAGTTTAAACGGCAATCATAATTTTAATTTTTTGTTGTTGTTCTTGTTTACTTATTTCTTTTTCTAGTAATTTGTTTTTTTTTGTCTTAGTTGTTGAATTTAGTAATGATCCGATTAGATTCGAATCTATAGTAAATTCAGTAGCATTGTCTCAAATCTCATCTCCAAATATTGTCTAACTCGCCCATGAAACTACATAAATAATAAATTTAAAATTCCTCCCATGATTGGACAAGCATACTACACAATCTGTGCGCTTTCAGTTTATAAAAAATTTACACTTTTCTAATCCATAGAAAGTGCCAAACAAGTTTTTGGCATCATTGCCAAGGAGGTAAACATTGAATTTTATTATTTATTTAATTTTCGATTCGTGTTAGTTTAAATTTTGTTTTTTCTTTTTGTTTTCTTTTATATATAGAAAAAAATTGATTAGTTGATTTGGTACTAGTCATTGTTACTGTAATCTTCTAAATAAGAGAAAAAAATTCTTGCCACTTTTTCTTTTAAATTTCTTTCTTGTTTCTCATCTATTTTTTTTCTTTCCTTTCTCTATTGCCTTTCCAATTTTCAATACTGTGACGATCCCAAAACCCCGTGACGCGGTGTTAAGGATAATCATTGGAATATAACACATTAATCATCATTAGCAGATCACAGATAATAGCATAAACTGAAAATAGAATAATTTACATACATATGACAGCGGAATCGTATAGATATCATCACATCAGAGAAGCACAGTACAGGATACAACTTAGTGCATAATGATACATAATCAGTCACCATCGCCTGAGGCGGAATCATACATAAAGAGTACACAAAAGGAATATCAGTCTACATCGCCAATGGCGGAATCATAATATAGATACAATAATGGCGGAGAAAATCCAAGTCAGCACGGTGTAGTCAAGCCTCGCCATGAGCCAAAAGGAGTGTCAGAAACCTGTAACTAGGCTGCCCGTGTGAAAATGAGGGCACCCGAGTTTGCAAGGTGAAACAAACTACGAGTCTGTCATGGGACTGGTATGAGAAATCTACTCAACTTATTAACAACGATAATAAGGTAAATCAAAGGACCACGCCACTTTCGCGGAACGGGTTTACTCCAATGAGTGCTAGTGCATGAAATAAAATAAATAATTAAATCAACGCAATGCTTTTTATAAAATGAAGCCATTATAAGACTCAGGTCCCATCACACAATGCAACGCAAGCCGGAGGATAGAGTTTTACCTTATAATGGCCAAAAATGCTTCATACGTATAAAACAAAAATGTTTGATATTATTACTAGTGCATATATGTTTCAAAAGCAAATTCAATCATAAATATCAATCCTAGACGGCATGGGTACCATATATCATGTCGCCATACTAGTAATACAATCACATTCGCATATTTCGTATTGGAAATTGGATTCCTTCATGAGTCGAGGCAAGGGGCAAGCTCCTCTCCGATTCGAGACACTCTAGCAAATGTCCCAGGACCCCACTATGATCCTTGGATCTTCAGGGTCGGTCCTCTCTTACTTTTGAGGATTAGTTATTCCTGAACACACGTTTCCCGGTCCTTACAGACCTATATCGAGGTGCCTCGCATTCCAACAACCACACAGGTGAAAAGTATATATAATGTCAGGGCTGGTAGGTCACTGACACCACCTTAGCTAGAAAGAAACGTCGTGCTCTCCCTGCAGTCACTCTCCCGTTTTTGACTCATACCGAGGTGTGAGGCTCGCGAATTCACGTTATACACAAAGCTACGTCACACAGACCATGCTTTGATCATCAACCACAAGACTTTGCTTTGCAACAGAAGCCTTGATCGTATGCCACTTAGGCGTGCCACACAGGCAATCCACTCCATGCGACTGATTTCTGTCAATGTATAACCTCTGAGCTCGTACGTCTCAGAGAAGGGCGTTAAGCAAGAGAATAAATTCTCCGCCGCCAAACAGATATATATTTAACAGAGATCAATCAACACAGAACAAAATCCAATGTCAGACACACAGTCCATTTACAAGTCCGTTCTGGGTCTGAACGAAACCAGAGGCACCAATTCCTCGCATATCCGTACAATCAACAGTATGTTTGGACGGCTACTACTTCAATTCCTTCATGGTAGCTAATCCAATCACGAGCATCAGTAGCGCCCATCCATCCAATGTGGAGATCGTCGGTCTTCAGCCGTCATCGACTCTTCGACTTCTCAACGTCGATCGATTATTTGAAATGAGATAAACTCGGCCTTTTCAAATAACCCACGTATATTTAGATTTTCAAATCAATTAATCACATGGTTGGACTATTCAACATTCACATTTCAGTTATTTAGTTATGATTTTCATGTCAAATACATTCAACCATCACATATCAAGCAACCACAACAAAACTGGTTTATTTCCGCTCTATATCGTCTATAGTATTTCATAACGATATATCGCCATTTTTATTTAATTTAAAACGACCATATTTAATTAAACGACGTTTCAGGTCGTGTCGATGCACTGGCGCTGCTTTTCACTAATTTTGTTTTACACATATCTGAAAATGTAACCATTGGATCTTCACAAATTTTACATCATTAGGAAGGTCATTTCAAAACGAATCCAACGGTTTCAGTTTTGGGAAAATCCGACGGTCGGATCTTCCACACTAGCCATTTGAAGTTACGATTTCAATTTACGAACTGCAGTGTCGTTATTCGATTTAATTTAATTATATTTATATATATATATATAAATATAATCGTTTCTGGCGCTGTTTTTCTTCAGTTTTGAATTAAACATTCCAGACAATCCAACCGTCGGATCTTCACAAAGTTGGTGCCGTTGGAAAGTTATTTCCAAGGCGAACCTAACGGTTGCGGTTTCGGGAAAATCCAATGGTCGGATTTCCCGCACTAGTCGTTTGAAATCACGGTTTCAAAACACGAACTGCACGGCCATGTTTCGTTTTAATTCTATTTATATTTATATATTTATATAAATATAGTTCATTTAAAAATTCCTATATCGTTTCCACTTCAATTATTTCACTAACGCCTTTAAATTTCGGAAAATTTCGCCATAACCTCCTTTGTACGGGAGAGTCTGGGAAAATTCCCAAATAGCCACACGGGCGTCTCATATCAAAAAGAAAAAGGAAAAGCCAAGCGGCTAGCCAACAGGCTCATAAAATCATCACCCAAACAAAGCGGTAAATGTGTACCTATTTGTCGGGCACAAAATTTTATTTCTCTTCTCTAGCCCCTTTGCTTTAACCTGTTCAATAGATATGCATGTACATATATACAATTTCTATCACTTATCATTTTCCATTCAATTTCATATTTGATTTACTTTGGTTTCAAAACACCATTCATTCCAATGTTGCATGCATAGGCTAAAATCATATCATTAGCTAGTTAATGTATATTTCAACTCATGCACATTTATTTGAACAAGTGGCTATTTTTAACACTTCACATTTCAAAGATAATAATTTTGGGCGAGCTAACATAGATTTCAACACATGACTATTTTACTTAGTTCCTATGCATGTTAAAAAGAATATTTCTTTCACAAATATTTATTTCAACGTCCGCATATCTTTAGCATATCACAAATATGGTAAAAATGATATTTTTATCATTCAAAATATTTATTCGACAAATGGATGTTTTCAACACTTCATAGTTTCAATAAAAATGTAATTTTTATTGTTCGATCTTTTTATTCAATACATGAACTTTTCCACTACACACTCTTCTCAACAAATGAGCATATCCACACATGGACATTTTATTTATGTTGTTCATATTAGAAAGATGGGATTTTTATTATTGAAACTATTTATATAAGGCGAATATTTTTTCATACTTCATATATATATATAAAAATGTGATTTTTATTGTTTAAACACTTCATGTATTCACAAATGAATTTAATTTTCACACAACACTTTTCAACACACAAACATTTCCACACATGGATATAGTTGCAACATATGGCTATAATTTCTACGCATGAAAATTATTTCAACATACGAAAATAATTCTAACACACAAAGATTATTCAAAATTTCGGCAGCATAACGGCAGGGTAGTTAAACCGGCACCGTCTCTAGTACGGCTCCTCGCTCTACCTTAAAACCTTCGCGGTTTTTGACAATGGGGATTCATGCATCTAATTCGCACGCAGGCGGCATGTTTATTTTTATTTCCACAAGTATTTCCAATTCATTTCAATCACCAACGGGTATTTTTCAACCACAACCAAACAATATCAACCACAAACAATTATTCAACCATTCGTATTTTTCATCCAATATTTCACACCAATTCACAACAAAAATATCGTCCATGGTTTGTGGACGAGGGGAGTATATATATATATATATAATTGCTATATTTCACTTGCATTTCAACACATATATCAATTATTCTATGCATGTAAAATTCATACTTCGCTTATATAGCTTACACTACGTATGTACATGAGGTATGCAACACGTACGTAATTTATATTTCGCTCATATAAATTATACACAACATTTTCCATTCAATTTCATATTAATTTAGATTTCTCACATTGGTTTTCGGAGCGCTAAAAATCGATACGATGTGAGAAAAATCCGCGGCTTCTTCTATTGGGTAGAGAGCTTCCTTACGGTCCCGATGTTTCCTGTTTCATCGAATTTCGTGAACATACCAAAAAGATATGATTTTTCAAAGTGTAAAGATCAAAGAAAAACTCACTTTCACAAAGCTTCAAAACTAGGTTTACAGTTTTCGCGAAAATCGAGGCACGAGGGGATGATCGACGGGTTGGACGTGGAAGAGGGAAGAGAGGGCTTCCAGTCGATGGTGGTTTCGTGGCGTTCGGTGCTCCAGATCGGCGGCGGCGGCGGTGGAAAGGTCGGGACTTTGGGGCTTCGATACGGGCGGCACAGGCGATGAGGGGTGGCGATGGTCAGTCAGATTTGAAGAGGGGACGGAGGCGCGTCGAGGGGTGGCGGTGGCGAAGTTTGGAAGCGGTTGTAGCGGCGGCGGCGGAGGAGAGAAGGTCAGGAGCTCGGGTCGCCGTTCGTTCGAGGGGATTTTCTTTTTTTTTATTTTTAAAATTTATGGATGGAAAATTCTAATTGGCCGAGGACTATATTAAATTTTTAAATAGTGTTTTCTCAAACGAACTCCTTTTTAAACCCAACGACTGTCGCCCCTAGCTAAATACCCCCATTCGGGACACAACGGGATATGTTTCGTAGGCCAATTCGACTGTTACAGTCAGTTATTTCCCAAATTACAGTATAAAACATTTAATTTTTAACTTTCAACGTACATTTCAATTTGCCAGGGCCACAAACTGATTCGAAAAATTCCAAAAAAATAAATCTAGCTATGTTTTGATGCTACGGTCCTAACAAAACTAGTTTCGTCGAATTCTGAGGTCGTTTGAAAAATGGCCATTTTCTGGTCGATCCAATTTAACAGAAATTGACCAATCACATTTTTTTTTTGCCACGCTCACATACTAGCTTCAAAAATTATGTAATTTGAAACCTAGCAATAGTTTGACATCCCGGACCCAACAAAAGTGGTTTTGTCGAATTCCGAGGTCGTGTGCAAAATATCAATTTTCCAGGGCTATATATTCTATATAGCGACCATTCTGAAAGTTCATTCGGCCATAACTTTTGATTCCCGTTATGAAACTTCGATTTTTCAGATTCGTTAGAAAGGTATTGACTAACAGATTTAAATATTTTTGGTTTCGCTAAAATCCGTTATATTTTCCACCCTGCACAGTCAGTCAAAGTTTGAATTCAAATTTTCAAACTGACTCACTATTTCTAATTCACTATTTTATTGAAATATTCTATTTCAATTGTTCAAATTCTTTTGAAATGACCGATTTAAAAATTTTAAATTGGCTCGTATTTTCCGGGTTATTACAAATACATTGACATTTCTTCTTCTACGAGTTTTCTTTTCTAATAAATAAAGAAAAAAATTCTTTCTAAATTTTCTTTTCCTCGCTTTATATTTCCATTGCCCAAATTTCTTCCTGCGAAATCTCTTTCAATCACCACCATATTCATCAACACAAACATCTCTATCTTCCGCTCATCTTCAAGTACAAAGAACATAAAAAACCATCATAATACTGATCAACATCAAACCCCGAACTCATCAATAAATGTCTCTTTCATTTCAATTAAAGGCCAACTACAAAGAAAATGCTACTTCCCTATGTCAATACTATCTCAATCCCAAAAGATGTTCCAACTCATTGGTAAAGGCATAGAAATTTGTATAAAGTGGCCTAAGTTGGATCCTTGTCAAGCCCTTATTTTAGTGAAGAAAGGAGCATGGATAGATACACACCACCTCCTTTGCCTGAAGAATTTATGGAATAATGACATATTCTTCTCAAGGAAATCAAATCAAGCCATTCATTTTCAACTGTCATTGAATTATTGCCAAAAGAGAAACCAATCAATCTGCCACATGCCATTAATCAGAAGAGGAAACCTGCATGGAATATCTCAAGTCCATCTTCATAACTTTTTTATTTGTAAATAGAATATTTCAAGAGATTCATTCTTGGACCAATTATTTTCATAGAAAGGAGACTACCTCCCCTATAAATACCCATTGCATTCATTGTAAACCTCTATTTATTTTTCTGTATTCTCTTCTTCTTCTTAATAAAGCTTTTTTTATTCTAGTTTGTTGTTCTTTTCCTTCATAATAATTGTGTTGTCTATTCAATTAGTTTTAGTAGAACACAAGTTGTTATTTTGTTTTTACTGCATGTTAGTCATTGACCATTGGATTAGATTCAACGACAATCCTAATTTTAATTTTTTGTTGTTGTTTATGTTTGCTTATTTCTTTTTCTGCTAGTTTGTTCTTTTTATCTTAGTTGTTGAATTTAGTAT
Organism: Allium sativum; assembly: GCA_030737875.1. NCBI lineage: Eukaryota > Viridiplantae > Streptophyta > Magnoliopsida > Asparagales > Amaryllidaceae > Allium > Allium sativum. Next base: position 64,068,554 of record CM060920.1, read on the forward strand.
AGGTCTGATTAAATTCGAATCTATAGTAAATTCAATAGCATTATTTCAAATCCCATCTCCAAGTATTGTCTAACTCACCCACGAAATTACATAAATAATAAATTTAAAATTCCTCCCTGTGTTCGTCCTGTACACTACATAATCTGTGCGCTTGCAGTTTATAATAAATTTGCACTTCTCTAATCCATAGAAAAGTGCCAAACATCACGCAAAAATGTGAAAACTGAAAATCACACACAAGCGAACGCAATAAGTTTTAGCTTAACAAGGAACGAAGATTTATTTATACACGTGACGAAAACAACACAGAACCGGTCCTTTGCGAAAATTTATCCAACACAGAATTCTATTCTTTCCAACTTTAGGACAACTATTGGTTAGATAAGAAAATGAGATTTCATTCAAACGGATATGCGCGAATGACACAAATATTTTCAAACATAGAAATATCATTAACATAAGTCGTGTGATTTCAAAGACAACAAACACTAACAATTACAGGCATGAGTTCCCACAAAGACAAGAACCAAATGTTGGAAAGTGAAAACAATAAGGACGACAACAAAACAAAAACATCGAACCTCCCAAAACAATGGCTATAAGCAACGAGTTGTCTTGCTCTGCGACTGGAGCTCAGACCATTTTTATAACCTTTGATTAATCATATCATGGTAGAAAATGTTAAATCTCGTGTTATAAACACTTTGGGTGTTGTTGAAGGTTCCCACATCACCATCTCTTCTAAGATAGAATTTATGATGAGAAAAGAAACCTACCACAGAACTTCTTCTCATGGAAATCCACCTAATGTTTCCTAAGGACAAAAATGGATAGGTGAAATTACAAAAAGTAGCTCTATGAGACAACACACAAGAACAAAAATTTGAATCAAATATAATGCGGCATTAAATGATGGTTATGCCATCGATCAAGCAAAAGATTAATTTCCACACCATGAGAAAATTCTAGTCATAACTTCCCACTTATAAAACGATGTGCTAAATGGGTCACACGTCTACATGGGTAGTTCGAACATAGATTCCCGGAATTAAAAGCCGACATCAAGAAAAAGAAATTTGCTGCAAAATCTCCAATGTCGGTCAAACAAAAGGCCATTCAAGTCCGGGTACAACACGGATGCATCTAAGATCTCATCGAGATTCTCCTCAAAAAAATCATTCAAAGATAACTTAATCTTCACCTCCGAAATGATGATCGCCATTGAAAGAATCTATTCCAACAAGGTATAGCAAAGGCGGATGTAGCCCAAACAACAATCCTATTCTAAGATCTCGAAGCAAAGAGCCGGTGCAAGCCCAACTACCACGAAAATTTTTCTTAGCCCTAAAACGGTGAGAGGCATTTTTGCTTATTCTGATCCAATGATCTTTTCCCCTAAGGATGAGACTTAAATGGTACGAGTAAGATCGGATCGCAATAGGTATTGTGGACTAAGAAATGGTCGAAGAGAAGAAATTGGATTCAGATTTTGGAGTTCTAATAGGGAAAGATCTAATGCGCAAATTAGTACGGGAAAGAAGGTGGTGAGGCGACAACAAAGAAAGAGAAGAAGGATAAGGATAAGGTTCGGCTATATGAGGAAGAAAGGACGAAAGAAAGAAGTTAAGAGGGGTGATTTGTACGCAACTTTTACGGTTGAGTCCTAGGTCCAAGTTGTACCAAAACTCATTAACTAATTGACGACTCTAAGTATAACGCTAAACGGTCAAATGCCAAATGGGCTTTGGGAAAAGGTTTGACCTTGACCTTATTATGCCGGATTAAAATATTAATCATCCTGCGTCATCTTTTAAGATTTGATGCGACCCAAAAAATAATTATCCTCATCACAGCGGTATCAAAGACCGTAGTCAAACTCTGCACCGTATCCAAAGATTTAAGTAGTCTCAACAAAAGCTGTGACCACACACTGAATGAACAAATTTACAGTAGAAAACTAGCTATAAATCCAAAATAAAATTAAAATGGATTTTCCCCTTAACTAACTGTTATAGAATTAAATGATTTGAAATCAAATACCCTAAAAATACGAACAAAGGATTTTCCTTAGCTTTTTCAAAGAAAAAATTAAAAATTTTATAAATGGAATTTGTTGTAAACTAACGGTTTTCGTATTTATAAATCCATATTATTATTACTATCTTTATTATTTATATTCCAGTTTGTAAGGAAAAACCTTTTCGCATTCAAAAATGTCAGAACTTTAAAATCTCGAGATTAATTGTGATGATTTCAATAAACCATCCAATATATATAAAAGGAGAGGGATACTAAAAATCACAAGGAATGGGTATTTATTATTTTTTACTTTAGTGGTATATTCCTTGCCATTTCCAATTCCCTTCTTCCTACCAATCAGAATATATTTATTAAAACCACACACTGCCCGAACAATCTCGAAATACAAATAGATTAAAATTTAAAAACCACGTCTTCATAAAATATGTCTTTATAAAACCATTTTTCGAAATTGTAATTTCAAAACTTTCGAAATCTATTTTATTTTTCCAAATAGTTTTAAAAATAAAATTCCCTTGAATACAAGGCCAAGAACTCAAATGAACGCTTTCGATAAAGGAATATCTGAAAATTTAACGAAGTAACGAACTGATTCACCTCATAATTATTTCTGAATGGATACGACATATTAATATGGATTTCCCGTTTCAAGAGCAAGAAAAGGCCTTTGACTGGAACTACCAAAAGAAATCAAAAACTAAAAATCACAACTATCTTGGTTATAGCTATATTTTTGTTCTGTCTCCAAACTCGAATAAATGAAATCCACCATATGTCGTCCTCATGCTCTTCACGACGAGATCGCCAATGTACTATGGGGTTAAACAGAATTGGCTAGAAACCCGAGCACAACATATTTCAACTCTCGGTCAATTAAAGCCCATTCTATACAATTAGGCCTACGACTAATTCTACGCTGAAATAAATTAAAGCCGAGGAAGAAAGATGAAGAAGATAGAAAAGAAAATCGAATTACGTTATCTTATAAGTCCTAATTTAACTAATTCCTATGATCGTCTAACCTATGTTCTGATACCAAATGTAACACCCCATACTTTTTTGAGCCCAAATTTCGACAAAAATCGAAACTCGAACACATCCAAGCATAGAGCATGTAAATCTGTTACTTGCAAATAAATGAGCATGAGCATAATTAGAGTGTGATAAAATAACTCACAATGGAAACAAATAGGATAGACTAGTATTAACTCAAGTAACAACCTGCTTTTGAAGTAAGTCACTTTGCCAATGCCGAGCATGAAAGAGAACGAGAACCGAAAGCCAAACCTAAACACCTGTGAGAACCCGACCTTCCCTAAAAACCTAGGAGGTTGTAATGAGGAGGGGTCAGAACAACAAGTTCTGGTGAACAAGAAAAGTACAACACATATTACAATACACAGATGTATCCTGTTTGGTTCAACCCAAGATATATGTCTACCAAGGCTAGTAATTCTAACCTAACCTTGTAAACATTTACGCATGACTCTAACTACCATTCCCAAGGTAGTATTCGCAATGATATCGATACCGAGATAGAGCGTTTACGCATATATTTATGAAGCCTTTAGACTAATTATTAAACTGAGAAGTGAACTCCCAACTATGGTGTTGATTTATTCATAAGTGTATAAGCAACCACTTAATGCCTCACTATCAACGGATAAATAGGGCGGACTCCTCTGATCGATTAAGACCTTAGGAAGACCTATTTGTCATCTAATACCTCTCGATGATTTACTGAACATTATTAAAAACTAGACGACACTAGCTATAGGGTTGTACTAGTTAAGGCTTCTGACATTCACACATATAAACCCATGTCCCGCAAAAGGCAAGAGATGGTAGCTCGTCGCTTAAGACCAATAGTTCATTTTGATGGAATCTCGTTGTGCCACCTAGCTGACCTTATTAGATAATCTCCTTAGACGCTTAATACTTCCCGTAGGATATGTATCAGCTATAGGAACTTCCAAACAAGGAAGTAAGCTACAACATGCACATTAGTTTACAAATATGACTTAAACTACATTGCATTAAAACTACATTAAAAATATGATTTAAACTACGTTATCTTACAAATACCATTTATTTCCATTGATTATAATTAATGTCATTTATGAGCTTGATGGTCAAAATTTCCTAAGACATTAATAAACAATGAAATATCCCAAAATACCATTTTATTGTACCCTAATAGACGTTTCTAATTTACTTATTTATTGTTTTTTTTGTGTGTGTGTGTGTGTGTGTATATATGAACCAGACCCCCTGTATTAAGCCGACCACTTGTGGATGCTGGATTTGCCAGGCAGTTGCGGGCAGACTTCTACCACAAATTGAGCTTAGCCACGTGTCTTAGTGCGTGTAATAACCCGGAAAATCTGGGCCAGTTTAAAATTTTTATTTTGGCAATTTTAGCGAATTTTGAATATTTAAAATAGATTATTTTAAATAATATCGACGAGAAAATTTATTTTGAATAGAATTCGATGTATATATTATACGCGTCGTCGTTAGAATATAAATATTTATTTTAAATTAATAAATAGAATTGAAAATGGCGCGGTAGTTTGATAATTCGATTTCAAACTTCAATTAAATGTACTGGGTGCAAAACAATCCGGATTTTAGTGAAACAAAAAAACATTAGGATCTAATTGAGAATATCTTTCCAACGAATCCGAAAAATCGAAATTTCATAGCGGGAATCAAAAGATATGTCCAGTTGAAAATTCTGAATAGTCGCTATGGAATTCGGGCCCTTAAAAATGGGAATTTTGCAAACGGCCTCGGATTTCGACGAAACCACTTTTGTTGGATCCACAGTGTCAAGTTATTGCTAGATTCCAAATTTCATAATTTTTCGAATCAATATGTGAGCGTGGCAAAGGAAAACGCATTTGACCAGTTTCAGTTGATTTTAATCGACTGGAGAATGGCCATTTTTCAAACGGTCTCAGAATTCGACGAAACTAGTTTTGTTAGGACCGTATCGTTGATACGAAGCTAGAAAATATTTTTCTGGAATTTTTCTAGTTAGTATGTGACCCCGGTAATTTGAAATGTACGTTAAAAATTCAATATAGTAATTTAAATGTAAATCCAACGGAAACTGATCGTAACATCCGAATCAACCTACGATACATATCCCATTGTGTTCGGAATGGGGGTAATTAGCTATGGACGACAGGCGGTGGGGTTCGTTTCGAGTTCAAAATAAAAAGTTACCTTTTTGAAAGTTAAAACTAAAATAATATATATATTTATATTTTATAATTCTCCTTAACCCCCTACCTTCCACATCGTTTCATTCAAAACGAAAAAAAAAAGAAAAAAAGGGAAAGCCGCTTCTCAGATCGCCTCTGATCCCGTTCGCCGCCGCCAGCGCTGGCGTGGGCCACCGCAGCCTCCCTCCTTCCTTCCTCTCTCCTCCTTCCTTCTTCTCCCTCCTGTCGATTCAAGGCGCGAGCCCCACAGCCCCTCCTTTAAACCGCTGCCACCCTGCCTTGACCACCGCACGCGCCTGCCCTCAGCCATCACCTCCGGCGAACCTCCCTCCAGCCACCACGTTGCCTAGCGTTGCCCCTCCTTTCCCCAATCGAAACCCTAAACCCCTTTTTCCCCCAAAATCCGACCGCGCCTAGCCTGAGACCACCGCTCCGACCTCCTGCAGTGACCCCCGATGCCTCAGCCCCTCCTATACCCTCCTCCATCCGAAAATTGTAAGTACTTTATTTATTTAAATAGACTTTAATTTTCAGTTTAGGTATAACTTTAAAGATGTGAAGATATAGTTTTTTTTATGAATGCAAAGTGAGGATTTTTTTTTAACACGGCGAAGTGATGATTTTTAACAAAGTAAAGATTTGACCTTTAAGAATAAAAATCGATTTTTATATTATATTTTTGAAAAAAAAAACGAAGAGTATATTTTTGAAAAAACGAAGTCTATATTTTTAAAAGTGAAATGACGATATTTTTAAAAGTGAAAAGACGATATTTTTAAAAGTGAAATGACGATATTTTTAAAAGTGAAAAGACGATATTTTTAAAAGTGAAAAGACGATATTTTTAAAAGTGAAAAGACGATATTTTTAAAAGTGAAAAGACGATATTTTTTAAAGTGAAAAGACGATATTTTTAAAAGTGAAAAGACGATATTTTTAAAAGTGAAAAGACGATATTTTTAAAAGTGAAAAGACGATATTTTTAAAAGTGAAAAGGCGATATTTTGATATGAGTAGTGAAGTAAAAATATGATTTTTACTTCGAGAAAAAAATAATTTTTATATTATAGAAAAGGCAAAATCTTTATATGGAAAATAGCGTGATAAAAATATAATTTTTTTTATCTGAATAGCGAAGTAAAAATTCGATTTTTCTATATTGAAAAGTGAAGTAAAAATATGATTTTTCCTTATACGAAGTTGAATAGAAAAAATATGATTTCTATAATTAAAAAGTTATAATCTTTATATAGATAGTAACGGTATAAAAATAGAATTTTTACATTATAGAAATAGCGATGAAAATTCTATTTTCACAATATGAAGTTAGCGATAAAAATATGATTTTTATATAATAGAGAATATAAAAATATGATTTTTATATAATAGAGAATATAAAAATGTGATTTTTATATATACAGTGTATACGGGCGACGAAAGTAACAAAGGATGCGATAGCGATGAAGATTTCTGTAAAGAAGAGCCGAGGCGTCTGGTTTAGCAAATATGTGAGAATTTCTCACCTTTCAATTTCTTTTTCTAGTCATATATATATACTAGGATGTAGACGGTGCTTAGTAGCACCCGACACAATCGTCCACAGACCATGGACTTGTTTGTTTGGTTGCATAAATTAGTTTGATGATTTGATTTGAATTTGGTTGTTTGGTGAATTTGATTGATGTGTGAATGGCGTGGGCCTTCACTAGACCGGGGATAAGGCTAGGCCTCGTCCCGTTTCTAGTATCGTGCCGTTATGCCGCCGAAATTTTCTAAAATATGTTAGAAAAATAAAAAGTATCATTTTATTGAATAAATGAACTGAATAGAACATTCATAAGTTGAATAAAATGTTTTATCATTAAAAATATAATTTTTAACGTGAAAGTGAATAAATAAATATTTATAAACAAATCGGCCAATTTGTTTATATACACTGATTTGACTGATATTGATTGGGTCGATAAATTTTACACATCGCCCAACTGCACAAATAAAATATGTGTTTGATTGTTTGGAACCCCACACGGGTGTTGGGATGAAATTTGAAGTTCACTCATCCTGATTGATTAAATATGTCGATCGATTGATTGACAGGCTGTTATAAGCGTTAGATATCTATATTTGATGCTTATACAGTGTAGTGCACTTTGGTTGATGGTTGATTATTTTTCAATGCCATTATATACATGTGATGTATGAAAATCCATATAATTAATATTATATGGTGATTGATTGGGCCTCATTCCAATTTAGAAGGTAAAGAATATATAAATAAAGGTTCATGTGTTGACTGTACTCATCCGTTGAGATTAGTCATGTGTTGAACGAAATATTTTAATAATAAAATTTACATCTTTATCAATATAAAATAAAGGTTCATGTGTTGACTGTACTCATCCGTTGAGATTAGTCATGTGTTGAACGAAATATTTTAATAATAAAATTTACATCTTTATCAATATAAAATAAAGGTTCATGTGTTGACTGTACTCATCCGTTGAGATTAGTCATGTGTTGAACGAAATATTTTAATAATAAAATTTACATCTTTATCATATATAGAATTAGAAATCGGCTGGAAAATAGATGAGATGAGTGGTCTCCTGGATATTGATCTGATGTTGGTTTCGGCCTTCGGGGTTAATATTCAGGGAATCGTTCTCTTACTAATTTACAGTTGGAGTCTGATTTAATATCAAATGATAGATACCTTAATTTTTATAAAATATATCAAATAACAAAAATAGTCACACGTGGACAGTACTCATTCGTTGAGATTAGTCGTGTGTTGACAAAAATAAATATTCATTTGTTGAATAGAATATTTGAAAATAGAAATATATGAAGCCGTGTTGATTAGATTGACGCCATTTTGATGTAAACGATACTTATATCGATTTTATTCATTTTAAAATGAATATCGAAAAGTGACTTCGAAATCGGATATTTTGAAATGAATTGAATATAAAGCGATTTTGAAATGAATTGAATATAAAGCGATTTCGAAATGAATTGAATATAAAGCGATTTCGAAATGAATTGAATATAAAGCGATTTCGAAATGAATTGAATATAAAACGATTTCGAATTGAATTGAATCGAATAGAAAACCAATTTGAATTGAATCGAATAGAAAACCAATTTGAATTGAATCGAATAGAAAACCAATTTGAATTGAATCGAATAGAAAACGACTTTGAAATTTGAATTCAATTGAAAACGAATTCAAATTGAATTGAAAACGAATTCGGATTGAATTGAAAACGAATTCGGATTGAATTGAAAACGAATTCGGATAGAATTGAAAACGAATTCAAATTGAATTGAAAACGAATTCGGATTGAATTGAAAGCGAATTGAAATGAATTCAAATTTAATTGAAATTTGAATTGAATAGAAATGAATTTTAAAACGAATTTATAAAGGAGAATTCAATTTTGATTTGAAATGAAATGGAAGTTGAAATTGCTTTTGAAACGAATTTAAAACTATTTATATAATTCGTTTTAAATAGTAATCGACGAAATATATATTATATATATTATATATATAATATAATGGCCTGAATAGAACGCGCCGCGCCGCGGCAGTTCGTGAATTTCGACCATTTATTTCAAACGGACATTATGGAAGATCCGACCGTCGGATTCTCCTAAAACCGGAACCGTTGGGTTCGTATCGAAAAGAGCTTTCTAACGAATATTTGAAATTCAAAATCTAACGGTTGGATTTGGAGATACGTCCAAATCAAATTTGGAAAAGGTCGCTGTAAGTGCAATTCGATGGCCATTGTTGGAAATCGATTGTACGGGCCTTAATAAAATTATTAAAAATAGTAATAAATTGTGTAAAATCATAAGAAATGATTTGGGAAAATTTGGGATGAAAAACTCCATATTTGAAAAGATAAAAATAGATTTTTATCGAAATGAACTAGTTTTGAACTAAATTTAAAACCCAATTATTTTTAAATAAATGAATTAGATTTAAAAAGGGGTTTTAAATAATCGGAATTTCTAATATATTTGATTGGATTTGAAACGGGTTTATCGTGAACGGTGTTTTAAATAACACTAGTTCTTTAACCCGATAACAAATAGAATGTGATTTGGGTTTGTCGTGAACTGTGTTTTAAATAACACCTAGTTCTTTAACCCAGTAAAAGGAGTTTTAATGAATCTGCAATTAGATTGAAATTCGGATTGATAATCTAAATTATCAAATTTGACAAATAAGCGAGGATGGAGTATCACCAGTTTTGCTCCAAAGCGATAGTTAAATCTTTAATTAGATTTGAACGTGAGATGGTAATTAATTTTACCGATAACACTGTGGTGTTAGATATGGAGTATTACCAGTTTTGCTTCATGGGATGAATAGGTTGGGATTGGGAAATAAAATAAATAATTACTTCGTTACGGTTCGCTAATCTCGACTAGTTTAGAAAACCATAATTTGGTTTGAACGACATCCAAAGGAAGATTAAAGGATAAATTTTAAAGAATTTATCTTTGATAAAATTAATAGGAACCTTTCCCTAAGAATGTGAAATTTAGAAACTAGCTGTAGGTTGGCTAAGAAGAATGGTTTCCTGGGTATTGATCTGATGTTGGTTTCGGCCTTCGGGGTTAATATTTGGGAAATTGTTCTCTTGCTAATTTGCGGTTAGTGACTAATGAATTGGAATGAGGCGTATGTTGTGTTTGTGTAACATTTGTTTTTAATATACGCGGGTTGTTCGGAAAGTCCGGGTTTACACCCATTCTGAATAACCGATTCGACGATATGTCGAAGATGAAGACGGTGGTCGAAGACCGGAAGTCTTCACATCGTTTGGATAATTACTGGCGATCCTGATTGGGCTGTACACCCAAGAGGATGGAAATAGTTGGTGGTCGTCCAGACGTACTTGGAGATGGATGGATATGCGAGGAAAGTGCCTCCGGTTTCGTTCAGACCCAGAACAGACTTGTAAATGGATTGTGTGTCTGACATTGGATTTTATTCTGTGTTGATTGATCTCTATTAAATATACATCTGTTTGGCGGCGGAGAATTTATTCTTTTGCTTAACGCCCTTCTCTGAGACGTACGAGCTCAGAGGTTGTATATCGATGGACATCAGTCGCATGGCATGAATTTCCTGTGTGGCACGCTAAGATGCAATGATCAAGGCTTCTGTTGAAAAGCAAAGTCTTGTGGTTGATGATCAAAGCACAGCCTACGTGGCAGCTTTGTGTATAACGTGAATTCGCGGGCCTCACACCTCGGTATGAGTTAAAAACGGGATACGGACTGCAGGGAGAGCACGACGTTTCTTTCTAGCTTTGGTGGTGTCAGTGACTTACCAGCCCTGACATTTATATACTTTTCACCTTTGTGGTTGTTGGAATGCGAGGCGCCTCGATTATAGGTCTGTAAGGACCGGGAAACGTGTGTTCAGGCATAATTAATCCTCTAACGTAAGTGAGGACCGGCCCTGAAACATCCAGGGGTTGCCCAGAGTGCGTAACCCTGAGGCATTTGCTAGAGTGTCTCGAACGCGGAGAGGAGCTTGCCCCTTGCCTCGACTCATGACGGAAATCCAATTTCCAATACGTGTATTTCGGCTTTATTTGTAGAGCCTAGTATGGCGACATAGTGGGATGGGGCACTCATGCCGTCTATGATTTATATTTATGATTGAAATTGTTTTGACACTATACACTTATTATAGTATCAAATGATTTGTTTTAAACGTATCAAGCATGTTTGGCTGTTATAAGGTAAAACCCTATCCTCCGGCTTGCGTTGCATTGTGTGATGGGACCTGGGTCTTATAATAGCTTCATTTTTCGAAAAAGCATTGCGCTGTTTATTCTATGCACTGGTATTCTTGGGAGGAAACCCGTTCCGTGTTATACGGCGTGGTCCCTTGAATTACTCTCTTTTAAAATAAAGTTTTAATAACTGTTTTAGTTCTCACACCAGTCACATGACTGACCTGGAGTTTATTGTTTTAACCTAAACTCTGGGTGCCCCTATTTTCCGCACGGGCAGCTAGTAGTTTTGGTTTTGCAGATTTATATTCATAGGATCCTGGTTTACAGCTAGAATGATATCCGGAAAGCTCTGTATCCGTATATCACCTTCAGTTGTGCTTTGTATTATTTTCCGATGCTATGTAATTTATAGTAATCTCTAATATTTATCGAATGTAATTTATTCAATTATACTCTGTTTATTCTTGTATCTGATGGAACTGTTGTAATATACAATGAAATGTTCTTCTGTTTGTGTTCTGATTTGTCCTGTTCTCAAACGATCAGGGGTTTCGAACGGTCTAGATCTGTTTAACGACTGATTCAGATCGAGCGAAATTCCAGGCCGTCACAGTGCGATTATGTTTTAATTCCCTAATTGGGGTTTACAACATTAATCCTAGCCAACTCAGAAATTGTAACCATTAGGCTTAATTGCTTAATTAAATTTGCTTTCCCAAATCAATGTCGGTTACAATAGTTATTTATTTATTTATTTAAGGCCCTATTTATAGCAATCAATTGCACTAATCGCTACAATGGTCACCACAAATATATTCATTTAATATGTATTACATTTACATGTATAATTCCATAAAATGAATACCATTCAATCATTCAAACATCATTATAATGTATATTTTGTTGTTTACGTAGATTCGGATAGATAATTTATATATATTTATATTTAAATTCTCGCATAGTTAAAGTAGGTATTTTCTTTTATTATTATCATTAAGTTTAAAATTTTGGTTCAACTAATAACCAAATATCCCTTTTTGCATTAAATCTTGCAAGAAGGCTCCAAATCTTATAGAAAGACCGTCAACTATAGTTATTGTAAATTATGCCTGAATATTGAATTAAACACATCTCAAACCACAAGAAATATATTTTACGTATGTTCTGGAATAGTTGATGTAAACTACGTATAAATATATATATACATGAATTTACACAACGTTTCCCTTTTTCAATTATTTGACATATTTCTTATTGGTTTCAAATAATATCTTTTTATTTTAAAAGAGGAAAAAGGCATATTTATAATAACTGAGTCAAAATCACAAAAAACTGAATACAAAAAGGTTTGTATCTTTTAATCAAAATTATAAAATTCACCGTTTAACACTGAAGCTAGAGATTTGGAATAAAACTATATCTTATAGTATTTTCAATAATCTTAATACATTTTCAAACACAATTGTAGGCAATAATTTAAACAATTAAGTAAGCCTACAAATAATGTTATTCAAAACCACAAATCTATACTTTTAGGTTTTTGATAACATTCATAAGCTGATCTGATAAGAATCATTTCAGTTTTAACAATATTATAAACAGATCTGATAAATGTTAGGCACATATTTTAAGATCTAATACAAATGAGATAATTAAGCTATTGTAACTTTGTATATAAATTTTCCATTCCCCTGAAATCATCCAAATATAAATAATATTTTAGGCCTATAATCCCCAAATTCCTACATATCTACAATTATTTTGAAAAGGGAATACTTTTAGATCTGTAGATTTGCTAGAAGATAGGAAGAAAGGGGAGAATCTGATGAAGAATAGCTTAGCCGTCAATTCACACCCTTTTTGAATTTGATTATCCCTTTCAAATCTGAATGATTTATATTTGATTGATTATATATGAATATATTTTTAATTCAATAATTGATTTAAAGAGAAAACGAAATGGTAGACCTTCCCTGCTGCCTACATATTTGTGTGGAAAAGAATGGGGCCTTACCCCTATATTTATAGGAGTGGAATTGGCCATGAACCATTTGATTTATTTTAATTAACATCCTTACATTTGTTTATTAATATTAAATAACAAACCCATTAACCCTAGCTGTCACTGGGCGTTCTGGCACCTAGTAGTTCGACCGCTACAGTCGACCGCCTGGGTTGCCAATCGCCAAGTGAAGGCGGTTAAATTTGGTATAAAATATATATTTATTACAGTTTATTTATTTCCGTTTATTTTTCATATTTCGTCTGTAACTTTTTCATATGGACTCCGTTCGTGAAGCTCCAAACATGAAAGTTGACCAGAATTCCGAAACGAACGCTATGATTAAAGTTTCGTGGTCAAATTCCATCGTTTGTAGAAGTTATTATTTTTGAGAATTTGATTAAATAACTTATTTATTGTCAAAACTCTGGGTTGTTACAAAGTCTCACTATTGAAAAGAGGAAGTTAAGTTTCTTTGAAATATCTTTTCGGGAAAGGATTAGCTGTAGACCCCGCTAAAGTAGAAGTAGAAGCTGTAACAACCCGGAAAATCTAAACCAGTTTAAAATTTTTAATTTGGCTAAAATAGTGGATTTTAAATATTTAAAATAAATATTTTAAATAATAATGACGAAAAGTAAATTTGAATCGATGTTTGAAAATAAATATAATTATTTTAAATTATAAACAAGGCCTGAAATGGCGCTGTAGTTTCAAAAATTGAATTCAAACTTTAACTGACTGTACCGGGTGCAAAATAAAACGGATTTTAGTGAAACCAAAAATATTTAAATCTGTTAGTGAATATCTTTCTAATGAATCTGAAAAATCGAAGTTTCATAGTGGGAATTAAAAGTTATGGCCAAATGAATTTTCAGAAAGGTCGCTATAGAGAATATATCGCCCTTGAAAATAGACATTTTGCATACGACCTCAGAATTCGACGAATCCACTTTTTTGGATCCGGGATGTCAAATTATTGCTAGGTTTCAAATTTCATAATTTTTGAAGTCAATATGTGAGCGTGGCGAAGGAAAATGTGTTTTGGTCAATTACAATTAAATTGGATCGACCAGAAAATGACCATTTTTCAAACGGTCTCAGAATTCGACGAAACTAGTTTTGTTGGGACTGTATCGTCAAAATCATAGCCAGAATTATTTTTCGGGAATTTTTAGAAGTAGTATGCGGCCCCGGCAAATTGAAATGTATGTTCAAATCAAATATTGAATGTTTTATATCTTAATTTGAAGGAAAACTGTCTGAAACAGTCGAATGGGCCTTCGAAACATATCCCATTGTGTTCGGAATGGGGGTATTTAGCTAGGGACGACAGTCGTTGGGTTTGGATTGGAGTTCGTAGGAGATAAGGGGTATTTTAGAAATTTAAAAATATATAAATAAAATAAAAAATCTCATTGGCCCATTTACTTTCTCTCTCCCCGATCGTTAATCGCGCACGGCGGAAATCAGTTCCCACCTTCTCTCCTCGATTCCTCTCAATCCACTCAAAATTAGACCTCCATCCTGTTGGGGATTTTGTAGAGCTCGTCAAGAACTTCAAATCCATACCAAGTTTGGATATTTTTTTCATTGAGTAATTTGTGAGAAACCGCCACCGCGTCATCCTCCTTGCATCGATCGGAGCGCCGCCTCCAGGCGCGGGTGCGCGACTCCAAGCCCTTCCTCGTGGTGAAGACGGATCGACGAATCGCTGCACGGATTTGCATGAAAATCAAAACCTAGTTTTGAACGAATAGCTGAGGTAACGGTTTATTTCATTTTAAACTGTTCTATAGCACTTTAAAGCTCTACGGATTTTGATTTCACTGTAAAAATCATATCTTTTTCGTTTTTTGTCGAAATTCAGTGAAACAAGAGACGCCGGGACCGCGAGGACGTCTTCTACATTTTAGAAGAGACCGCATATTTTTATGAGCCTTTTGCAATTTTTGGTGGAGTGGAACCCAATTTGAGATTTTTGAATTATAAACGATATGGAAACGACGATGTATAAATTATATAGTCGATGTACGAGTTATATAAGCGTTATACACCTCATGTATAAGCGTTGTATAAGTTATATGTTCGATGTATAAGTTATATATGCGTTGTAAAAATTATATATGCGATGAAATGAAAACTGAAATGAATTGAAGTGAATTGAAATATATTTATATACGAATATATATATATATATATGCTCTCCCTTCGTCCACAGACCATGGACGATATTTATTGGTTGTGATATTGTTTGAATTATTTGGTTGATGTGAAATTTGGTGAATAATGCGAATGGTTAATATAATTGTTTGTGGTTGAGAATGATTGATTGTGGTCGAAAAATACCCATTTGTGGTTGAAAACAAAATTAGAATAGGTTGTCGAAATGAAAGAAAAACATGCCCGCATGCGTGCGAATTAGATGCATGAAATCCCCATTGTCAAAAACCGCAAGGTTTTAAGGTAGAGCGAGGAGTCGTACATCGATACGGTCCCGGTTTTAACTACCCTGCCGTTATACTGTCAAAATTTTCTGAAATAATTATGTGTTTGATTTATTTTCATGTGTTGAAACTATATTCATGTGTTGAATTGAAACTCATGTGTTGAATAGAAATTCATGTGTTGAGTGACTTTCATGTGATGAATAAATTGTTTTATAATAAAAATCACATTTTTATCACCTCTTTGAGGTATATAAAATAAACGTGTTTTGAAATAAATTGTTTTATAATAAAAATCACATCTTTATCACCTCTTTGAAATATATAAAATGATCGTGTTTGGAAGTAAATTGTTTTACAATAAAAATCACATTTTTATAATATATATGAATTGTTAAAAATAGTGATGTGTTGAAATAAATGGCTGTTGGATTAAAATATCATTTTTATCAAATGTATGAAATGAATATGGTTTTGAAATCGAAGAATGAACTATATTTATATATATATATATATATAATTATAACATATCGAATAATGAAGCTATAGTTCGTATTTTGAAACCACGATTTCAAACGATTATTGCTGGAGATCCGACCATCGGATTTTCCCAAAACCACAATCGTTGGGTTCGCTTTGGAAATATCTTTCCAACGACACCAACTTTGTAAAAATCCAGCGGTTGGATTGTTTGGTTCAATTCAAAAGATTAACGATGCTGTAGTTCGAAATTTGAAATCGAAACTTCAAACGATTGTACCGGGAGATCCGACCGTCGGATTTTCCCAAAACTAAAACCGTTGATTCGTTTTGAAAAGATCTTTCTAATGATGTAAACTTTGTAAAGATCCAACGGTTAGATTTTCAGATATGTGTAAATCAAATCTGAAGAAAAACAGTGCCACGGCTGCGTTATGGCCCGAAGCGTCGTTTGAATGAATTAGCTACTTTTAAATGAATAAAAATAGCGATAAATCATGATAAAAAGTTATAAACGATATGGAATGAAAATAAACTGAATTTGCTCGGTTTATTTGATATTTGATGGTTGAATGTGTTTGGCGTGAAAATTACAATAAAGAACAAAATGATTAAAGTCGAATAATTTAACTATTGAAATGAATCTATTTGAAATATTAAATATACGTGAATTATTTGGAAAGGCCGAGTTAATTCTCATTTCAAATAATAGATCGACGATTGGAAGTCGAAGATATGAAGAAGGTGCAAGATCGATGATTTTCACATCTAATGGAGGGGTGCTTCAGATGCCCATGATAGGAGTAGCTACCGTGAAGGGGCCGAAGTAATAGTTGTCCGGCCGTACGTGTTGATTATACAAATGTGCGAGGAATAAAGATCCTCTGGTTCCGTTCAGACCCAGAACGGACTTGTAAATGGACTGTGTATCTGACATTGGATTTCATTCTGTGTGATAGATAGACATCAGTTTCATGGCGTGAATCGCCTGTGTGGCATACTGAGATGCAGTGATCAAAGCTTTTGTTGAAAAGCAGAGCTTTGTGGTTGATGATCAAAGCATGGTTTTGAATAGCTATCTTTGTGTTTAGCGTTGTTTCGCAAGCCTCACACCCCGGTATGAGCCAGAAACGGGAGAGGGCATCAGGGAGGACTATCGTTTCTTTCTAGCTAGAAGTGATGTCAGATTTTACACGGCCTGACATTTTACTTATGTGGATGATGGATTGCGAGGCGCCTTGGTTTGATCGGTCTCTTCGGAGCCGATGTGTGATCGGATATGACGAGTTTACACCCCATAGGGTGGGGAAACGCAGTGTTCAGGCATTATAATCCACATCGGTGGACCGGCTCTGACGATCCATGGGTCGATGCGCTCTGACCCTGAGGCTCGGGCTAGAGAGTCTCGAAGCGGTAAGGACGATCCCTTGCCTTGGTTCATAACGAAATCCAATTCCCAAATACGACATCGTGCGGTTTCGATTGTATACCTACATATGGCGACATAGTGGTATGGGGGCATTAATGTCGTATAAGATTTATAGTTATGATTCAAATTGTTTTTGAAACATATAAACACTAGCAATAGTATCAGATGATTTGTTTTGCTCGTATCAAGCATATTTTGGCCATTATAAGGTAAAACTCTATCCTCTGGTTTGTGTTGCATTGTATGATGGGAACTAAGTCTTATAAGGGCTTCATTTTTATTAAAAGCATTGCGATGTTAAAAAGATTTACTTGTAGTAAAGCACTGGCAATCACTGGAGTAAACCCGTTCCGCGAAAGTGGCGTGGTCCTGTGATTGGCCATATTGTAAAATATGTTAAGTAGATTTCTCATACCAGTCCCACGACTGATTCGTAGTTTGTTTCACTTGCAAACTCGGGTGCCCCTATTTCTACACGGGCAGCCTTGTATTCAGGTTTTAGCAGGCTCCTTCTGGATAACTAGAGTTGAAGATGGATTCTATCATTTATCTCTTTTTATGTTGTTCAGCTCCTATGGTACATTTATGTTTTGTTTCCACTGTAGACATTTATGTATAGCTGAACTGTATTTCTACTAAGTATGATCCTGTGTACTGTGTAACTCTGATGTTTATATTTATGCAGTATATTCTATTGCACATTATCTGGTGTATTTATTTAATTATGTTCTGCTGTTATCTGTTTATGTGTTATATTCCAAAGATTACCCTTGCCTTCGTGTTACGGGGTTTGGGTCGTCACAAACGTGGTATCTGAGCTTTGGTTAAGCTTAGTTCTAGAATATAACATATTAACGAACTAGTCAGAAATAGAACCAGTAGTGTTCTAGGACGAGTAACTCATTATAGATAGGATCAGTAATATCCTAGTATGAGTATAGCAGAATGAAATACACCTCAATAGACACATTTACATTCAAGTATATGTTTCTATGCTTTATAATCTCTTTTCTGTTGACCTGACACTTAGTTTGCTATTTGCAGAAGTACTAGAAAATGAGTGCCAGAAACAAAAGAAGTAATACTGACCCAGATATAGAAGCTCTATTTATGAAATATAGAAATCTGGGTGGAGTACCGTTCTCAGGTAATGAATCTATTATTCAAACACAAGCATGGGTGCGCTCGTCTGAGAAAATCTTTGAAGGTTCAAACCTGAGAGAAGACCAGAAAAGATTAATAGCATCTTGGGCACTCAAGGACGAAGCTTTGTTCTGGTGGGATTCAATTATTAAAGATAATTCAGAAGGTGATATCACCTGGGATAGATTTAAAGAGGTTTTCAGTGAAAATTTTATTCCTCCAGAAGCAACAGAGCGGTTATGTAATGAATTATATTATCTGATACAAGGGGATATGACCATTCCCGAATATCATAAGAAATTCAATGAACTCTCTCATTTTGTCCCGCGTCTAATTCAGGATCCAAAGAGGAAGAATCTAAGGTTTATCAATGGTCCTCAAAGATAGTACCAAAGTAGTGTAATGGGGCATGTGAAGCTTCCTTTTTCTGAAATGATATACATGGCTTATCAATATGAACATCTCCATAAGAAAGGCCTTTTTTCGACAAAGAGGAAGTCAGTTCGAGCAACAAAAGGAAAACTGAAACTGATAGCCCAGATACAAGTGCACAACCAGAGTCAAGCACGACGTTTGGGGTTAGAAAGAAGCCTAGATTCAATCGGGAAAAGGTTATAGCTGAGAAACGACTAGTAATGACTGCAATATGCAGCAACTGCAAGAAGCCAGGGCATTTGTCGATAAATTGCAGAGCTTTAAAGAAACAAAGGAAGGGGAGATCAAAACCCAATCAAAGGCAGAAGAAGAAGGGGTTTAAACCCAATAATACATTTCAAGAGAAAAGAAAATGCAGTCAATGCCATCGGGCTGGTCATCTTGAGAAGGATTGTCGAATACTAAAGAAATCTGAATTAGTACAGGTGAATGAAGTGGCTGAAACTTCAGAACCCTCCGCTACTCAGAGAAAGTTAGATGTTTTAGAAGGCACGCTCACTGTCAAAAACATCCCAGTTAAAGTACTGTTTGATACAGGCGCGTCGCGAAGCTTTATAGCAAAGAATGCGGTTAAGAAACTGGATTTGAATATGAGAAAGCTAAAAGAACCCATGACTATCCATAATCCAGTTGGGGGTTCCCTCGATCTTAGTTGGGTTTGTGGGGTTCCTGTTTCTTTTTCTTATTATCGGTTCCCTACTATCTCTATTGTCATGAATTTTAAAGAGTTTGATCTGATTCTGGGAATGGATTGGTTAACCAAATATAAAGCTGAGGTTAAATGCGCCGACAGAGTCGTAAAGGCGAGGATTAAATCAGGCAATTATATAACCATTCCATGTGAAGGTCCGAATTCTGATAGAAAAGACTTCTGGGCAGCTTTAGATGTTTCTCCTGCTCAAATAGAACATGTTCCTGTCGCTGCCGAGAATATTCCAGTCGACATTGAATGTATACCAGTTGTCAAGAACTATGCTGTTGTGTTCGAAGAAGTTGTTAGACTACCTCCGCAGAGAGAAATTGATTTCAAAATCTCTTTAGTTCCGAATGCAAGGCCAGTTCTTCATGCTATTCGAAGAATGACCTTGAAGGAGAAAGATGAATTAGATAATCAAACTCGACAGCTTGTATGGAAGGGTCTAATCAGGCCTAGTTTCTCTGATTGGGGAGCAGCAGTGGTGTTTGTCCCGAAGTCAGACGGTACTCTCAGACTATGTGTAGATTATCGGGACTTGAATAAGCAGACAAGAGAAGAAGAGATATATCATTTGCTACTGGCGACTATGTATATTTAATGGTATCTCCGATGAGAGGAGTTATCCGGTTCGGTAAAGTAGGGAAATTGGCGCCTAAATTCATTGGTCCGTTTCCTATTCTTGAACGGATTGGAACTCTCGCTTATAGGGTTCAATTACCAGATTGGTTGCCGGGAGTGCATGATGTATTTCACGTATCTCAACTTCGAAAGCATGTACTTGATCCAGACTTGATCGTGGAAGAAGCAGCTCAATGGGATATTGAAATTACTCCAGAATTGGCTGTGAGAAGAGAGCCGATCAAGATTTTTGGCAAAGAAACCAAAGATCTGAGGAACATGAAGGTTCACTTAGTCAAAGTACAATGGAGTGGAGATCCGCAAGACTGTACTTGGGAAACCAAGGAAAGCATTAAGAAAGCCTATCCTAAGTGCAGGGTGGATATCTCTGATTGACTTTGGTGCAAGGTACATTTACCATATTTTGCAACTTCCGTTATGTTCTCTACTTTGTTGTTGTTTTCATTTCATGGATGTAGAATTTTAATTATATAGTCTGAATGATTTAAAAGAGCATATGAATTAATTAGTATATTTTTGAAAAGTTAAAGATAAAATTAATTGATGTTTGTATTGTGCGATTGTGGATTTGATTTATTAAATTATTAGAATGGTAATTAATTTAATCACGAAGAGAATGAATGATAAAATTTATTCGATTAAATCATACATTGAACTGATTAGAGAAATAGATAGAAATATATACATGTGCCTTATATATGTTTGAACAGGTAAATGGATTAGCTATTGAGCAAAGATTTTATTTGCGTGCCCGACAAATAGGTAAACCTTAATGAGTTGGATGCGCAATTTTATTATTATATCAACTCCTGTGAATGCCATTGGATGCAGAGTGCTGGTTATTCTGTGTGTAATTAATAAATGTCGCCATAGGATAGTAACAATTAATTTTGAACTACACTACATAGCCTACTTCTTGAAGATAGGCATACTTCATCATATACCACATAAGCATTTGGAGCTTGTGTGACGAGGTTGAAGATTTACCATACGAGCGAGAGGCTTGTATGGCAATGACTATATTTTATAGGTTGAACTGATGACTGATATGGACCATATAAAATTGTAACGATAAATTGCCAGATTAATAAAAACCCCACACGGGTCTAGAGATGATAATAAACACGTCTCTCTAGTCTTATAAGGCACAAAAAATATTTATGGGGTGACGTGAATTTATTCTCTTGAGTTATTATCTATACACACTCCTCCGTGGACACTAGAAAATATCACTATAAATATGTGTTTGCTTATTAGGATTTATTGGGTACCTAATACGGCCCAATAAATTTCCAAACCCCTCCCCGTATAAAGGAGGTTATGGCGAAATTTTTCGAAAATTTAGGGTGTTAGCCAAATTTTAGAAGAATTTGAAAATTCTTAGAAACAGAAAAGTTGAAGAACGGAAGCCAGATTGAAAGTGGAGTTAGTTAATCAAACCGCTTTCGACTTTGTTCCTTTTCGAGGACGAAAAGTTTTAAGTGGGGGAGACTGTAACAACCCGGAAAATCTGAACCAGTTTAAAATTTTTAATTTGGCTAAAATAGTGGATTTTAAATATTTAAAATAAATATTTTAAATAATAATGACGAAAAGTAAGTTTGAATCGATGTTTGAAAATAAATATAATTATTTTAAATTATAAACAAGGCCTGAAATGGCGCTGCAGTTTCAAA
This sequence comes from Allium sativum, assembly GCA_030737875.1. Taxonomy (NCBI): domain Eukaryota; kingdom Viridiplantae; phylum Streptophyta; class Magnoliopsida; order Asparagales; family Amaryllidaceae; genus Allium; species Allium sativum. The sequence goes on from CM060920.1 coordinate 64,090,536, forward strand.
AATTGAATTCAAACTTTGACTGACTGTACTGGGTGCAAAATAAAACAGATTTTAGTGAAACCAAAACTATTTAAATCTGTTAGTGAATATCTTTCTAACGAATCTGAAAAATCGAAGTTTCATAGCGGGAATCAAAAGTTATGGCCAAATGAATTTTCAGAAAGGTCGCTATAGAGAATATATCGCCCTTAAAAATAGGCGTTTTGCATATGACCTCAGAATTCGACAAAAACACTTTTGTTGGATCCGGGATGTCAAACTATTGCTAGGTTTCAAATTTCATAATTTTTGAAGTCAATATGTTAGCGTGGTGAAGGAAAATGTGTTTTGGTCAATTACAGTTAAATTGGATCGACTAGAAAATGGCCATTTTTCAAACGGTCGCAGAATTCAACGAAACTAGTTTTGTTGGGACCGTATCGTCAAAAACATAGCTAGATTTATTTTTTGGGAATTTTTAGAAGCAGTGTGCGGCCCCGGGAAATTGAAATGTACGTTCAAATCAAATATTGAATGTTTTATATCTTAATTTGAAGGAAAACTGATTGAAACAGTCGAATGGGCCTTCGAAACATATCCCATTGTGTGTGGAATGGGGGTATTTAGCTAGGGACGACAGTCGTTGGGTTTGGATTGGAGTTCGTAGGAGATAAGGGGTATTTTAGAAATTTAAAAATATATAAATAAAATAAAAAATCTCATTGGCCCATTTACTTTCTCTCTCCCCGATCGTTAATCGCGCACGGCGGAAATCAGTTCCCACCTTCTCTCCTCGACTCCTCTCAATCCACTCAAAATTAGACCTCCATCGTGTTGGGGATTTTGTAGAGCTCGTCAAGATCTTCAAATCCATACCAAGTTTGGATTCTTTTCATTGAGTAATTTGTGAGAATTGACGCCAGGAAGTCCCGACGTTCAAACCGCCACTGCATCCTCCTCCTTGCATCGATCTGAGCGCCGCCTCCAGGCGTGGGTGCGCGACTCCAAGCCCTTCCTCGTGGTGAAGACTGATCGACGAATCGCTGCACGAATTTGCGTGAAAATCAAAACCTAGTTTTGAACGAATAGCTGAGGTAACGGTTTATTTTATTTTAAACTGTTCTATAGCACTTTAAAGCGCTACGGATTTTGATTTCACTGTAAAAATCATATCTTTTTTGTTTTTGGTCGAAATTCAGTGAAACAAGAGACGCCGGGACCGTGAGGACGTCTTCTACATTTTAGAAGAGACCGCATATTTTTCTGAGCCTTCTACAATTTTTGGTGGAGTGGAAACCAATGTGAGATTTCTGAATTATAAACGATATGGAAACGACGATGTATAAATTGTATAGTCGATGTATGAGTTATATAAGCGTTGTACACCTCATGTATAAGCGTTGTATAAGTTGTATGTTCGATGTATAAGTTATATACGCGTTGTAAAAATTATATATGCAATGAAATGAAAATTGAAATGAATTGAAGTGAATTGAAATATATTTATATACGAATATATATATACTCCCCTCGTCCACAGACCATGGACGATATTTATTGGTTGTGATCTTGTTTGGATTATTTGGTTGACGTGAAATTTGGTGTATAATGCGAATGGTTGATATAATTGTTTGTGGTTGAGAATGATTGATTGTGGTCGAAAAATACCCATTTGTGGTTGAAAACAAAATTAGAATAGGTTGTGGAAATGAAAGAAAAACATGCTCGCCTACGTGCGAATTAGATGCATGAAATCCCCATTGTCAAAAACCGCAAGGTTTTAAGTTAGAGCGAGGAGTCGTACATCGATACGGTCCCGGTTTTAACTACCCTGCCGTTATGCTGCCGAAATTTTCTGAAATAATTCTATGTTTGATTTATTTTCATGTGTTGAAACTATATTCATGTGTTGAATTGAAACTCATGTGTTGAGTGAATTTCATGTGATGAATAAATTGTTTTATAATAAAAATCACATTTTTATCACCTCTTTGAAGTATATAAAATAATCGTGGTTTGAAATAAATTGTTTTATAATAAAAATCACATCTTTATCACCTCTTTGAAATATATAAAATGATCGTGTTTGGAAGTAAATTGTTTTACAATAAAAATCTAATTTTTATAATATATATGAATTGTTAAAAATAGTGATGTGCTGAAATAAATGGTTGTTGGACAAAAATATAATTTTTATCAAATGTATGAAATGAATATGGTTTTGAAATCGAAGAATGAATTATATATATATATATATAATTATAATTTTTCGAATAACGAAGCTGCAGTTCGTATTTATAACCGTGATTTCAAACGATTATTGCAGGAGATCCGACCATCGGATTTTCCCGAAACCACAATCGTTGGGTTCGCTTTGGAAATATCTTTCCAACGACACCAACTTTAAAAATCCAACGGTTGGATTGTCTGGAATGTTCAATTCAAATCTGAAGAGAAACAGCGCAAGATTCGATTATATTTATATATATATATATATAATTAAATAAAACCGAATAACGACGCTGTAGTTCGAAATTTGAAATCGAAAATTCAAACGATTGTACCGGGAGATCCGACCATTGGATTTTCCCAAAACTGAAACCGTTGGATTCGTTTTGAAAAGATCTTTCAAATGATGTAAACTTTGTAAAGATCCAATGGTTAGATTTTCAGATATATGTAAATCAAATCTGAGGAAAAACAGCGCCACGGCCGCGTTATGGCCCGAAGCGTCGTTTGAATGAATTAGCTATTTTTAAATGAATAAAAATAGCGATAAATCATGATAAAATATTATAAACAATATGGAATGAAAATAAACTGGATTTGCTCGGTTTATTTGATATTTGATGGTTGAATGTGTTTGGCGTGAAAATTACAATAAAGAACAAAATGATTAAAGTCAAATAATTTAACCATTGAAATGAATCGATTTGAAATATTAAATATACGTGACTTATTTGAAAAGGCCGAGTTGATTCTCATTTCAAATAATTGATCAACGAATGGAAGTCGAAGATATGAAGACGGTGCAAGATCGATGATTTTCACATCGAATGGAGGGGTGCTTCTGATGCCCATGATAGGAGTAGCTACCTTGAAGGGGCCGAAGTAGTAGCCGTCCAGCCGTACGTGTTGATTGTACAAATGTGCGAGGAATAAAGATCCTCCGGTTTCGTTCAGACCCAGAATGGACTTGTAAATGGACTGTGTGTCTGACATTGGATTTCATTCTATGTGATTGATAGACATCAGTTTCATGGCGTGAATCGCCTGTGTGGCATACTGAGATGCAGTGATCAAAGCTTTTGTTGAAAAGAAGAGCTTTGTGGTTGATGATCAAAGCATGGTTTTGAATAGCTAGCTTTGTGTTTAGCGTTGTTTCGTGAGCCTCACACCCCGGTATGAGCCAGAAACGGGAGAGGACATCAGGGAGGACCTACGTACCTTTCTAGCTATGAGTGGTGTCAAATTTTACATGGCCTGACATTTTACTTATGTGGATGATGGATTGCGAGGCGCCTCGGTTTGATCGTTCTCTTCGGAGCCGATGTGTGGTCGGATATGACCAGTTTACAACCCATAGGGTGGGGGAACGCGGTGTTCTGGCATTATAATCCACATGGTGGACCGGTCCTGACGATCCATGGGTCGATGCGCTCTGACCCTGAGGCTCTGGCTAGAGAGTCTCGAAGCGGTAAGGACGATCCCTTGCCTTGGTTCATGATGGAATCCAATTCCCAAATACGACATCGTGCGGTTTCGATTGTGTACCTATATATGGCGACATTGTGGTATGGGGCATTAATGCCATCTATGATTTATAGTTATGATTCAAATTGTTTTTGAAACATATAAACACTAGCAATAGTATCAGATGATTTGTTTTGCTCGTATCAAGCATATTTTGGCCATTATAAGGTAAAACTCTATCCTCTGGTTTGTGTTACATTGTATGATGGGAATTGAGTCTTATAATGGCTTCATTTTTATAAAAAGCATTGCGATGTTAAAAAGATTTACTTGTGGTAAAGCGCTGGCAATCACTGGAGTAAACTCGTTCCGCGAAAGTGGTGTGGTCCTGTGATTGGCCATATTGTAAAATATGTTAAGTAGATTTCTCATACCAGTCCCATGACTGACTCGTAGTTTGTTTCACTTGCAAACTCAGGTGCCCCTATTTCTACACGGGCAGCCTTGTATTCAGGTTTTAGCAGGCTCCTTCTGGATAGCTGGAGCTGAAGATGGATTCTATCATTTATCTCTTTTTATGCTGTTCAGCTCCTATGGTACATTTATGTTCTGTTTCCGCTGTAGACATTTATGTATAGCTGAACTATATTTGTACTAAGTATGATCCTGTGTACTGTGTAACTCTGATGTTTATATTTATGCAGTATATTCTGTTGCACATTATCTGGTGTATTTATTTAATTATGTTCTGCTGTTATCTGTTTATGTGTTATATTCCAAAGATTACCCTTGCCTTCGTGTTACGGGGTTTGGGTTGTCACAGAAGCCGTACATGAATGGAAGATTCCAAGAAGTTCAATGGAAGTTAGGAGCTTTTTAGGGTTAGCAAGCTATTATGAGAAATTCATAAAAGAGTTTGCTAGTATCGCAACCCCTCTAATTCATCCAACTATGAAGAATCTTAAGTTTGCTTAGAGTGATAGATGTAATAAAGCTTTTGTAGAATGAAGGAGTCTATTACTAGTGCACCAGCTCTCACTATTCTTGATGGAACAAAGATGTCTACTATCTTTATGGATTCTTATGGCACGGAATTAGGAGAGATGATAATGCTAGAAAGAGTAGTTTCCTACACAAGTAGACGACTAAAGGACCATGAGAAAAGATAACTTGTGCATGATTTTGATGTATTAGCTATAGTGTTTGACCTCAAGATGATGAGGCATTGTCTATGAAGAGATAAGTCTGAACTTTTTATATGCCATAAATTGCTCAAGTAATTTCTTTCCCAAGGAGATTGAATGCTAGACAGCAGAGGTTGATGCAGTATATAGCCTCATTTGATCTTGATATCCAGTATACTCCAGAAATGGTAACCTCATGGCAGATGTTTTAAGTAGGAGGTACGCTACACTAAGCGATATTGCCAAGCGAAAAAAATGGAATTTCTTTTAAAATTTGAACTTCAACCACCGTTAGAATCTTCTAAGGGATTATTGTTAATTTGGAAATAAGGCTAGACCAATTGGATCATATTAATTTTGAGCAAAATAATGATGAAGTGTTAAGGGAATCGTCGGTAAAGGAGATGGAAATTGGATAATGCTTTCATAGATACTCAATTAAGGATAGAAGCCCTAGAGGGAATGAACATCTCTGTGTCCATAAGACTGGATAATGCCATCATTCGAGAATGGCCATACATCCTAGAGGGGATAAAATGTACAAAAACATAAGAAGGATTTGTTTTGGGTGAGGATGAAAAGGGATTAGTGGAGCTTGTGGCGAAGTACATGAATTATTAGAAGGTCAAAGCTGAATGAGGTATGTCCGAAGGATTATTACTACCTTTGGAAGTTCCCACTTATGAATGAGAGCATATCTCGATGTATTTCATATGTGCTTTACCAAGAAGTCAGAAGGGAAATAAGGCAATCTGGTCCGTAGTGGATCGACTGATGAAGAGCGCACACTTCGTTCCAGTAAAGAAGACCAAGACTACAGCTTCGTCGGCCCAATTATATATTAAGTAGATAATTTGACTTCACGATATACCTTCAAGTATAGTAAGTGAATGAGACCCTCTGTTTACAAGTGATTTTTGGAGGAGCCTTCGGATAGCTTTAGGGAACATCACTAAGTTTGAACACCGTCTACCATCCGCAAACCGATGGACTAATCTAGAGAGTCAACCGAGTTCTTGAAGACTTGTTGAGATCCTGTGTTATTAACTTAGAGAATCATGGGAGTAGAATTTGTCTTTAGTCCAGTTTTCATACAACAATATTTTTAAGTGACTATTGATTTTTCTCTTATGAAGCACTCTACCATGCAAATTGCTAAATTTTTTGGTGGAAAACTAACAATAAAATATTACTCAGACCTGATATTATCTGTGATTCTACAGAGAACTCTTTTGATTAAGCAAAGAACGAAGGCCGCCTAAGACCAAAAGAAATCATATTCAGATAGGAGGAGGAAAAAATTGAGCTTTGTGTTGATGATTTGGTCTTTGCAAAAAATCCCCTCTTAGAAAAACAGTTAGGTTTGGATAATTCAAAAATTTAACTTCTAGGTTCATTGGGACGTTTAAGATCTTAGAAATGATTGGGAAACTAGCTTATCGTGTGGAGCTCCCAAGAATTTAACGTGGGTTTACAACATTTTCCATATTTCTCTTAGGAAATGCCTACATGATTCTGCTACCAAACTTGAGATAGATCAATTTGGGGACTTAGAAAGATTCGAGGTGAAGTTTAGATCACCCTGTGCCATCAAGCATATTGTGGAGCACGAAATTAGAAGGTTCGCAATAAGATCATCAATCCCGTCTGAGTACAAGAAGAGATAATCCTATGGAAAGCACATGGAAAATGAAGGAAAGGATGAAGGAAATTTATCTTGAGCTTTTCATAGATAATTATTTCCTCAATTAGTTTTCTTTGGATGCATTTTGATCGATTAGATTGGATGATATAAGTCGTTTGCAGCACCAATGCACCATGCACTCATAAAGAAGTTATATGCATAATTTGATGTCTTGCATACATACAACGTCACAGATTATACTTTCATTTAGAATTGAGCTCACTTTAGTATGTCTACAGTACATAATCATATTAGATTTGGCTATTTTATAGATGTATAAATAAATAACTTGGTTGTATAACATTTTGTTAGAGGGAGTTGTGTTTTGGCCCCTTCGAAAACAGTTCGCGGCGAAAACACTTTTAAAGGGGGAGAATGTGACACCCCGCAAAATACACCCTGACTAAACATAGAAAAGTAAAATAATAACGGTTGAACATAAATAATAATAAGCTAAAAATACAGATATTTAATACATAGTAATTTGGTGATAAGAGTATTACCATTATGTTCATGATGAAATTTTGATTTATTCTCATATTTTGTTAGTCGAAAACCAAGTCCATATAAAAAGATATGAATAAGACAAGTTTTGGATTTAATTAATAAATTTACAAACTTGAATTTGAATTTAAATTGGATAAACATGGAATAGACATAATTGAAACTGGCACAAAACAAAATTTTATATTCGAATTTGAAATTGTGTGTGTATATATATAAGAAGGGATACATTACAAAGATTAATAACAAATTAATTAAAATTTAATAACACTAAAAACAAGACTCTTGTGAAATATATTCACCATGCCTCAAAATAGGAGGGAGATCGACCACCCCTCCTCTATAGGGGTCGACCTCCCTATAGGGGGAGATCAACCAGTATGCGAGCTGAAGGGGTTGGTGACTAGGTTTTTAGGTTAACTTTAATATATTCGAACGCTTTGGATGAATCGAATTTTATATTTTATATTCTGATGATTCCTACGCAAGTTGGTATCTATAAATAGATCCCAAACCCTTACTCTTAACTCAGATTTTCTACGTTATCTTCCTTTATTCTTCTCCTTCTTCATCTATGTTTAGATCCAGTTTGCATAAGACCTGTTAATTCTTCCTCTTCTTTTCCTATTTCTATTTTATTTCAATTTAAAATTACTAGATGTAACATCTATATGTGTACATGATTTTCTTTTGACTCTTACACATATATAATCTTAAAAAATAAGAGGGCCGGAAACGTTTGCGTAGTAACTATCAAGAAACTAGGAATTTGCACATCTTTTTCTTTATCGAGTTGTGAGTGGGATCTTCATGTTTACTTTGTTGTTTAGTATGAAATTTGGATTGGTTATACCTAAGAGATTTGGGATTCATGAAAATCTAACATAAAACTTCCCAAATTACTAAGTTAATGGAAGTGTCAATTTATGTTTATTATTTGGATTTGAATTGCAGATGTAAATGAAAAAAGGGTTTTTGTAATTGTTCCCCATTCAAAATCAAAACAATAGTATGTTTTATTTTCTTTCCTCATCTACTGTAAATCCTAGACATACATGACACTAGTGGATATGGATATACAGTAAATTATGTGTAGTCGAATCTTTGTTTTATTTATAAAATAGCATATTTGAGTACTATAAACCACACGGGACCAAAATCCATATTTTGTATAAAATTCACCTAAAATGGAAATAAAATAAAATTAGACGAAAATGAATATATATATATATAGAATTATGCAATTATCTTACAGAACCTAGGATTACAAATCTATCTTTAGTTATATTGTTGTTATTTCCCTATTATACATGTGAACCCAAGATGAGATCTTATATTCCATAATATGTATTATAGGGAATATTACTTGTAAATCTTTTGCCTTAAGTACAGGTTGACATTTCATCAATTAGTATGTTTCCTTTCATGCGCGCCATTAATTGCGTATTTAATTATTTACATTTATTAATAACATAGTCTATGTATCTTAAATACGTATTTATCACACTAAATTAAGAGTTTCAAGTTAAATGTTCCAACTATGAAAATTGGGTGTTTGTGTGTGACTTAATGGCTTTTAGTAATATTAAATGGCATGTGGACGTGAGGTTAACCCTTCCTTGTTGTAGATGTATGCCCTAACAACCAGCTACCAGTAACCACAAAAAGCTAGGTTAATATGAGACGCTTAATGCCATGGACTATTTAGCATGTGGATATGCCTACCTCGAGAATGTATTGAGTGATTGATCCACCTCTTAGCGATATTAAGTGATTGAACTCGTCCCTCTTCCAACGGTTTTATCCTTAGGAGTTCAGACTATATTAATAGGGCATATATTAGTTATTAAGTGGTCTATAGGTCCGCTTTTCTCTAATAGCTATAAGGTATTAAATGGTCTTGAATGAGTCAAGTAGTTCTCCTGAATTATACGCTTCCTCTAGTAGAGTATTAGTAAGGGACTACCTAGGGAATAGGCTACTAAGAATTTTGCCTAACATGTATGGGAAAGCTCATGTCTAAGGGAAGTATTAAGTGATTAGAAGTTCAACTTAAAGTGGCGGCTAGATAGTAACGCAAGGACCCAGTGGAGGGTCATAAATGATAAGAGAGTGTGTTCCTAAAACCCAGTATTAAGTGATTGCTTACTATCACTCGCACCTTCTTGAGAGTATGTATATATATACAGCTGTGAAGTCGGCTAGGAAATGGTTTTCAAGTAACTAGGGTCCACAAAGGGGTATTAAGTGATATTGAGAATCCACCCATATTTATTTGGCCTTAAGTGATCAAAAGGGTTCACCTGTTTCCATTTTATATATGTATATTAACAGACAAATATTTGTGCATGTGCATACGGTTGCCTAGACATAACCTTATTAGGTTTTATATTGCCCAAGAATAGTAAAAAGGTTTTTAAGCTTAAAGATTTAACTCACCAGAATTGTTGTTCTGACCCACTCCTCTTAATAACACAGGTAAGGTAGGATGATCATGAGAAGCATGTTGATAGATGATGATCTTGGCAATGGCAGTTATTATCAATTTATAACTTTATGACATGTAGCATTTTGATGCACCTTTGACTTTGTACGAATGACATTGTGGTATTGAAGTTGTTTGACATTATGGTGATTTTTATGTTTGGTACATCTATTTTATAATTATACTTTATTTCGTCCGCTGTAAGATTTGATTTTTTTTATAGTCTAACTTTGTTAGTTTATTCCTTATAGAAACCAATAAGTTAATTAGAGCGGCTCTAAGTTCCAATAGACCTTTTCTAGGTTGGAATTTAGGCCCGTTCATGATGGACTGTTACAATTGGTATTGAAATACATACATATATCATAGGATTAAGTATGTGAACATTTTAGGATGAAAATTTTGATATTTAATTAATAGGAAATTAATTAAAAAGAAGGTTAGTGATTACTATGGGAAATAAACCTTCAATTGTGTTGTATGTGTTTTTCGATAGTTAAATAACTAACAATCAATTTTAGGACAATATCTTACTTTGAAAATATCTAGAGGAAACGTGTGACTTATATAGCACAGTTATCCCCGTTAATGGTCCACTGTGTGTATAAACCTTCATTTCTTCTCCCAGAGCAAATATAAAGAGATTTGTACACTAACGGTTACGAGGTGAACTACGCTCTTATCCTTCTTATGTTTAATTTCTTACGAACCAAAGTTGAGTTTACTGAATACTATTGATTGTCATTTCGAAGAGATCGGGATCAGATAAAGTTATTTGAAAACAGCTTTGATTCGGCTGAGCGATAAATGTGATATTTATTGAAGGTAAAGGAATAAAGATAGAGTTAGAGTGTAAGGATTATTTGCTACTAATCCTATGAATGTAGTAGAAGCAATGCCTTCCGTTCATTTTGTTGTTGAATGTCTTTTATGGATGAATGTTATAAGTACATTGCCACTAGAGGGCGATGAACATTCGAAATGAAATCAACTGAAGAAAGGTAAAACATAACATCAGGCTTCATCACCTTGTTATGACTAAAACTGGGAATATGCAGTAGGGCTATGTGGGTCACACACATAATATCAGTGTATGATTATCACTAATCTAGAATAGTTAACCCTTTGATTATTGTATGCTTCAGTATGGTCGATGATCACAACCACCGTGGTGACATATTTGATATCATCATGTTAGTGTTAGGCTGTTTTTGTATTAGCAGGGGTGCAAGACATTCTTACGACCTCGGTATGCTTATCTAGAGAGGTACTATGACAGGCGGTACCCCGGTGCCCAGTTACTGTGTGGAATCCAAATTTCAATACAAGCCTTTTTTGATTTAAGTTGCATACCTATTATGCTGGAATTCAAAAAACGTAACAACTCATGCTGAAAGATAACGACTATATGTTGTGGTAGTTTATTACAAGACCTATTGGATATCTGCAAATATATGATTTGTAACAACCCGGAATTTTGGGCCGAATTTAAAATTTTTATTTCAATTATTTTAGTGGGTTTTTAATATTTAAAATAGTTTATTTTAAATAGTAACGGCAAAATGTTTAGTTTTGGCGACGCTGCGACGTATGAATGGATGAAAAGAAAAAAATTCCGTTATTAAATTAAAATATTTAATAAATAATAATGATGAAAAAAAATTACAATAGGAAATGGTTAATATTAACATTTACATGCACCTCATTTTATTTACATTTCTTTCTCTTTTATTCCTTCATGCATGCATCTGCATGTCTACCTTTCTTTCTTTTTTTCTCTTTTATTCCTACATTCATGCATCAGCATGTTTACATTTCCTCTCTCTTTACTTCTACATTCATGCATCTACATGTCTACACTTCTTTTTCCTTTTATTCCTACATTCATGCATCTGCATATTTAAAATCTCTTTTCTCTTTTATTTCCACATTCATGCATCTGCATGTTTACATATCTTTTCTTTTTATTTCTTTGACATCTCTCTTCCTTTCATATGCATCCGTTTTTAAATGAAAAATTATTTTGTGTAATATATCCATGTGTGCATTTAATGAGAAAAAAAAAGAAGCGAAAAGGAAGCGAAAGGCTTTCGTTTAATACATTAAATAAAAATTAATTACATTCTACATGTATATGTATGGTGCATGAACACATTTAAATGTGTGTTTCTCAACTAATGCAGTTTTGTGGATGATTAAACTATATATATATGTATATGTATATATAAAAAAAATGTTTCCTTTATTTGCCTTGCACACGTTTAATAAAAAGAAAAAAAAGGGGGAAATAACTTTGAGACAAAATAAAAGGAATCAACATTGATAACATTTAAATAAATGATTTCATTCCACATAAATCGTATCTCATTCAAAGAGCAATGGACACATCAACCACTAATTAAGCAATTAAATAATTTAACGCTGAAAAACTTGGAAAGATACGCCTATTAATTTCAGTGCGTTTCTTTTATATTTATTTCACGCACCAATTCCTTTATTCGTGAAAACCATTCTTCCTTCTTTCTCAAACTCATTTTCTCTGTAGGCTAAAGATTTGCAGCTCGCTGAATGAAAAAAATATATATATATAAATAATTATCTAATCAGCGCACTAATTCCCTAATTATTTCCTATTTCAGAAAATCAACAAAAAAGAAACTTTTTCGAAATACATATATGCATGAATTCTATTAATAATATATGCTAAATTAGGGTAATAAGTGTAACACTTATAATGGTTTTTTTGATTTACGTGTGGAACCTAAGACTTCACTCAAGCCATTGCTTGTCGGTCTTAGTAAACCCCACGGGTAGTGATATACCCCGATTTTTCAACGCCTTCACACTACCTAGGTAGTCACCCCTAGAAATTGGCAGAGGTGGCCCTCGAACCTGAGACCTATGTCTCATCCCAATTCGCCCACCTCTGACCAACTGAGCTAGGAGTGTCGGGTGTAACACTTATAATGGTAAATTTCAGTAATACATATATGTATTTTTGCAATATTGGTTGTAGTGATAATGATATGTTAATTAAATAAGAAATTCGTACTTATTGTTGTAAAATTAAATTGGGTATAATTGAATAAATTTAATATACAAGGGGGGGTATAATTGAGTAAATTAAGAATATAAGGGGATAAAAGAAAATCTTCCTCCACTGTAAAATATCTTAAACTCCTCCCATAACCCTTCACAAACCCTCATTCTCTTTTCTGAAGCCGCCGCCTCCATCTGCTTCTCTACAATGGCAGCAGCCTATCTCCCTCTCTATTTTATTTCTTCTTCACCTTGCTTACAAACATGAGGCCTGCTATAAGATTTTTTTTTTTTTTGTGGAATCCTCTTCTTCAATTTTTCCATCACCATTCTCAAAAGGATCTTCAAATTGCAAATTAATTGGTAAGAGAAAAAGGATCTTCAAATTGCAAGTTAATTGGTCGCTCTTTTCTTGTCCTCATCATATCCACGCAAGGTGAGAATTCTAACTCACATTTAAAAGGGTTCATAAATTTTAAATTTATGTTTATTTGGAGTAGGAAAAATTGTACATATGATAAAAATTTTGTATGCGATGAAATTTGTTGTTAAGTGTGAGATTTCTATTTTAAAATTTAAAGTTAATTATTTATTTTGATGCGGAATGTATATTTATTTCATATTGATGTTGTATGTATATTGTTGCAATGACTGATTTTTTTTGTGATTGGATGGATCTTTGATTTAAATTGTGTGAATTCAAGTTTGTTAAAATAAGGTAGTTGAAATTAAAATTATCATTTTGCTAGTTAGATTGTCAAAATTTTCATGGAATTATTCACAAATAAAAACATTGATTTTTATTTGCAAAAATTTAACATTGGATTGTTCACAAATAAAATAGTCATTTTTATTTGTATATGAAGGATAAATATTTGTATGTGAATATATTTACATTTTTAATTTGTCATTTTTGACAAATTTAAGCAGTTGAATTTCGATAGTCATTTCTGACAAAATTGTGAAAATATATCAACATTTTTGTTTATAAATGATACATTAGAAAAATCAACATTTTTGGTCACCTTTTTATAATGAAATAAAAAGAGAGTTTTTGTCACCTTTTATTATAATGAAATAAAAAGAGAGTTTTTGTCACTTTTTAAAGAATGAAATAAAAGGACAACATTTTTGGTCAAAATTTGATTAGTGAAAAAGAATTACATTTTTATTAAAACATGATTAGTGAATAAAAAGATCACATTTGTATTAGAACATGTTAGTTGCAGTAAGATTAACAATTGTGTTAAACCATGTTTGTGAAACAAAAATTTAGATTTTTGTCATCTAATTAGAAGTAGACAAACATATTCATTTTTGTCAGCCTTGAAAGAATGTATTTTGTCATTTGAAAATAAAAGGCAAGTTTTTAACTTTATTTTGTTTACAAAATAAAACACCAATTTTTATCTTTAATTTTGTTTACGAAATAAAAGACAAGTTTTTAATTTTATTTTGTTTACAAAATAAAACACCAATTTTAATCTTTAATTTTGTTTACAAAATAAAAGGCAAGGTTCTACATAAGTTTTGTTAACAAAATAAAAGACTAAATTTTTACTTATTTTTGTTAACAAAATAAGGGACAAAGTTTTACATAAATTTTGTTCACAAATTAAAAGACAAATTTTTCCCCTTATTTTATGAACAAAATAAAATGTAAGTTAAATCTTTATTTCTATTTATATATCAACATGTAAGTTTTTAATCTTTATTTTCATTTACAAATAAAAATAAAAATGAGGCCTTTATTGTGATTCATCCAAAGCACACCAAATCATATATTATATTGTTAGTGTAAATTTTGAAATCACGACGTTGAGTAAATGATTAAATGGTTAGACAAAAACCATATTATCGTGGGTTGACACGAATAATGACACAATTTACACCGTTGTGTTAATATAGTTGAGATGACACCAAAAACTTACGTCGTTGTGTTAATATAGTTGTGATGACACAATTTACGCCGTTGTGTTAATATAGTTGAGATGACACCAAAACTTACATCATGATGTTAACATAGGAAGATGACACCAAAATTACATCGTGATGTGGATATAGAAATATGACATAAAATTTCATCGTTATGTTATTATAGTGGGAATAAATCAAAGATTTACATTGAAGAAAAATAAAAAGAAAACATCATATTTTCTATGTAAAGTAAAATAAATAAAAAATTGTTAGAGAACATTACATTAGAATAGAAATCACATTTTTCGCATAAAATGTTACATTAGAATAGAAATTACAACTTCAGTATAAAGTGTGACATTAGCAAAAGAAATAACATTTCTATTTTAAAATGTGGTGTTAGAAAATGTTAGTTAGAAATAAAGATACATTTTTGTTAGAAAATGTTAATTAGAATAAAAGATACATTTTTGTTAGAAAATGTTAATTAGAGTAAAGGTACATTTCGTTAGAAAATGTTAAATAGAAATAGAGAAAGACAAAACACATTTTGTTAAATAGGGAATTGGTGAAAAACAAATAAACACCTATGGTTAATAGGGAATTAGTGGGAAACAAAATATGCATTTTGTTAAATAAGAAAAAGGATGCTTAACCCGAGGTTGGATTGAGTTGTGATGTAAACCTGCCCGGACCCGCCCGGCTGTCCAGTAATCACAACAATACCTATCCAATGTGGGAGGTTAAAGCATATTAAAATTTTCTAAATTTACATTTTATATATGTAAATTACTACAAATATTTAGAGTAAATAAAATAAATCATAGAAAGAAAAAAAAAGACATTTATTTACATTAGATAAATAAAAGATTAAATAAAATTACATACCTATGTAATTAAGATTATAAGAATAAGACTTCATATTTCATTTGTATTTTGAGATGCAAATGAAATTAGAATAAAGATTTTGTTTATTTGTATTTTTAGTGCAAATAAAATATGGAATAAAAATAACACCTTTATTTACATTTTCCTATGTAAATAAAAAGAATAAAAGAACAAAATTTAGTGATAAGCTTTATTTACAATTTTTTTTTATGTAAATAAAAGAACAAAATTTTCACATTTTATTAATATAAAGAGAAAGAACAGAATTTTCACATTTTGTTAATTTAAAAAGGGATTAAACAAGATATACATTTTGTTAAATAGAAAAGAGTGAAAAACAAAGTGCACATTTTGTTAAAAGAAAGGTTAGGAAAGATTTAACATAAAACATTCTTTTATGTTAAAAGGAAAGGTTATGAAAGATTAAACATAAATTATTCTATTTATGTTAGGATAAAATGTTAGCAAGGATTCAACGTAAAATATGTGAATAAGGATTATTTACATTTTCTTGTGTAAATAATAAGAACCAATTTTGTGAATAGAATTTGTTTACATTTCCTTATGTAAATAAAAAGACTAAATTAAAATACCATTTTAGTGATAAAGTGTTAAGATAAATTAAAATTACAGTTTAGTGATAAATGTTAAGATAAATAAGAAAAAGAATTTAAAAACATTTATTTACAAATAGTGTAAATAAATAAGAAAAAGTAATTGAAGCCATTTATTTACAAGTAGTATAAATAAATAAGAAAAGAAATAGAGAAATATTTATTTACATTTAGGTAAATAAATTAGAAAGAGAATAGAAAAACATTTATTTACATTTAGGTAAATAAATAGGGAAAAGAATGCAATTTATTCACACATAGTGTAAATAAAATAAAAGAATAGATAAAGTATAATTTATTTACAGTTAGTGTAAATAGAACAGAAAAGATAGAAAAATAAAACGAGTGATAATAAAAGTGATATTTTTATCATCATTTTAGATGCGATAAAAGAATAGACGATAATAGTTGAATCGCCAAACGATTTATATCTATTATATATGTGTATATATATATATATATATATTATAAATTAAACGAAACGCGCGCGGCAGTTCGCGTACCGGCAATCGTAACTTTAAACAGTTATACCGAAAGATCCGACCGTCGGATTTTCCCAAAACTGGAACCGTTAGGACTACTTTGGGAAGATCTTTCCAACGATATAGACTTCGTCAAAATCCAACGGTTAGATTTCAAGATATGCGTTAATCAAATTTGGTTGAAAACAGCGCCAGGGTCGCCCATTAACCCGAAGCGTCGTTAAATTAATTTAAGCTATTTTTATATAAATAAAAGTAGCGATAGGTCGTTATTAAATACCAATAATGATACGAAAGGATTTCAAATTATATATATATATATGCGAGAATCATTTGAAAAGACCGAGTTCAATCTCATTTCAAATGATTATACGACGTTCTAAGTCGAAGATTTAAAGACGGTGATTGAAGACCGACGATCTTCACATAGAATGGATGTGTTGCCACTGAGACCCATTAGAGGAGTAGCTACCTTGAAAGGGCTTCAGTGGTGGCCGTTCGGACGAAGTGTTGATTTGTACGGATTTGACTTTCGCTCAGACCCAGGGCATAAGTTTATAAATGGAATGTATGTCTGACGTTGTAGTCCTTTATACTACATTCGTTGATTATATCTGTTTGGTTGTTAACACCCTTCTCTGAGACGTACGAGCTTAGAGGTTATATATTGGTAGAAATCAATGGTATAGTATGGACTGACAATGTGGCATACTAAGATGCATTAATCAAGGCTTTTGTTGAAAAGCAGGCCTTGTGGTTGATGATCAAAGCACGGTCTATTTAGGCATAGCTTTGTGTATATCGTGACTTCGCGAGCCTCACAGCCCGGTAGAGTCTAAAACGGGAGAAGGGAACGCAGGGAGTGCACACGTTGCTTTCTAGCTAGAGTGATGCCAGGGACCTACCAGCGCTGGCATTTATTCATTGTGGTTGTTGGATTTTTCGAGGCCTCGGTTTATGTGGTCGCCACTGGCCGTATTATAGGTCCAAAAGGACCGGGGAACGTGTGTTAAGGCATTTCTAATCCACAAAAGTAAGTGTGGACCGGCCCTGCAGGATCCAAGGGTTGGACAGAGTACCAATCCTGGGGCATTTGCTAGAGTGTCTCGAATCGGTAAGGATCTCCTCCCTAGCCTTGACTCAGATGGAAACCCAAATTTCCAATACGACATCACGCGGTTTTGATTGTATACCTATATATGGCGACATAGTGGGATGGGGCACTCATGCCGTCTAGGATTGATACATTTACTTTGATGTATTTCAAATTGGTTGCACACTATTATTATATAATACTGTGTTTATCGTATCAAGCATCTTTTGATCATTATAAGGTAAAACCCTATCCTCCGGTTTGCGTTGCATTGTGTGATGGGACTTGGGTCTTATAATGGTTTCATTTTTCTAAAAAGCATTGCGTTATTTTGACGATTTACTTTAGTCATGCACTGGCAATCCATAGGAGAAAACCTGTTCCGCGAAAGTGGCGTGATCCTGTGATTAGCCTTATTATATTTTATAGGTTAGGTAGAATTCTCACACCAGTCCCATGACTGACCTGTAGTTTGTCCACTGGCAAACTCGGGTGCCCATATTTTCCACACGGGCAGTCGAGTAGCTATTTTTGCAGATATATTAAACAGGATTCTGGGTTGAAGCTTAAAGCTGTGTCCAGAGATAGAGAGTCTTCCGCTGTGTTCTTCCGTTGCAGTATATTACATTTTTTGTACTTATCTTCCGCTGTAATTATATTTCAATGTACTCTGATATGTATATTCTGTACTCTGATGTAACATTTATTATAGTGTTATAAAAGTCTTCTGTTATCTGTTGTAATGTGTTGTATGCCCAAAGTTAATGTATTCGTAGATTTTCACTTTTTGGGTCAGACCTGTATGGTTTATGGTCTATTCAAGGGCGGGAATTTGCGGGTCGTTACAGTTGGTATCAGAGCCAGGTTAGCTCAAATCTTTGGGGTACAACTCGTTAGAAATGAACAAAAGACTCATCAGAGATTGGATTAGTAATATCCAATAAGAATACTCATTAGAGATAGGATCAGCAGTATCCTAGAATGAGAAAACTCGTTAGAGATGGGGTTTGTAATGCCCTAGAATGAGTTGAGAGTGCCCAGTTAATAATTAACGTATTTTGATTATATATAATCCAATACTAGAAAATATGATTTTTGAATATATATAAAAGTTATATATATTTGATAAGTTAATCACTTAAATAAAATTATTGAAAATATAAAAGAAAAATTAAAACTGAGTTGATTAATTAAACAACTTTTAGCTTAGTTCCTTTTCGAGGACGAAAAGTTTTTAAGTGGGGGAGATTGTAACAACCCGGAATTTTGGGCCGAATTTAAAATTTTTATTTCAATTATTTTAGTTGGTTTTTAATATTTAAAATAGTTTATTTTAAATAGTAACGGCGAAATATTTAGTTTCGGCGACGCTGCGACGTATGAATGGATGAAAAGAAAAAAATTCCGTTATTAAATTAAAATATTTAATAAATAATAATGATGAAAAAAAATTTACAATAGGAAATGGTTAATATTAACATTTACATGCACCTCATTTTATTTACATTTCTTTCTCTTTTATTCCTTCATGCATGCATCTGCATGTCTACCTTTCTTTTTTTTTTCTCTTTTATTCCTACATTCATGCATCAGCATGTTTACATTTCCTCTCTCTTTACTTCTACATTCATGCATCTGCATGTCTACACTTCTTTTTCCTTTTATTCCTACATTCATGTATCTGCATATTTAAAATCTCTTTTCTCTTTTATTTCCACATTCATGCATCTGCATGTTTACATATCTTTTCTTTTTATTTCTTTGACATCTCTCTTCCTTTCATATGCATCCGTTTTTAAATGAAAAATTATTTTGTGTAATATATCCATGTGTGCATTTAATGAGAAAAAAAAAGAAGCGAAAAGGAAGCGAAAGGCTTTCGTTTAATACATTAAATAAAAATTAATTACATTCTACATGTATATGTATGGTGCATGAACACATTTAAATGTGTGTTTCTCAACTAATGCAGTTTTGCGGATGATTAAACTATATATATATATATATATATATATATATATATATATATATAACGTTTCCTTTATTTGCCTTGCACACGTTTAATAAAAAGAAAAAAAAGGGGGAAATAACTTTGAGACAAAATAAAAGGAATCAACATTGATAACATTTAAATAAATGATTTCATTCCACATAAATCGTATCTCATTCAAAGAGCAATGGACACATCAACCACTAATTAAGCAATTAAATAATTTAACGCTGAAAAACTTGGAAAGATACGCCGATTAATTTCAGTGCGTTTCTTTTATATTTATTTCACGCACCAATTCCTTTATTCGTGAAAACCATTCTTCCTTCTTTCTCAAACTCATTTTCTCTGTAGGCTAAAGATTTGCAGCTTGCTGACTGAAAAAAAATATGTAAATAATTATCTAATCAGCGCACTAATTCCCTAATTATTTCCTATTTCAGAAAATCAACAAAAAAGAAACTTTTTCGAAATACATATATGCATGAATTCTATTAATGACATATGCTAAATTAGGGTAATAAGTGTAACACTTATAATGGTAAATTTCAGTAATACATATATGTATTTTTGCAATATTGGTTGTAGTGATAATGATATGTTAATTAAATAAGAAATTCGCACTTATTGTTGTAAAATTAAATTGGGTATAATTGAATAAATTTAATATACAAGGGGGGGTATAATTGAGTAAATTAAGAATATAAGGGGATAAAAGAAAATCTTCCTCCACTGTAAAATATCTTAAACTCCTCCCATAACCCTTCACAAACCCTCATTCTCTTTTCTGAAGCCGCCGCCTCCATCTGCTTCTCTTCAATGGCAGCAGCCTATCTCCCTCTCTATTTTATTTCTTCTTCACCTTGCTTACAAACATGAGGCCTGCTATAAGATTTTTTTTTTTTGTGGAATCCTCTTCTTCAATTTTTCCATCACCATTCTCAAAAGGATCTTCAAATTGCAAATTAATTGGTAAGAGAAAAAGGATCTTCAAATTGCAAGTTAATTGGTCGCTCTTTTCTTGTCCTCATCATATCCACGCAAGGTGAGAATTCTAACTCACTTTTAAAAGGGTTCATAAAATTTTAAATTTATGTTTATTTGGAGTAGGAAAAATTGTACATATGATAAAAAATTTGTATGCGATGAAATTTGTTGTTAAGTGTGAGATTTCTATTTTAAAATTTAAAGTTAATTATTTATTTTGATGCGGAATGTATATTTATCTCATATTGATGTTGTATGTATATTGTTGCAATGACTGATTTTTTTTGTGATTGGATGGATCTTTGATTTAAATTGTGTGAATTCAAGTTTGTTAAAATAAGGTAGTTGAAATTAAAATTATCATTTTGCTACTTAGATTGTCAAAATTTTCATGGAATTATTCACAAATAAAAACATTGATTTTTATTTGCAAAAATTTAACATTGGATTGTTCACAAATAAAATAGTCATTTTCATTTGTATATGAAGGATAAATATTTGTATGTGAATATATTTACATTTTTAATTTGTCATTTTTGACAAATTTAAGCAGTTGAATTTCGATAGTCATTTCTGACAAAATTGAGAAAATATATCAACATTTTTGTTTATAAATGATACATTAGAAAAATCAACATTTTTGGTCACCATTTTATAATGAAATAAAAAGAGAGTTTTTGTCACCTTTTATTATAATGAAATAAAAAGAGAGTTTTTGTCACTTTTTAAAGAATGAAATAAAAGGACAACATTTTTGGTCAAAATTTGATTAGTGAAAAAGAATTACATTTTTATTAAAACATGATTAGTGAATAAAAAGATCACATTTGTATTAGAACATGTTAGTTGCAATAAGATTAACAATTGTGTTAAACCATGTTTGTGAAACAAAAATTTAGATTTTTGTCATCTAATTAGAAGTAGACAAACATATTCATTTTTGTCAGCCTTGAAAGAATGTATTTTGTCATTTGAAAATATAAGGCAAGTTTGTAACTTTATTTTGTTTACAAAATAAAACACCAATTTTTATCTTTAATTTTGTTTACGAAATAAAAGGCAAGTTTTTAACTTTATTTTGTTTACAAAATAAAACACCAATTTTAATCTTTAATTTTGTTTACAAAATAAAAGGCAAGGTTCTACATAAGTTTTGTTAACAAAATAAAAGACAATTTTTACTTATTTTTGTTAACAAAATAAGGGACAAAGTTTTACATAAATTTTGTTCACAAATTAAAAGACAAATTTTTCCCCTTATTTTATGAACAAAATAAAATGTAAGTTAAATCTTTATTTCTATTTATATATCAACATGTAAGTTTTTAATCTTTATTTTCATTTACAAATAAAAATAAAAATGAGGCCTTTATTGTGATTCATCCAAAGCACACCAAATCATATATTATATTGTTAGTGTAAATTTTGAAATCACGACGTTGAGTAAATGATTGAAATGGTTAGACAAAAACCATATTATCGTGGTTTGACACGAATAATGACACAATTTACACCGTTGTGTTAATATAGTTGAGATGACACCAAAAACTTACGTCGTTGTGTTAATATAGTTGTGATGACACAATTTACGCTGTTGTGTTAATATAGTTGAGATGACACCAAAACTTACATCATGATGTTAACATAGGAAGATGACACCAAAATTACATCGTGATGTGGATATAGAAAAATGACATAAAATTTCATCGTTATGTTATTATAGTGGGAATAAATCAAAGATTTACATTGAAGAAAAATAAAAAGAAAACATCATATTTTCTATGTAAAGTAAAATAAATAAAAAATTGTTACAGAACATTACATTAGAATAGAAATCACATTTTTCGCATAAAATGTTACATTAGAATAGAAATTACAACTTCAGTATAAAGTGTGACATTAGCAAAAGAAATAACATTTCTATTTTAAAATGTGGTGTTAGAAAATGTTAGTTAGAAATAAAGATACATTTTTGTTAGAAAATGTTAATTAGAATAAAAGATACATTTTTGTCAGAAAATGTTAATTAGAGTAAAGGTACATTTCGTTAGAAAATGTTAAATAGAAATAGTGAAAGACAAAACACATTTTGTTAAATAGGGAATTGGTGAAAAACAAATAAACACCTACGGTTAATAGGGAATTAGTGGGAAACAAAATATGCATTTTGTTAAATAAGAAAAAGGATGCTTAACCCGAGGTTGGATTGAGTTGTGATGTAAACCCGCCCGGACCCGCCCGGCTGTCCAGTAATCACAACAATACCTATCCAATGTGGGAGGTTAAAGCATATTAAAATTTTCTAAATTTACATTTTATATATGTAAATTACTACAAATATTTAGAGTAAATAAAATAAAACATAGAAAGAAAAAAAAGGCATTTATTTACATTAGATAAATAAAAGATTAAATAAAATTACATACCTATGTAATTAAGATTATAAGAATAAGATTTCATTTTTCATTTGTATTTTGAGATGCAAATGAAATTAGAATAAAGATTTTGTTTATTTGTATTTTTAGTGCAAATAAAATATGAAATAAAAATAACACCTTTATTTACATTTTCCTATGTAAATAAAAAGAATAAAAGAACAAAATTTAGTGATAAGCTTTATTTACAATTTTTTTTTATGTAAATAAAAGAACAAAATTTTCACATTTTATTAATATAAAGAGAAAGAACAGAATTTTCACATTTTGTTAATTTAAAAAGGGATTAAACAAGATATACATTTTGTCAAATAGAAAAGAGTGAAAAACAAAGTGCACATTTTGTTAAAAGAAAGGTTAGGAAAGATTTAACATAAAACATTCTTTTATGTTAAAAGGAAAGGTTATGAAAGATTAAACATAAATTATTCTATTTATGTTAGGATAAAATGTTAGCAAGGATTCAACGTAAAATATGTGAATAAGGATTATTTACATTTTCTTGTGTAAATAATAAGAACCAATTTTGTGAATAGAATTTGTTTACATTTCCTTATGTAAATAAAAAGACTAAATTAAAATACCATTTTAGTGATAAAGTGTTAAGATAAATTAAAATTACAGTTTAGTGATAAATGTTAAGATAAATAAGAAAAAGAATTTAAAAACATTTATTTACAAATAGTGTAAATAAATAAGAAAAAGTAATTGAAGCCATTTATTTACAAGTAGTATAAATAAATAAGAAAAGAAATAGAGAAATATTTATTTACATTTAGGTAAATAAATTAGAAAGAGAATAGAAAAACATTTATTTACATTTAGGTAAATAAATAGGGAAAAGAATGCAATTTATTCACACATAGTGTAAATAAAATAAAAGAATAGATAAAGTATAATTTATTTACAGTTAGTGTAAATAGAACAGAAAAGATAGAAAAATAAAATGAGTGATAATAAAAGTGATACTTTTATCATCATTTTAGATGCGATAAAAGAATAGACGATAATAGTTGAAATCGCCAAACGATTTATATTTATTATATATGTATATATATATATATATATATATTATAAATTAAACGAAACGCGCGCGGCAGTTCGCGTATCGGCAATCGTAACTTTAAACAGTTATACCGAAAGATCCGACCGTCGGATTTTCCCAAAACTGGAACCGTTAGGACTACTTTGGGAAGATCTTTCCAACGATATAGACTTCGTCAAAATCCAACGGTTAGATTTCAAGATATGCGTTAATCAAATTTGGTTGAAAACAGCGCCAAGGTCGCCCATTAACCCGAAGCGTCGTTAAATTAATTTAAGCTATTTTTATATAAATAAAAGTAGCGATAGGTCGTTTTTAAATACCAATAATGATACGAAAGGATTTCAAATTATATATATATGCGAGAATCATTTGAAAAGACCGAGTTCAATCTCATTTCAAATGATTATACGACGTTCTAAGTCGAAGATTTAAAGACGGTGATTGAAGACCGACGATCTTCACATCGAATGGATGTGTTGCCACTGAGACCCATGAGAGGAGTAGCTACCTTGAAAGGGCTTCAGGGGTGGCCGTTCGGACGAAGTGTTGATTTGTACGGATTTGACTTTCGCTCAGACCCAGGGCATTAGTTTATAAATGGAATGTATGTCTGACGTTGTAGTCCTTTATACTACATTCGTTGATCTCTCTTAATATATATCTGTTTGGTGGTTAACACCCTTCTCTGAGACGTACGAGC
Organism: Allium sativum; assembly: GCA_030737875.1. NCBI lineage: Eukaryota > Viridiplantae > Streptophyta > Magnoliopsida > Asparagales > Amaryllidaceae > Allium > Allium sativum. Next base: position 64,115,258 of record CM060920.1, read on the forward strand.
TTAGAGGTTATATATTGGTAGAAATCAATGGTATAGTATGGACTGACAATGTGGCATACTAAGATGCATTAATCAAGGCTTTTGTTGAAAAGCAGGCCTTGTGGTTAATGATCAAAGCACAGTCAGGCATAGCTTTGTGTATATCGTGACTTCGCGAGCCTCACAGCCCGGTAGAGTCTAAAACGGGAGAAGGGAACGCAGGGAGTGCACACGTTGCTTTCTAGCTAGAGTGATGCCAGGGACCTACCAGCGCTGGCATTTATTCATTGTGGTTGTTGGATTTTTCGAGGCCTCGGTTTATGCGGTCGCCAGTGGCCGTATTATAGGTCCAAAAGGACCGGGGAACGTGTGTTCAGGCATTTCTAATCCACAAAAGTAAGTGTGGACCGGCCCTGCAGGATCCAAGGGTTGGACAGAGTACCAATCCTGGGGCATTTGCTAGAGTGTCTCCAATCGGTAAGGATCTCCTCCCTAGCCTTGACTCAGATGGAAACCCAAATTTCCAATACGACATCACGCGGTTTTGATTGTATACCTATATATGGCGACATAGTGGGATGGGGCACTCATGCCGTCTAGGATTGATACATTTACTTTGATGTATTTCAAATTGGTTGCACACTATTATTATATAATACCGTGTTTATCGTATCAAGCATCTTTTGATCATTATAAGGTAAAACCCTATCCTCCGGTTTGCGTTGCATTGTGTGATGGGACTTGGGTCTTATAATGGTTTCATTTTTCTAAAAAACATTGCGTTATTTTGACGATTTACTTTAGTCATGCACTGGCAATCCATAGGAGAAAACCTGTTCCGCGAAAGTGGCGTGGTCCTGTGATTAGCCTTATTATATTTTATAGGTTAGGTAGAATTCTCACACCAGTCCCATGACTGACCTGTAGTTTGTCCACTGGCAAACTCGGGTGCCCATATTTTCCACATGGGCAGTCGAGTAGCTATTTTTGCAGATATATTAAACAGGATTCTGGGTTGAAGCTTAAAGCTGTGTCCAGAGATAGAGAGTCTTCCGCTGTGTTCTTCCATTGCAGTATATTGCATTTTTTGTACTTATCTTCCGCTGTAATTATATTCCAATGTACTCTGATATGTATATTCTGTACTCTGATGTAACATTTATTATAGTGTTATAAAAGTCTTCTGTTATCTGTTGTAATGTGTTGTATGCCCAAAGTTAATGTATTCGTAGATTTCCACTTTTTGGGTCAGACCTGTATGGTTTATGGTCGATTCAAGGGCGGGAATTTGCGGGTCGTTACATGATTCATGTTGGAAGTTAACGACTATATGTTAGTGGTAGTTTATTACAACAAAGTTGAGATTCATGCAAGTATGTGATTCACTATTATGTCAACATGATGTATATTTTTATGATCATTTTTAGCGTAGTTGGATCCATTTGGGTATTATGATTCATATGAATTTATGTTGGAATTGGCATCATGATTCAAGTGTAAAACCATACTTTTGTATTAGTGACAAAAGTAAGCATCTTTGTGAACTTGTATTGACTTTATGAACATGGCTAGTTTATGTTTAACTTTATGCCCAAACAAAATATGTTTTAGGCCTATGTTGTTATCAAAACCATATGATAATACATGTGACACATAATTAAGTTAGATTCACATTTTAAATGCAAGTTTACATGACTAGATTACAACCATGATTCATGTTTAGGTATGTGTTATGTTAAGATTATATGCTGTTACAATGCAAGTTCACAAGTGCCTAATTTATGTTAATTAGATCGTTATGTTGCAAGTTCATGCGTTCACACACCCCTTTTGACGTTACTTAGAATATATAAACACTATGTTCTAAGCCTCCCCTTTTTCATGTGGCTAAGTTGGGTTTAAATGTTAAACCCAACATATGTTATGTTATAGCGAACGTATAAAACGGGGGTAATGACGCTGGGTTAAAAATATAAAACATGTGTGTTGGCATGTTTGACGCAGGCCAACGACTTTGTGAACATTTAAGTGGTATAAATAAAATTTACCCAATAAAGATGAATTTGAATAATGGGCTGCAAATATTTACATATAAAAAGAAAAGAGACAAAATATGTAAACTTAGAAAATACGATGTGTTTAACCCGAGGTTGGATTGAGTTGTGACGTAAACCTGCCTGGACCCGCCCGGCTGTCCAGTAGTCACAACAATACCTATCCAATGTGGGTGGTTAAACATTGAGCCCAATAAAGACCCGAGGTTAGACTGAGTTGTGACGTAAGACTGCCCGGAACCCACCGGCAACCGGCAGTCACAACAATACCTGTCTAATGTGAGAGGTCGAGGCTTTAATAAGACAATTAAGGCTGAGTCAGGATTGATAGGATTAAGTAAATTAAATTAATACTTAATCAAATTGAACATGCTGAACTATAGAGACTGATTGGGGGTTAGGTTTACAGAACACTTAACCAACTTAGCATGTTAGCTAGAAATAGAAAACCTAGTAGCGGGGGACCCTTTTCAGCAGTAACCCTACAAGGTGTATTAGGATACCCTGAACTAGGCAGGGTGGGGCACGATTACTGGGCTGACTGTAAGAGGTCAAATCGACGGCGGTGGTGCAGCAGTGTAGGTTCTAACGGGGTGCGGGCGTGCACACACTCCGGCGTAGAAAAATTAGGCTCTGGGCACCAGTAGTATACCTGTGCATTCTAGAAATTGTGTCGGGCCGCCACCATGGGACTTGATACACCCCATGGTGGGACCAACATGGGTAGCTACAACATCGGGGGCCGTAGACTCATGTAACTATGCGAGTAGGAGGCGATCAGTAAAAATGGATCACTTCACCCTGATTATGGGGTGCCTGTTGGGAACTAGTACAGATGTGCAGAGATTAATATGGGGTATGATAAGTATATTCGACTCTAGATAACTTAACTTAGTTTATGGTGCTTTCCCATTTCCAGTTATACTTATCATGCCCAATTCTTTATTCATAGACTGAATAGTCCTAGACTTACTCAGGCTTTATGTCTGACTCTACTTTTCTTTCGTCTTCTTTTCTTTTGTCCCCCCCCCCCCCCAGGTCCACAGGGAGGGAATACCGCAGCTTGACCAGTTTTCGCATCCAGCTTGAAGAGAAAGAATGTATTGCTTGGATCTCTTTCGTTTTGGACTATGGCTTTGGATAGCAACTATGGGGACTTAAACAGTTTACTTATGTTTTTTTGTGCTTCTTTAAGTCATGAAATCAAGACAGTTATGAAAATGTAATGTTTTTGGGAAGTATTGTAAGACAATTATGGCATGGTTTGTGTAACACGTATTTTGCTGAAATAAAAGTTGCTGTTGTTTTCCGCTGTTCAAAAATGTGTATTTATATCTGTCTTGTGTATCTGTGACTTATACTTATAAACCTCCACCAAAATTAGGGCATTTCCTTTGAGAGTGACCCTAACGGAGGTGGGGTGTTTCACGTGGTATCAGAGCATGTGTTTACCAGATAAGATAAAAAGTTTTGAAAATTTATTTTCAAAAGAAAATTTAAAGAAGCATTTTTAAAGATAAAATGTTATTTTATTTTAAAAAGGCATAGTCCCCCAAAGCCATAGGTACTATCCTTTATCCTTCGTTTTGAATCTATCCTTTTTGTTTCAGCATGTCCGAAGAACTTAACTTGCCAGAGGGTGTACCAATACCTGGTTGGTTCAGACGATTCTTAGAGGCAAGGGCCAATCAGCCAGGTCCCACTGTTCCTCCTCCCCCAGCTGCAGGAAATCATCCAGCTGCAGCAGCACCTCTTCCTCCACCTCCTCCGCGTGGTAATACTTTTGCTAAGATATGTAAAGATTTTAAAGCTATGGGAGGAAAGGACTTTCATGGAACCGAGTCCTTCATGGCAGCCAGGAATTGGCTGAAGGAAACCGAGGACTTATTCGTCATCTTTGAGGTAGAAGATAGGCAGAAGGTACAACTGGCAGTATGGCTACTTAACGGGGAGGCTTCCTACTGGTGGGAAGTCACCAATGCAGAAAGACCAGTGGAAACATGGGAGGACTTTAGGGCAAGGTTTGAGGCTAAATTTCTCTCAGAAGCTGAAAGGAGTCTTCAATTGGAAAAATTCTTATTTCTTAAGCAAGGGAATATGACAGTCAAAGAGTACATTAATCAGTTCGATCAGCTGGCTAGGTTCGGACTGGACCTAGTCAACACTCCGCACAAGAAGGCTCTCCGCTTTGTCAAAGGATTGAATGAGCCATTACACAGTTTGGCCATGACCCATATACCCATGGGAGCTACGTATGAAAGTTTGGTACAGATGGCATTGCTGAACGAAGAGGATAAGGGCAAGAAGGAGACAAAGGCAAAAGGCTCTCAAGGGAAGAAAGAGGGTTTACAGCAGAAGAAGACAGACTTTAAGAAGGGCGGGAAAGACAACAAAGAGAAGAGGAAGTGTAATTTCTATGGCAAAGTGTGGCACTTAGTGAAAGATTTCCGGAAAAAGAAGGCCAAGTTGAATGGTGGGTGCTTTTCTTGCGGTGAGACAGGCCACATGGCTAAGGATTGCCCAAAGAAGCGAGGGCAGGGGCAGAGGGTTGGATCCACCTCAGGGGCACAGGTTCATGTGCTAGAAGCTCCACCTCTGCAATAGCGAGGTATAAATACTTCTGTAGAAAGTGTAGTTTATCTTTATGATCACCCAGTTCGCACTTTATTTGATTCTGGCGCATCACACTCCTTTATTTCATCTGCTTTAGTAGAATCTCTGCACCTAGAAACTAGTATGGTAGAGGACCCATTAATTGTTTCAAATCCAATCGGGGGCCCAACTCATTTGTCTATGATCTGTGTGGGATTGAAAATTTGTATTCTAAGCGTAGAATTTAGATGTAGTACCTTTGTTTTGGGCTTCTCGGGATATAGTTTGATTTTGGGCATGGACTGGCTATCCAGTAATGGTGCCATCCTTGATTGTGAGAAAAGGCTGGTTAGGCTTCTGACCCAACTCGGTAACACTCTGGAAATTACTTGTAATCCCTCGTATGCGGTTATGCTTAGTTATCTCAAATCGCTAGATGCTTCTGTTGAGAGTTTGCAATCGGTTAAAGTGGTCCGTGAATATCCGGATGTCTTCGAAGAGGTGAAGGGCTTACCTCCGAAGCGGGAGATAGACTTCCGCATATATCTTGTAGATAATGCAAAGCCCGTTGCGTTGCCCGTTAAACACATGGCTCCATAGGAAAGGAAGGAGCTCAGTAAACAGGTTAAAGAGCTTCTAGAGAAGGGGTTCATTAGAAGGAGCATTTCAGAATGGGGCGCTCCAATGGTGTTCGCCACAAAGGCGGATGGTTCACTCCGTCTATGTGTTGACTATAGGGAGCTCAACAAGCTGACGAAAAAGAATAGGCACCCTCTCCCCAGAATTGACGATCTGTTTGATTAGCTTGTAGGAGCGTCTGTTTTCTCCCAACTCGATTTGGCGACCGGATTTCATCAGCTTAGGGTGGCTGAAGATAGCATCGATAAGACAGCATTCAGAACCCCAGACGGCTTCTTTGAATGGCTTGTCATGCCTTTCGGCTTGACAAACGCACCCGCTTACTTCGTGGACCTGATGAGTAGGGTGTTCAGAGAATTCCTCAACAAGTTCGTAGTGGTCTTCGTAGACGATATCCTGATCTTCTCAAAGAGTGAAGAGGAACATGCTCAGCACCTAAGGGCAATCATGGAAACTCTGCGAGTCCATCAGCTAAAAGCTAAATTCTCCAAGTGCCACTTTTGGAGAGAGGAAGTGAGGTTTCTTGGGCACATAGTATCCAAAGAAGGGTTAGCTGTGGACCCTGCTAAGGTAGTAGTAGTACAGGATTGGAAGACACCAAGGAATGCAACTGAAGTCCGAAGTTTTCTAGGACTAGCAGGTTTCTACCGAAAATTCATAAGGGATTTTGCGAAAATCTCAGCTCCACTTACAAGGCTGACAAAGAAGAATCTAGTGTTCAATTGGGACTTGGATTGCGAGTTTGCTTTCCAACGACTAAAAAGGGCTCTTACAACAGCCCCAGTTCTGACGTTGCCAGATGGAACCAAGATGTTCACAGTTTATACAGATGCATGTAGGACAGGGCTAGGCGCTGTCTTGATGCAAGAAGGGAGGGTAGTGGCTTATGGTGGAAGGCAATTGAAAGTTCATGAAAAGAACTACCCGACCCACGATCTTGAGTTAGCTGCCATTGTCTTTGCACTCAAGTCTTGGCGACACTATCTCCTAGGTGAGAAGTTCAAACTTTACACTGACCATAAATCGTTGAAATATCTTTTCTCGCAGAAAGATCTTAACTAGAGGAAACAGAGATGGATGGAGTTTCTTGCCTCGTATGATTTCGAGATCTCCTACACTCCGGGCAAAGGCAACGTAGTGGCAGACGCGTTGAGCCAAAAGAAACTGACCCTAAGCCTGTTGTTTGTTGAAAGGCAAAGCCTAGAGTTTATAGCCAGCTTTGACTTTAGGCCCTCCTCCGATTTTGTACCGGGCTTGCTAGCATCTCTCGAAGTACGCCCGACTTTAGTGGACTCAATAGGGACAGCACAACACAAAGACCCTCAGCTCGTGGAGACGATTGATAGGCTAACTAGGGGTGAGACTTCCAGTCACCTCAACAAATACTCCATCGACGATAAGGGTTGGCTAAGGCAAGACGGAAGACTATGCGTCCCACAGACAAGGGATTTAGTAAAGACGGTTCTCGAGAAAGCACATCACTCCAAGATGACGATACATACAGGCGGAGATAAAATGTACAAGGACATAAAGAGGACTTTCTTTTGGAGTGGCATGAAGAAGGACGTGGCAGATTTCGTTTCTAAGTGTGTGATTTGCCAACAGGTTAAGGCGGAGCAGAAGAAGCCTGGCGGTCTGCTCCATCCTCTAGAGGTTCCACAGTGGAAGTGGGATAGCATCTCAATGGACTTCATTGATGGGCTGCCTAGGTCTAGAAGAGGCAACACTAGCATTTGGGTAATAGTGGATAGGCTTACTAAAAGCGCCCACTTTTTAGCTGTCAAGAGTAAAAGGACTGCCTCATCCCTAGCATCTCTTTATCTCAAGGAAATTGTTCGACTCCATGGAATACCCTCCAGCATTGTTAGTGACCGAGACCCTATCTTCACATGTGAGTTTTGGCGGAGTCTGCAAGAAGCGGTAGGCACACAGTTATGCTTGAGTACAGCCTATCATCCCCAAACCGACGGCCAGACAGAAAGAGTGAACAGAGTTTTGGAGGACCTTTTAAGACTGTGCATTCTTGACTTCGAAGGGACGTGGGAAGACTATCTTCCTTTGGTGGAATTTGCCTACAACAACAGTTACCAAGCCACCATCGGAATGGCGCCCTTCGAAGCTTTATATGGAAGACCGTGTCGATCGCCCACTTGTTGGTGGGAGTCTACTGACAAGCTCATACTTGGACCAGATATGATCCGAGAGACTTCAGAGAAAGTAGACTTGATACGGAGAAGAATGAAGACAACCCAAGACAGACAAAAATCCTACGCCGACAAGAGAAGGACCGACCTTGAGTTTGAGGTTGGGGACAGAGTTTTTCTTAAGGTATCTCCTCTAAGGAACGTTGTTCGTTTTGGATCCACTGGAAAGCTGGCACCGAGATGTGTAGGGCCATTTCCTATTATCGAGAAAATTGGGAAAATGGCCTATAGACTAGAGCTACTCGAAAAGCTAGCTGGAGTTCACAACGCCTTTCATGTTTCGCACCTCCGGAAATGTCTACATAAATCTGCTGAAGTGGTAGAGCCAAACATTCTAGAAGAAGCTGAAGTGGAACGCGAAGCAACCGTGAGGAAAGTACCAACACGCATCTTAGGAACTGAAGTGAAAACGCTACGCAACCACGAAGTCAAGCTCGTCAAAGTTCAGTGGAGCGACGCCGAGGAAGACGCGACTTGGGAAACTGAGGCTAGAATACGCGCAGCCTACCCTTTTCTTTTCGAGGGTACATCTTTGATCTTTCTTTTTCCTTAAGTTGCGCTTTTATCTATCTTTTTAGGTATATCTCCTCGACTTTGTCTTTTAGGTAGAAACCCTTTGGATGAAAACATGTAATTGAAACATGTTATGGATGATGGTTGCAAGTGGTTGCAAGTGACTGCTAGTGGTTGCTCGTGGTTGCATATACACACACAATCTAGGTTTTAGATCGGCTCAGTCACTTCATATTGCACATGCATATATGTGTTTGCATTCGTATATGGTTGAAGTTTAATGTGTTGTCATATGGATGTTGCATTTATATGAATGATTGTGCACTCATGTAGAATCATGAATAGGAAAATTTGCATACATAATGGATTCATGACACTTACATAATTTGCATTAAGGAGGTCAACTGAATCAGTAGACCGACTGATTCTGCATTAGATAAGTACATGTACACACACTTTGCATATGATCATGAAGCATTAGAAGTCTTTTAAGGACAATGGATGCTCGTGTTCGATGGATGAGTAGATGGACGTTTGGATGTTAGGATATACATTCTTCCTAAACTTGAAGATTTCGGGGACGAAATCCTTTTAAGTGGGGGAGAATGTAAGACCCCGTGTATCCTATAACAGTGAAATTCACAAACTAAAGTATAATTAATTTCAAATCAAAGAATTAAGGGAAACGGGATACGCCATTGCGTTCATCTCGGAATTCTGCTTGAGATAGAGTCCGAGTTTGCGTAAAACGGACTTCGTATAAGGGAGATATGACCTCCGGAAGTTTCAGAATTCAGTTTAAAATTCAAACAGACAGAAATAGCTCAGAAACAATTTCAAACTTCAAAAAAAAATCGGACCTAGATTGGGCTGGATGGGAATTTTCCCGCCCAAGGCACCCAGGTTGACTGGGTAGTCGACCTGGGCCACCCAGGTCGACTGGGTAGTCGACCTGGGGCACCCAGGTCGACTACATAGTCGACCTGGGGGTCGACTGGGAAGTCGACCTGGGGGTCGACTGGGAAGTCGACCTGGCCCCTGAGCCAGGTCGAACCCAGCCCTCCTGGCTGGCCTGGTCTGTGCTTGGCCGAATTTCTGAGTCTTGCCTTGTCACTAGGGCTAGGTGTCAGCTCCTGATTGGTCTCTCCTTCAAACGAACGGCTAATATTAATCTAAGCTCCATCGACGGTCCTAATCAATTCACAAACTCTATAAAAAGGACCTAAGACTCCACCTAATTCACACAAATAAAAATGAGAATGAGACCGTCATTCTGCTGAAGAAAATCTAGGACAGCCATCAAAATTGAGAGATGATTAGGAGTCGATTTAAGAGCTTAAAGCAACGACAACTAAAACAACGCCTACAACAAAGGATAACATCTCCAAATTCAGAATTCAGAAACCTGAATTGAAGATTCGTCATACGTTGTAAGTAGAGTGCTATTCCGATGTGAATGAATAAATAATTGTGTTTTGATTTGTGAAAAGTGAGGAATGGAATTGTACTTAATTTGTGGTGATGATAATTCATAATTGTATGTTGCTATGATTCTAATTATGAATAGATTTGGGATGTTGTGGTATAATGATGTTAGACCTATTGGATATTTGCAAGTATATGACTCATGTTGAAAGTTAACGACTATATGTTGTGGTAGTTTATTACAACACCTATTGGATATTTGCAAGTATATGATTCATGTTGGAAGTTAACAACTATATGTTAGTGGTAGTTTATTACAACAAAGTTGAGATTCATGCAAGTATGTGATTCACTATTATGTCAACATGATGTATATTTTTATGATCATTTTTAGCGTAGTTGGATCCATTTGGGTATTATGATTCATATGAATTTATGTTGGAATTGGCATCATGATTCAAGTGTAAAACCATAATTTTGTATTAGTGACAAAAGTAAGCATCTTTGTGAACTTGTGTTGACTTTATGAACGTGGCTAGTTTATGTTTAACTTTATGCCCAAACAAAATATGTTTTAGGCCTATGTTGTTATCAAAACCATATGATAATACATGTGACACATAATTAAGTTAGATTCACATTTTAAATGCAAGTTTACATGACTAGATTACAACCATGATTCATGTTTAGGTATGTGTTATGTTAAGATTATATGCTATTACAATTCAAGTTCACAAGTGCCTAATTTATGTTAATTAGATCGTTATGTTGCAAGTTCATGCGTTCACACACCCCTTTTGACGTTACTTAGAATATATAAACACTATGTTCTAAGCCTCCCCTTTTTCATGTGGCTAAGTTGGGTTTAAATGTTAAACCCAACATATGTTATGTTATAGCGAACGTATAAAACGGGGGTAATGACGCTGGGTTAAAAATATAAAACATGTGTGTTGGCATGTTTGACGCAGGCCAACGACTTTGTGAACATTTAAGTGGTATAAATAAAATTTACCCAATAAAGATGAATTTGAATAATGGGCTGCAAATATTTACATATAAAAAGAAAAGAGACAAAATATGTAAACTTAGAAAATACGATGTGTTTAACCCGAGGTTGGATTGAGTTGTGACGTAAACCTGCCTGGACCCGCCCGGCTGTCCAGTAGTCACAACAATACCTATCCAATGTGGGTGGTTAAACATTGAGCCCAATAAAGACCCGAGGTTAGACTAAGTTGTGACGTAAGACTGCCCGGAACCAACCAGCAACAGGCAGTCACAACAATACCTGTCTAATGTGAGAGGTCGAGGCTTTAATAAGACAATTAAGGCTGAGTCAGGATTGATAGGATTAAGTAAATTAAATTAATACTTAATCAAATTGAACATGCTAAACTATACAGACTGATTGGGGGTTAGGTTTACCGAACACTTAACCAACTTAGCATGTTAGCTAGAAATAGAAAACCTAGTAGCGGGGGACCCTTTTCAGCAGTAACCCTACAAGGTGTATTAGGATACCCTGAACTAGGCAGGGTAGGGCACGATTACTGGGCTGACTGTAAGAGGTCAAATCGACGGCGGTGGTGCAGCAGCGTAGGTTCTAACGGGGTGCGTGCGTGCACACACTCCGGCGCAGAAAAATTAGGCTCTGGGCACCAGTAGTATACCTGTGCATTCTAGAAATTGTGTCGGGCAGCCACCATGGGACTTGATACACCCCATGGTGGGACCAGCATGGGTAGCTACAACATCGGGGGCCGTAGACACATGTAACTATGCGAGTAGGAGGCGATCAGTAAAAATGGATCACTTCACCCTGATTATGGGGTGCCTGTTGAGAACTAGTACAGGGGTGCAGAGATTAATATGGGGTATGATAAGTATATTCGACTCTAGATAACTTAACTTAGTTTATGGTGCTTTCCCATTTCCAGTTTATACTTATCATGCCCAATTCTTTATTCATAGACTGAATAGTCCTAGACTTACTCAGGCTTTATGTCTGACTCTACTTTTCTTTCGTCCCCCCCCCCCCCCCCCCACCAGGTCCACAGGGAGGGAATACCGCAGCTTGACCAGTTTTCACATCCAGCTTGAAGAGAAAGAATGTATTGCTTGGATCTCTTTCGTTTTGGACTATGGCTTTGGATAGCAACTATGGGGACTTAAGCAGTTTACTTATGTTTTTTGTGCTTCTTTAAGTCATGAAATCAAGACAGTTATGAAAATGTAATGTTTTTGGGAAGTATTGTAAGACAATTATGGCATGGTTTGTGTAACACGTATTTGCTGAAATAAAAGTTGTTGTTGTTTTCCGTTGTTCAAAAATATGTGTATTTATATCTGTCTTGTGTATCTGTGACTTATACTTATAAACCTCCACCAAAATTTGGGCATTCCCTTTGAGAGTGACCCTAACGGAGGTGGGGTGTTTCATGTAACTTAAGAGAAAAAGTTTCCTATTACTTGATTTTTCTCACATTAATGTACTATACGGATAGAGGAATACATTAAGTTAAACATAGAAAATAAGAAATTGAAAGTTTATGTTGAAATTATTTGTTTGGGAATTTCTCAAAAAGCTAATTATAGATTCTTCTTTCCATCGAAACAATAGGGTCGTTATGCTCATTACTAAACTTGTTAAAGAGATGAAATAGAACAAAGGTCTATTTTTTGATCAAACGTTGAATCTAATTTTCCAAAATGACCTAGGCTTTATTACACTATAATGCTCGGGTCAGACCAAGCACATTTGGCCGGTTGAATTAGATGCTTAGAGCCTAAGAGAGGAGATGGAGTCCAAAACGTACTTCCATAGATTCATACTTTTGTTGTGCTAGTGTTACTGGTTATTATTTGAGTCGTTCGAATAGATTTTTGTAATTGTCCATGTTAGTTTAGTTGGTTACTCTGACATTGTTTGTATATTAAAAGAATTCAGATTTATTTTGTAAAGTTCTGTTATGTATTGTATCATATCTGCTGGGATCGTGAGATTTTTTTTATATCTTTTTTTCTTTAAGCCCTAGTGATTTGGTTTTCTAACACTTAGATGTTCAACACGTGAATACCATTGACGTATTAGTGTCCAATCTGAGAGTTGAAAATTTGGGTTGTTACATGAATGTAATAAAATTACAATTTTAGTTAAAATTTTGTTTAAATCAGATATAAACATATTTAGACTTAGTCTAACAAGATCATAAATGGGCAGAAAAAACAACTTTACCCAATTAACTAGTTGCGTACTAAACCGATTCCAATATATATATGTGAATTACACTGGTTTTTTCTGAGAAAAATGGAAGATCCCATAACTATTAATTTTTTGTGCATAAACATTTAATATATTTTAGTACAAACAATTTTCTTAGAAATTTAATAACCCAAATTAAATTTATATGAGTTATTTAATATAGCACAATAATGAAAAAGTAATCTAAAACTTAGAATTTCCAAAAAAGTAAAATTTGAATTTAAAATGAAACTAAATTGGTTTCGAAACCTGTTTAAATAAGGCTGTTAATAATAAATTATTATCATAGAAATGAAGTGATTTAAAATCAATTTACAATAGCTCGATTTAGTAAACATATGAAAATATCATTTTAGAAAACTGTCTCGGATTTCGATGAAAGAAGTTTCATTAGATCCAAAAGAGTGAATTATTATATTATGTCAAATTTTATGACGATCAGACTTATTATGTGATTGTACCAGCTAGGAATGCATATTATAATTGTTCACAATGAATATTCTATCAATTAAAAACTCATCGTGAAGTGTATTAAACCGCAAGTGCACGACGTACACTTGTAGCACGTGGCGAATATGGGTCGATCCACGGAGAAAAAAATAATTCTAAGTTTTACTCAATCGAATTATACCACTTGAGATTTTTATTAACTAAAAATTACGCAACTAACAAAAAAGAACAAGTTGAAAGTTAACAAATGAAATGAGAGCAATTTAGACGCAACTTCACCCTCATAACCGCATAAATCAACATATAATGATTTCATGATCTATCTTTTGATCTTTTGTGTAATTAGTTAGTGTATTTATCATAAGTACAACCTAATTGTGTTATTAGTTAACACACTGAAACAGTCAAACTTTAATACACTCTCTAATCCACATTTATACTTTCATGAAATAATAACAAAAGTTGAACCTAAAATTTACTTTAAATATACTCTATTTACTGTTAAGTTGGTAAAATAGAGTATCAAATTTGAATTTTAATCACACTTTAATTACCATATTCATATGTTGATGAAGAGGCAATCTTGTGTTTATGTTGACTAAGCATAGTCTATGTGTTGTTAACAACATAGACTATCAAAACCAAAACTCAAACAACAACGTAATTACTACTTCAACCATTCCACTAAGCATAGAAAGAGATCATAAAAATCAAAATATGTTGCATCTACATAATCAAGAGGGTTTCATTAGCCCTAAATCAAAGGAATTAGCCTCTAATATATGTAATCATGTCAACAAAAGTAGATTGCAACATTAAACAAAAACAAAAGGAATGAGAGAGCAAAATAACAAGAATAAACTAAACTAATCTACTTACATGAAATGTAAATCTATACTAATTGCATTAAATAAATCTAAGCTATAAACAACAAAAGGAAAGCATAGAAATTAAAGTATGCATAAGAATGACATAAGAGAAAGAGGCTTGGAAGCCATTGTTATTAACTTGAGCAACTTACACTTTCATATGATAAAAAGAAGATCCAACAAAAGTGGTTTCATCGAATTCTGAGTTCGTTTGCAAAATATCTATTTTCAAGGGCTATATATTCTCTATAGCGGCCTTTCTGAAAATTCATTTGGCCATAACTTTTGATTCCCGCTATGAAACTTCGATTTTTCAAATTTGTTAGAAAGATATTTACTAACAGATTTAAATATTTTTGGTTTCACTAAAATCCGTTTTATTTTGCACCCGGTACAGTCAGTCAAAGTTTGAATTCAAATTTTGAAACTGCCGCGCCATTTCAGGCCATGTTTATAATTTAAAATAATTATATTTATTTTCAAACATCGATTCAAACGTACTTTTCGTCATTATTATTTAAAATATTTATTTTAAATATTTAAAATCCACTAAATTAGCCAATTTAATTTTTTTAAACTGGTTCGGATTTTCCGGGTTGTTACAAAACCACAACCTCACTGTCTTCTGTCCACTCACCTACCGAACAACTATTGCCAAGCAACTTGCATTCAAATGCAACCCTCCTATATCGACCAGCCGCTTCTACCATAGCCATCCATGTGCAATGAAAAACAAACACACCATCGTCACTGTAGACTCGACTCCTACCCCTAAGTTCACTGTAACAAGCATCACAACCATCGCAAGCATGCTCGAACCCTCCACCACCATTCGGCCTTCTGGCCTCCACCACCATACCGTCGTCAAATTCAATACATAAACAACATCCAAACCCACAACTATCGCAAATTTCGTCAACCGACACCCTTCAACTCCCAGTGTCACCACCACATATCCTAACTTGAAGTCCAACACTTTCAACTTCGCATCCTCACCCCAAACTAAACCATAATTCGACTTACCCTCTAGATCTACCGCGTCCAAACTGTGAGACCACTAAGGCTCCTTCATAAATTCGCAAGCAACCCCTCGTTCATATCACCGCTGATCAGCCCAACGCTCGTGATTTAGAGGAGAAATCTTTTTAAGGTTGACTACATTTTTTCAGAAACAAAGGGAACTTGAATTGGAGTGGAAACCGTGAGTAGAAAGGGGTATCCAGTTAGTTATTCGTGCGAAGTAAAAGGAAAAGGTAGAAGAGTAAATCAAACTGTTGAAGATATCACGATAGATTTGGGAAAGTAAAAAAGCTTAAACCGACTAAAGAGGTTACCAGGTGAATGGGATCAATATGGGAAGGGACCCCATAACTTGAGATTAACTAAAAATAACTTAGACTCTGGATTAATGTAGGAAGACGCGTGAAACTTTGGATTAATGGTGTCAATTTGTCCTTGTTTTTATTAAATTTGAGACAAAAATTCAGGTTCTAATCACAATTCACATGGATCTAGAGATTATATAATCATTACAATTAATGTGTGCATAGCTAAACGACCATATCTTTTTTCTTGTTGTATATTATTATTTTGTAACACTAACATCCCTCCTTCCAGATACACGTTCACTACAAGGAACACTTCAATTAGCGACAGCATATAGCCGTCGGCGGCCGACGCTAGCTGTCGCCATATGCCGTCGCTATTACTGTCCTTGCCAACAGGAATAACAACGGGTATAGCGACGGCTCCGTCGCTGGTTTAGCAACGGTTAGCGACGGCTAATAGCCATGTGTCATCTTACGTGGAAGGTAGTTGGTTTGACCGGGAAGCCGTTACAAACCGTTGCTAACCGTTGCTAATATTGCGTTGCTAATACAGATGTACTTCTACTACATCTGGCTTCCAATGCTTCAGATGTCTACACTTACTACACGGACAACGAATGTCTACGTTACTCCGATTATTAGATTTAGCGAATCTTATAAATTCTTGGACTCCATTACAAAAATGTTCCTTTGTCGACCCTTTCTTACCGGTTCGGGGTTGATACATCCAACTGCGATCACGAAAATAATCGAACATTTTCCTGATTTGCAACAAATATGTTAGAAAGTTCGATCGAACGTAACACTTTATACTATTTTAAATCTTGTAAAATTTCATTTATAACTATTGTATGTTTTCGATTTTTTGGTTTATTTCTTTTTGACTTTGACGGCCAGTCTATCTACTTCCCTTTACAAATATAATAACGTAAGCATATTTTATAAATCATTTCAGGTTAAACGGTTCAACAAAATTTCGGCAGCACTTCCCTTTGATCCTTGTATCGTACACAAATACGTGTACACAAGGAACAAAAAGGAAGTGTCATCGAAACTTTGTTAACCGTTTAAACTGAAATGATTTATAAAATATGCTTACGTTATTATATTTGTAACTTGTCCAATACAAGGACAAATCCAATGAATATCGTATCAGATGAATATAAATTTCCGTTTTGTGTAAAAACGAATACCCATATAACGATCATATACAACACTTGTCGGACGAGGCCAAATTTATCTAAGGGGTTCACATAAGTAGTCAAAAAACATTCAATCTAAGTTTAAACCAAAAAACAATACAACTGAAAAAAGTGCGCTTTTTACGTTTTGGGCTTTTTTGCGCTTCACTAATAGGTGCGCCTTAAACTTCAAAAAAGCGTCTATATGTACTTTTAATTTGTAAAATAACATGACAATGAAAATTATGAAGTATAAATTAGTTTTACTTACTTTTAGTTAATTTTAGTTTAAAGTTATAAATTATGAAGTTAATTAGTTTCAATTTTTGAAAGATAAGCTAAGCTTTCAATTTTGTTAATAATATAGCAACAAATTTATCAAATTTAGTTTGTTAATATTATAGCAACAAACTAATAAGCTTTCAAGTATGTCAATTTTAGGTAATATTACTGCAACAATTTTTTTTGGGAATATTGCAAATGCATTCTTCAAATTTGTTTGGACCGACTATTATAGCATTCGATGGTGACATAATTAACAGTGCATGCATAGAGGGCCATCATAACACCGTTTCACTAGTCATAATCAAGTTACTACTGCTAAACAATCACATTTACTTCATTTTTTTTCCCAAATGATCCTTCAACACAATCAACGAAAACCCCATTACATAGATGATAATCGTCGTTTTCATGCTCCTAAATCAAGCACATATGTAATAATTCACGATTTCAACCTCCTAATCAATTCCACTTATTCTCAAATCAATGTATAACAATATCAACATCATATGCATCTCACAAGACAACCAATTTCATACCCATAAACAATCAATTTACAACCCCATATAAACATACAAAATAACCCTAAATAACTCAAATTAAACATATAATAGGGATTAGAAGACATACTGAAATAATTTGAGAAGATAGGAGTGGAGTTTGGATGAAGAAATCGGATCTTCAAGGGGGGCGACGGCAGAAGGGTTTTGCCCTTTTCTTTCAACGTGGAAATGAATTGGGGAAGAAAGCCACGGGTTCTGTTATGTTCAGATTAAGCGACGGCCTCTTTTTTAGCCGTCGCTAGCCGTGGTCCATGATCGTTCCAAATTGAAGCCTTTCTGGTAGTGGTTTAAGAGGGCAGCACACAATCAAAAGTGGATGTACTAATCAAGTCAAAGGACAAACAGAAGCCAACATAATACATTCACATGAATCATAGTCCAAACATGCTTTAAATTTATTTAAACGAGAAGAGGGTCAAGCGTCATGATCTAAAAGATATTAAACTGATCATTAGCGTAAACCACCATTAACCTAATCGTTACTATCATTTAACTTACTGGCACCACGTCAGAGAGTGCAAAACATTCTTTATTATTTCCATTTGTCTATTAGAGGAAACCATGCCTTTCCATGCCTTGCTGCTTATAAAACTAGTATTCCAACTGCAATTTTATTAGTACACAATGCACCGGTTCACGTTGTTTACATGAATACTTTACTTGCTTACACGCAAGCAAAGAAAGGCTTGCACTCAATCGTTCTTTTATTGGATTTTTTGTCCATACTTAAAAATAACTATTACTGGAATACGACATCATCATCATCTCAACTTAGGGTGTGTTTAAGAGTAACGAAAGCGGAGTATTTTAGTTAGCGGAGAATGCATTTGCGGGTTTAAGCGAATCAGTTAATTTTTGTTTTGTAATTTAATTATTTTATATTTAAAACAGAACAGTACCA
The DNA here is from genome assembly GCA_030737875.1 of Allium sativum. Taxonomy (NCBI): domain Eukaryota; kingdom Viridiplantae; phylum Streptophyta; class Magnoliopsida; order Asparagales; family Amaryllidaceae; genus Allium; species Allium sativum. Next base: position 64,133,503 of record CM060920.1, read on the forward strand.
TTAAAACAGAATAATACAGTAAATCAAACATAACAGTTGACTGAATAATAACAATACAAAAAGTGATAAAATACAGAAATATAACACAGTACAAATCTATCGGTGCAACCCTGCTGCTACAAGCTCGTCTCTTATTCTATCTCGACGTATTGTCATATCAGCACTGTCTCGATAGCGTTGAGCCGGTGCAAGTTCTTTATTTTCTATGTTTCTCAAGTCAGCATATTCTTCAGCATACTCATCTGGAGTAAGATCTGAATCATCATCATACGCCATAAAATCCTGATCACCCATGCTGTACTCGCGTATATAATTGTATATAACCATTGTAGCAACAACAACTTTTACTTGATTTTAGAATGCGTACGTTGAGATATTTTTAAATATGAAATTTTTTTTTTTTCATATTCCAAAAGTTCTCTCAGTTATCATACGTAGAATGGTAAAAATTAAAATTTTCATTATTCGACTTTGGTTGATTTGTGGTTACACGAAATAGTGGAATATGATATCTAACATTCCGATATGGTGGTATATAACTAGTAGTTAGTGGAAAACCAGAATCCACTACATAATGCCATCTAACATAAGAATGAGGAAAATTACAAGTTCCGTCATTCACTACAGAATTAAAAATTCGACTGTCATGCACAGTACCTTCCCACCCAGCTACAATATATGTAAACAGTAAATCGAACAAGCATGCAGCTAAAATATTGTGTAGAGAATCATTTCTGTTCTATATACGGAACAACTCGATTTTGAGGTAAGTGTGTCATTACATGTGTACGGTTGATGGCACCAACATAGTTTTTATAGTAAGGATAGTAACGTTTATCGTTTCTAATTTCAGCTGGAATTATGTTAAATTGAGGATCGGCAGGCTTCATAACATCTACAGCTACTAATTGAACAACATTCAAAACAGTATGAAAACAAAGAGAGATTGTCAACGGTTTCCGTTGTAACCAAACCATGACTTTCCAGCCTATCACATAAAGACAGAAAACAGAGCCGTTTCATACGAAACTTTCTTTAACATCGTTGTTGATGGTCGTTTAGTATGTCGTTTACCCACATTAAACCGATGTACTCCGACATGTACATCCAATAGCCTCTTTCATTGCTTCTTTCACGTAAATACGTTCCAAATTAAACGATATATTATCCCAAAATCTGAATCGTTTGCGTCTGAGAATGGACTGATCAATGAAGATAGTGTTGAATTTAAAAATATAGAAAAGAGGAGAGTAGAAGAAAATTTTGTAGGAGGAAAATGGAGAAGAGGGGTTAATATAGGGAATAATTCGAGCCGTTGGATAAATGGGGGCAAAGTGCCCCGTTTAGTTATGGATGCGCTCAACCAGAGCACTTTGCCGTGCGGAACGCAACCTTATTGTTTCATATATAAAACAATTTTGTTTATTTATTTTCTAACGTGTTCCAGGTTTAACGGTAGAGGGTCTTGATTAGAAACGAATAAGGGCCTCTAGTTTGCTATTATTATACAGGTTCATACAGGGGCCTATACAACTTTCTTAAATCATCTTTTGCATTAATAAATATATCAAATCAATCTTTTATAATTGGTTTGAAATACCTCTAGTTTGCTATTATTATAGCTTTTGGATAAGAAACCACCTAACGGCTTTTTTTTTTAATCTCAACTAAAAATTTCAAAATAAATTTCAGAATTAAAACATGTAATCAAATTGAACTTGATCGTATTAAAGACTCGGATGGTACTAAGCACACGTATCTTTTAAGCACACACAGAAACCGTCACTTGGATAAAACACGTTCAGAAATAATTTATTTTCTATATATACACGAAGAACTGTTACTTTTGTCTACGGCACATAACATTAGACGGCTTCTCAATAAACTAATAGTTTACACGTGCTAAAGTTATTTCTTCATTCTACCAAATGGTGCTTCTCGTTCAAAATGTTATAAAACACAGTTGAATCCTAATCAACATGCACAGAAAGTTGATTATTTTTTAGTAACAATTAACGAATCAGCATAAAATATGTCATCACCCTAATATTTTATGTATTGATTATAATAAGTTATCCATATCACCGAAAGGTTATAATGTAATTATAAAATACAATCTAATTTTTAATAAATTTTGCATTTTTTAAATTATTCAAAGTGGTTGACTACGGAAATACATTAACTAATTTTAACAAGCAACATACCAAGAAACAAGTTAGTTTAATTTAATTTTGCATATGTGAAAATTACACTAGCGAACACTTGTCTCTGGTTAAGGGCATTTCCTCTGAATATATGAAACCCCATGTTCTTCGTACCTGTAGAAAATATAAATAAATAAAGATTGAGGAAACAAATTTTTTATAACCCAGACATCAAAAATACCAAAATAGATAAGTTAGAAGTTTAGCCATAAACTTACTCAGCTTTGGAGAACCACATCTGCTGGAATGACCCAAGAGATGCCAGAATACTCCCACCTATCCATACACTACAACAAAACCATATAAATAAATACATGTCAACTTTTGCATATAACTATCATATAGAGCACATTCTTTATAACAATGATGAAGCTTGTTCAGAAGACTAATTAAATACTTATTCGGGAAACTGTTCATATCCTTTCTGAAACTAATTTCTTATCAATTCAAAAAACAAAGCGATCAAATCTTATTTTAGTTTATTAACGAAGATGTTTTCTAATCTGAGTTAATGTTCGATGTCAAAGTATCGGTTATTACAGTGGCAATATAAAATTAAAAAACATAGTTTACTAAAAAAAGGCAATGTATAACTCCAGGTAGGGCTATCAATGGATATCCGAAAAATCTGAAATCTATCGGTATTCGTGATCAAAAAGAGATAAATATCTAATATACAAAAAAGAGTTGTACATGCGGATATGAAGACATTTGCAACCAAGAATTATTTATCCTTTATTTTAAATTATGTGTATTTCAATACAACAAAAAAATATTTACTGTTTTATTAAGTTAGAAGTTTTTATCATATGCACTAAAGGCATACTGACTACTCAAAGATATTTATTATCATCTTATTTGTTTTTCAAACACTTAAATAATCATTGGAACTGGAAAACATGTTAAACTAAAAATTTCCATTTATGTTTCTTGATTTACCGATCGTGATAATAATCTGACACCCGCCCATATCCATGGATACAGATATCCAAAAATAATTTTGGATGCATATACGGATATTGATATGGATTTGTTCGTATCTAAAAATACATGTTGACAGCCATGTGTGTGTGCATGTACCTACATCTGCGTACATACATTACACACATGTATCTACATATGAAAGATCTAGATCCCATGTTTTATCCCATCCCTCTTTATAACCTCACCATTTGGATTTAAAAGATCAAGGTGGCGGGTTAACAAGAAAGTTTGATCAATAAATTAAATGGAGTACCCTCTAACGGCTGAGATTAGGGGATATCTGAAGATGAAAAAAAACTGGGATCCAGATCCCTTCCCATTACACATATGTACACAGCGAGCACGTGTGCATTCAAGGGCACCACAGATAGAGCAACACTCAAAATGCCCTTGATTTTCAAAAGTTCTGAATTATGATCAACAGGCCCTTTTATTAAGCACTGTTTGCATCCCCCGAAATTAGTCACAAGTTTATATTTATATGTTTTGTCCATGTGAGAAGTTGTTTTTTTTTTTTTTTTTTTGGGGGGGGGGGGGGGGGGTATGTATTACCTGAATCGTCTTTCAGTTGCATTCCCGCTTGCAAGTACCTTTACTCGAGCAGATTGAGGAGCCACCTGTAATTCATTTCAACGACATCATGACTATATCCATTTATATGTATGTAGGTATGTGTGTGTGTGTACATACATACATATCCATATATCGTTTGTGTGTGTGTGTAAGATAATAGAAAGTCAACAATCACATGGATAATTAACAAAATAGTGGGAATAACCATCAGTTTACAAACTCATTTTGGATTGAATCTTCATACTGAATGGATAATTTTGCTAACAATTGTGTTCATCTCATTAACAGCTAAATGATTATATCTTAACTTGGCTTAAAGCAAATATAAATAAAAAATGTATTTGCTCTTCAAGTCGGTTAAAATTTGGAAAGATATATTTTAACAATTTTATGGACCAAAACTGGAACTGAACCAACAAATTGAGTTCTTTCTCCGATTGTTCATTTATTTGAAGCAACATAATGCATAGTTTTTGCGACTCGATTTATACTACGAAATCCAAGACAATATTTACCCCTGCAAACGATAATCAAATTTAAAGAAGTCAATAAATTTTAGTTAGTTTAATGGACTAGTTCATGTAGATCCATACTCCGAATGAATAGTTAGACAAATTTTTAAAATTAAATCCATTCAAGGAAACAAATGTTAAAAAAGGCATTTTGGAAAACCAAATTTCAAAATGCAGTCCCGGCGTTTTTAGGAAATCAATAATCAAAATATCCTAGATATTACAGGCACCCTAACAGTTTCAGTTTGTTCATTGGTGATTTTTCTTGATTTATTGAACACTTCGGAGCATTAAGTGAATCGTCAAGATTGATAAGTTAACCGATGGATAAATAGACCCCCAATTCATTACATAACATTATATGGATGTGCAACTCTAAAACCATGTGTGAGATAATGTCATTCCAGTAAATAACATCAGAGTCACAGGTTTACAAGTTAAATCTTTAACCCTCAATAAATTAAAAATGCCATAAGAAACATTTAATAATTAAAATAAAGATGGAGCAACTTTATGTTAAAAAAAAAAAAAAAAAAAAAAAAAAACTACCTCCATGAGATCTTTCTCCAATCGCTCTTTTAATTGTTGCATTGATGCAGTGCCGCCAGCAAGCTATTTAAAGACGATAATTTGAGATGTATAAAAATATGGAGTATAAGCATAAACAGTGGACTTCAATAAATACTTGAACATGCGAAATGAAGATCACCAGACATCATAATTCTCTGATTATAAAATTTGGACTACTACTTCTGGCCAATACTTCGATTACGAAGAGATTGCATGTATCACAAGCTACGCCAAGGAGTAAATATGATGTAGCTTAGGTATTGACTGATATTTATATTAGATCATGGTTTATAAATTATTAAGTATCAAAGGATTAATGGCAACGATGTTGACATAGAAAACATATTTTTAATTTATTACTAGAAAAAGTAGCATGTTACAAGTTATTACAAGACGACTCTACATAAGATCACGCTCTCTCATTTGAGGTGTCTTAAGAATTTGAATTGGATTAGTCTATCATTTTTCTCGTTATAAGACGATATTAATTGCAGGTGCATATATACACAGGAATCTACACTTGTATTAATTGTATCTGCTTTTATACACAAAAATTTCAATGATTCAAATAGGTTGCTTTTTGTGTCCTAGACCAAGAGTTGCTGAAAATGTCCGATTATTTGGGACCAAACCCTACATCGGTATAAAATATGTTATGCGTTAGAAGTGGTACAAAAATATATTTTTAATATCAAGATGCATAATTAATTTATACATCAGTAAGGGCTCCGTCTATTCTCAACCATGTATTTACCTTTCACACCCCTTAACATTTAATGAAAACATTACACCCCAATAATTCATTTTCCCACCCCATTATATTCCGAAGGTACCCTTATTATTTTAAACTCCTTACTTTCAATTTTACATCTTCTGTTTTTCAAGTACATATTTTTTTATATCCTACCTTACATGTCAAGTGTTCATCGTGAAATCATTGAATCTTGGAATTTTCAAGTTCCTATTTCAAATTTTAAATCTGAAAAAAATGATGGATGACGAAGCACGTTGAAGCATAATATCCAGCTAATTGCTAAAGGTAAAAACATGATACAAGTTTTTTATACTAAAAGCGGGGTGTAAAGCAATTAATGGGGTGTTAATAGCCAAAGCCATCGCTAAGATTCTATTAAATAATTTGTTTACTTCAAAACCGAAATATCAGAATGTTGAGCATACGTGTTTGCACATAAATGACAACCATGACGACATAAATAAGGGGCCTTATGGATGATTTAAACCAAGGATCGAGAACTCGGTTTCGATTTTGGTTTCGGACGATTGAATTTTTTCCAGTTTCGGACGATTTCGGAGATTTCGAACGTTTCGGTTTTGGTTTCGGTCCCGGTTTCGGTTTTTAACGACTTGTTAATAAAAATGCATCAGTAAACCTTGTTAATAAAATATAGTCTTTAGAAATGTAATACAATTATTTTTTCTAATTATTAAGTAACCATTATTTAATTAAAATAAGCCCAGCTCAGTCCAAACATAAAATAAAAGGAATAAAATTTGATTTGCGCAACATAAAAAATGACGCAACCCATACTGAAGCAGCCCAAGCCATAATTCCACTAAACCCTAGCTGCAAAAAGCACATCGCTTTCTGGCAACGTAAGGAAAAAACAACGGAAGACGAGAAAAGCAAATCGCTTTCTGCTGCAAACTCAAGAAAAAAAATCAGATGGAGAACAATAATGTTCAATCTCGCTAGCATGAAGTCGACGGCGAGTTGGCAGCGCAATTGAAATCGCCGATGATATTACAGTCGATAAAGAGGATGAAGCTTTGGTTTCTGATTAAATTTTCTAATTTCAGGTATGTATATAAGTTGATAGCTGTAATTTTCTAAAATTTCAGCCCAAATTCTTCTCTTCTCAACCGAAAACTAAGGTTTCGTCCTGGAGACTGGCGAAACCGAACCGAATTGCCGAAATTTCGGTATTCCGGCCGAAACCTCAAACCATGATTTAAACAATATTAAGGTTTTGTAAAAGATTTCAAAATGAGCTTACAGTGGTCTGTATCAATATCGTACGCATAAACGATGACATATTTTTCTAATGAATTCTAAGTTTTCTTTTAAGCTTTAATGGATGACTTAAAGTAGAATCATGAAGAAGACCGATGAAAGTGAAGACAATAGCATTTATTGTGTTTGTTGCCCCCCCCCCCCCCCTCCTCCTTTTCCTTTCTTTTTTCTCATGTGTGTTGGTTTCGGTTTGGGTGGGGCCTCTCTTTTTCCTTTGGGGGGGGGGGGGGGAGGGGGTGGAGGAATATTACTAAAGGACCCCCAGCATCTAGCGGTGACAATCTTTTGTTAAACAAAATAAACCAACCAAACCAATTGTACCGGTCGGTTTTGTTTGGTATTAAACCGAATTCATGTGGAAATAACCTCAACACTCGTGTTGTAAATGCAACAAATTCTTAGCAGGTTAAATCATGTTGATGTATCAAAAACATAACCTTTGCTACTGGTCTACAATTATAAATCATCCAGGAACTAAAATCATACCAAAATACTGCTGAACAGTTCTCTTCTGATATCTGCATCACACTTATTAATGCTCTCAAGAACCTAGAAGACATGTATTAACATGAGTTGAGTTCAATATATGTACAAGATTTAACTCACTGTTTATCAATAGAGATTAGCAGGAAATATCCACCATTTGTGGAAGACCACGAGCAAGAGCAGCATCAGTAAAGGTATCCATTCCAGGAATTGTCTGCGATTGAACAGATGAATTAATCAAAATTACATATTTGTCTCTGAATTTCTCTGCTTGTTTAAATGGATCTCAAATTTGCAAGCACGTGTCTCTGTGCTTGAGTGTGCGTTTTTATAGAGAAATCCGATTGGGACACAGATTGGTGACACAACAAATCTGATCCATTGGGTTTCCCCAGAATTCAATAATTTAGGTAAACATGCCGAGATTAAAAAAAAAAAAATCTAAGACTTAGAAATAGGCTTTATCAGATTTTGTGTCTCTACAGTCAATCTCATAATACACACACACACACACACGTGTGTGTGTGTGTGTGTAGTCAATAGCGAATAGCGCAAGGCTTGCGCTATGCGCTATTTTGCGTTATAGCGCGCGTTATTTGGTCCACTTTTTATTTTTGCATTTTTTAATAACTAATCAAGTATATTATATCTAATTGAAATTTAATTCTATGTTTTCGCATATTTCATACCATATCCAAACCCTTCAATACTCCAAGCACAAAAACTATCATACTTTATGCATGTACTAAATATTTGTTGATGTAAAATGCAATTATATTAGAGAAATATTAATAAGTTTATATTATACATTAAAAATAATTGATGGCTCATAATATATTTGTCTTATAGAATTTAAAATCTAATCTTATATGTGTGAATTATGATACAATTTATTCTTGTTTTGTGAGTAATGATGGTAAAATTATACAAACAAAATGCATGAAAAATACAATTTTGCATAAACTGTAAAATATTTTCGAATGACAAGAATTAAGTAAGAATATAAACAACAAAAAGCAACGAAGTTAAAAAAAAAAAAAGTCAAAAAATATAATTATAAGTAAGTTATTTTGTGTTTATAGATCTCACTTGGAAGAGAAGGAAATATTTTGGTACTTTAAGGGCAGCAAAAAAAATTGTTGTCCAGCATACTAGACATATCGGAATTGCTTTTAGATATTGCATGCATCTTTTTTTTTTTTTGATGATGCTCAAACAAACAAAAGAGTCTATTGTTTCTAGATATTGGATCTAATAGCCAAAATCAAAGAACATAGATATAGAATGGTGTATCTGGACAACGGTCCAACCAAGTCAAGTTCTCTGTATAAAAAAATTGTGAAATGCGTTGATAAAACTTGATGGAACACTAACTAAAGCAATATGCAAACCATAGAAGGAAAAAAGCATGCATGCAAATTCAGAAAATATTGTAAATATAGTTGCATCTCAATGGGCCTGGGCTTTAATTGCTATACAAAATAAAAAAAATCAAATAGCACGCTATGCGCTATTTTGCGCTTCGATAAAATAGTGTGCTATTTATGCGCTATACGGAACCCCTGCGCTATTTTAGGTTTCATAGCGCAGAGCTTGCGCTATTTTGCGCTATAGCGCGCGCTTTGATAACACAGGTGTGTGTGTGTGCCATGGTTGTAAAAATCGCTAGGCAGATGTTAGACAGTTAATACGGTTTACAGATTAACTGTATAGGCCAGTATTAACCGAGGATCAATCGGAGCTAGGAATTTTCGGTAACCCATCTATTTTGAATTAAGTTTTACTGTCATTTTAAAATTTTGTGATTTTGAATGGGCAAAGGAGTAGCCAAGGAGGCAAAACCGCCTAACACTAGCACACTGATAGTGATACTTATATGTGGAATTGAACCTTATATAATGCATAACCAAAGGCCTTGACACAGATTAGCAAACAGAAGTTCATTTTGCGAAGGTGCAAAGAAAAAAAGAAAAGTTCACATATGCATGAGACATTATATTTTGCGAAGACAGTAAGGAAGAAGAAAATTAACCACATATGCATGAAACATTATTTACTAAAATGTTTTAACGATTAGACTTACCTGAACTAAAGATGGATTGAAAAGAACATCAGGCACCTTGAACCTGTCAGCACCAATTTCAATTGTCCTGCATCAAAGAACTGGGGTTTAACAAAATACTGCCAAGCAGTCCTCTCTCAAAGTATAGTGCATAATAAAACTTGCACTTCATATATCAAGTCAAGAATTTGAAGATACTGAACTTCTACAGGAAAGCTAACAAGTATAATAAACTTACTGGCCATCAGGGAGTTCATACGACGTCATTGGTATATTTGCATACGACTTTTCTGAAACAAAGAAGAATCACAACATGTGTAAATACTAAATACATGTTTTACGAAATAAAGTAGCAAATTAACTATTTGATTCATTATTCAGGTTCTAACAAGTTCTAGGCATCAAGACGCAGACGTTAGTATTCGTTATGTTATCAATAAAAACGGCAGTGATTACCAATAATACTAAAAATTTGCTGTAATATTTTTGACATTACAAGCTTTTTGTAAAATCAACAAATAAACATGCTTCTAAATTTATGTTATGTTATCATCGGTAGTTATAGGTTTAGTGGTAGTGGGTCACTGGAGTGGGTTATAGATACTAATAGTAGTACCAGTAGTATATTTATTATTAAAGTCCAAATACAGCCGCAGAACATAAATTCAAGCTAGCAGGATAAAATTTAGAAAAAATACATTCAGGATATAGGTACATACTTCATAGTATTTATCTCTTTCCTTGTTTCAAAAGGAGTTTACGATGCATTGTTTGTCACATTAACCTATGACTAGATGCAGGTTCGAAGCTGGTAAATTAAAAAATAGTAAAAATCAAAGATTAAACGGTTAAAACAAACATCATTACTTCATAATAAATATTTATAACAAGATCATTAGTTAACCCTCAGGTGCTTTCTTCATCTTCTATTAAATAGTAGTAAAACAGAAGAATTTCTAGCTTCCTTATTAATTCTAGGAGTTTTTTCTTCAGTCTCCATAATTCTCTTCAGATAATCTTTTTAAAATTCTTATATTTTACCACTTTATAGTTACATGATTGCTAAATGCAAATCAAGTTTACTCAATGCACACCAGTATATTACCATTATATCCTTTGTGTGTATTAAATGGAAGAAACCCTAATAAATGCTTTGGTGTGTATTATGAAATCCTAATAAATGTTTTATGTGCATGTATATGCGTGTATTAATATTTACACAGAAAACTAGGTTACACAGAGATTATGCAGTGAAAGTATTAAATATTTACATAAAAAACTAGGGTATTCGGAGACTTTATCCAAAGAAGTAGGAAGAACAGTGCAGCAATCTTTGCAAACTGCATTGAGTAATTTGATTTGCATTTAGCAACACACTATAATTATTCTACTAAACTTACAATACTATTTTACACTTAAATACCTACTTTTCAAAAAAAATGGGATTATCTATAACTCACTTCTCAATTCTCTTTTAATATTTTACATTCAAACCCATAAATTAAAATTAATTACGTAGTTCAAAATTTGGATCATTTGATAAACTCAATTAATAATACTAAATATATTAAATAAATACTAAAATATGACAATTTAAATACATACACCATAGTCGCACCGACATATTTGTAGAATTTATTTTTCATTATGACATAAACAAATGTAAATCACATAATAACATAATTATATACATTAATCAGGGCTGCTAGTGAATACTCGAAAAATCCAAAATCCATTTGCATCTATATCCAAAAAATGGATAAATATATGATATTTGGAAAAACAGATGCAAATAAGGATATGAACATTCACATCTGAAAATTACCCTCCCGGTTTTTCAAAATCATAGTTTAAATTAGAGAAAATAGGGACAAGGATAAACATAAAGAAAAATTTAGATGCAATGACAGAAAGTTTTCCTTTTTGTATGAAGCCGAAGCTGTTGTCAATGTACATTGCAACGACAGTCTAAGGAGGAGACTAAAATTGTGGCGGTTCAACAAGCGACGACATGACAAGTGATTTCCTAGAAGTCGACAAGTTCGTAGGTGGCCTAAGATGGCCATGGTGGTTGCTCAAGATAGTGAGGTGGCAACGGGTCAGAAGATGATGACAGTGGTTGGTTGAAACAACGAGGTTGCACCCAATTAGGAGGCGACAACGTAGTTGGTCAAGGTGGATTGGGAGGCGATGGTCGCCGTTGAGGTTTAACAAGTTGCTGATCAATGTTTTTTTTTTTTTTTTTTTTTTTTACAATTAACAATCAAAAATGCATATAAAACCAGCATTATCTGTAAGCGAAAACGTACATAGTGTTATATGCGTATAATGCTAATTTAATTTAGCAATTTTCAAGCTAACAAAAAGGATGATACTGCTAGTTTGATTTATCATTTTTTAAACTTCACAAGTTGAATATCACTATGTTGATATTATATTAGTTTAGTTCAGCACTTTGTGAACTACAAAAAAAAAAATAGCATTGTGTATCATGCTAATGTAATTTAGCAATGCAATTTATGAAATTTGAAATGTAGACTGATATGGCATTTTAACTATGAAGTACACTATCATGTTTGAAGTATGCAAAATAATTGTATAATTTCGCATTTTCGAACTATAAAAAAATGAATATAGCATTACAACTTAACATTTTCAGTCCGTTATTGATTTTGATTTTGATTTTTCAGATCGATGATGATGGTGCATGGTACAGCAGTGAATGACCGCAGCGAGTTGGTACAATTTTTGATTCAGGAGAGAGAACGACGAGTTTAGGATGAATTTTAGGGGGAGGGGCAATCAGCCACGACGTTGAAAATGTTGAAGGCGATGGTGATGGGAGGGAAAGGAGCATGATGCAGATGAACAGGGCAAGAGCAGATGAAGGGAGGTGGAAATCGACATCCACAAAAAAGGGAAAACATGATATATATATATTATATATATATATATATATATATATCCCCTTGAACCTAAATTTGAAAATTTTGGAACTAGATCTAAATTTTCTGTTACTGTTTGTCCTCCTCCCTATTTTCCTCTTTAAGTTATGTGTATTTCACTGCCATGAAAGATATTTATTGGTTTATAAAGTTAACCGTATAAATTTTATGTATTAATTACACATTGGTTGCTCAAAATTATTTATTATCATCATATTTTTTTATCTTTAACAATTTAATAATCAATGGGATTGAAAAGAAATCTATTTTAAGCTAAATTATTTTTATTTAAATGTCTAAATTTATCGGTCGTTACCAGATAAGATAATTATCCAATATCCTTCCGTATCAGCAGATGCGAATATCCAATATCTGGATGCGGCTGCGGATATGGAACCATCAATGTCCGAAAGAATCCGTTGACAGACCTAACATTAACAGTAATAATAAATCTATTTTATAATTCGTTAGCTCGATGAAGTTAATATGCATGGCATTGAAAAAAAAAATCTGTTTTAAATTTCAAACGCCTAGATTTCAAATTTTTTACAGTTACTTACAAACTCTTCTCAATTCTCTCGTTATATTTTATATTAAAGCCAAGATATTTAACTGATTATGCATTCTTAAATTTAATTAACTAATATTCATAAGATTATCTAATAAATCCAAAAATAATAATTTAAATATGTATATAGTACTCATATATATGATTAAATATGATAAATTACTTTTTATCCAAAACTACAGATATATGAATTACATAATATAAAATTTGTACATAAAAAAATATATTTTAATTTACAAGTCATTCATCATAAAAAAAATTATCATATCATCAATTTTGTTTCTGTTTTTAACAACCTCTAAAGGGTAAATTTATATTTTACGACATTGTAGTGTAAATGCACGTATTACACCAACAAAAAATAGGTTATATATAATTCTCATTTTTAACATGATATTAAACATTATCCAACCCTAAACTAAATGTTAATAGTATTTGAAATTACTGAAGTTTTAAACATGACACTCTTACGATATAGAATCAATGGCTGGCTGTGAAGTTAAAATAGTTTAATAATTGAAATTTCAAATAATGGATAAAGGTTAACGCGCAGATAAGGTAGCCATAAGATATTCATCTCCACCAAAATTATGTGCAAAGCTCTTCTCATTTTTCTCTTACATTTTTATGTTCAACTCCTCATAAATTATTAACTAAATTAAGTTATGTAACATTACTTTATAAATTCCAAAAAAAAAAACAATTTAACATATGTTAAACGTTCAAATTAACAAAAAATGTGGTCAAGTAAAATTTTCACTCATATGAAAATACATGCATATCACATAACATAAAATATTTACATATATACAATGATAACAAATTTAATTATATATACACGCACATGTAGTGTTACGGTATTACTCCCCACGTAGGCTTGTTTCTGTAAGGATTGAAACTTTACCTTACACCTGAGCGTCACACTTCATTTCAACACTTAATTTATCTTTCGCTAAATTTATGACACACGTTATCACAATAAAATTTTGTCTTTAATTATAGTTAAAATATAAATATTAGTTTTAACATTAATAGGTACAATGCACGGGTTACACAATAGTTGCATATAAAATACAAAGTAGTACCTTACAATCATTACATGACAAGTGTTCTAATATTTATCTGAAAACTCTAAATACAACAGTAATTTTTGTAATTTAAAAACATACCATCATATGGAGTATCTGGGACCCTGCATACACTCTCCTTGATGTCGCTAGCGATTATCCTCTGCACCACATAGGCTGATTAATAATTTAAACAAGAAGTGTGAAACAAGCATGATGTGACCAACCTGAGAATAAAGCTTGTAGCTTTCTGTCGTATTCGGGAAATCAAGATCGACAGTCTGCAACCATAAATGGATTAAAATGATTAGACATCATAGTAGTGAGATAAATTATCAGAAGGACTACAGGAAATTTGAGAAAGATAAAACTGGTTTATATGTGAAAAAATGCGCAAGAAATGTAAGCTTGGGCAATCTTTGTAGATGTGAAGCATTTCACAGATTCGCATAAACATGCTCGACAGGAAAAGCAAACAATACACTAAAAAAATTCATGGTGTGTAAAAATTCAGGAGAGTATATGGTTTAACAATTTTCAGATGTCCTGCCAACAAGGAGGCGGCATTCATAGGATTCAATGCCAAAAGTCAATATCATCCTCCTATCTATATTTAATCTTCTGTGTCACTTAAAGAAGAGGAAATATAACTATCTAGGAATTCCAATTACCATTCAACAATAGATTGTAGTAACATGATTCTGCAACTAAGTTAATATTTAGATGAAGTAACCTGTCGCACACAAAAATTCAAGAACATATAGACCATTATCTATTAAGTAATAGTTTAGTGCTGACTGGCTTTAAAAAGAAAACATAAGATCAATTCAACAACTTGATACTGACCAGGAAAAGTTGATTATTGAAACCAATACGATGACCATAAAGAAGCTAACCTAAACTATTGAATATTCACATATATACAAAGGCTACCTGAAATTCTCCAGGGCGTACTTCTTTCCTTTTGAAAGAGTACCTTGGTTTCATCTAGGAAAAAAGGTAATTTTAGCCAATGCTCAAATGAATGTTAAATAATATATCATGAAGATCATATCAGCCAAGTTTACTTACTACAATGCCTTTGCTCGCCAAGCTTTTCATCATGCAATCAGTTAGAAATTCACCTCCAACTGGAGAAGAAGACACAGCCTGCAATAAAAAGTAGTGAATATTAATAACAAAAACATAGGCGTTACTCTCTAAGCCCAATGAAGGAAGAAAAAATCAGTAGCTATGTGACAATCTTCCTCCCAATATTGATTCTGCATACCCCCTAGAACTTGTGCATTCACAAAGATATATGCATGGAACTTCAATACAGATGAGCAGTTTTTGCAAGGTTGTAGAAAAAAGTAAAAGTAAAAATGAATTGAATTGTTGTTAACTATTAAAATATAGCAGCATGATACTTATACATACACCGCAAAACACTATAGATGCTACGGAAGGGGAGGATAACTGGTCATTGTTTTCTGTTTGGTATATATTTACCAATCTGTGATAAAATGAGAATTGATGCATGTGAATGATTCCCAGAAGGGAGACTAAGCTAGGATCGAGAAAACCTAGATAAAGCAATCTTTTTATTTAACCCTGAGTACATATATTAACTCTTTGAGTACATATATTAACTTTTTTTTGCAAGTTTCCCCCTTACAAACCGTACAATTGTTTCTTTCATTCTTCACAAAATTTTCATGTTTAATCAGTGTTGTCAATAACGAATAGCGCAAAATAGCGCAAGGCCTGCGCTATGCGCTATAGCGCGCGCTATAATGTTTTTTTTTTTTTTTTTTTGCTTACAGAAAAGAAGATCTTAAAAAAAAAAAACACAGGAAAAAGGCACAAAAGGAAAAAACTGTATGTTTAAAATCTCCAAAAAGGAAAAAAAAACGAAAATGCATGTTCAAAAAAGAAAAAGCAAAATAACGCGCTATTCATGGCTGCGCTATGATAAAATAGCGCGCTATAGCGCGCTATTTTTGCGCTACACGGGACCCTTGCGCTATAAGAACCAAAATAGCGCAACCTGTGCGCTATGCGCTATAGCGCGCTATAGCGCTCGCTATGACAACTATGTGTTTAATCATCAAAAAAAAAACTAACGGTCAAATACCACGTTATTTTATCAAATCATATTGGTCGGTGATCATTTTATGCCAGATTTTTGGTATTCCTTCGACACATGGACAAAATAACTTACGTAATCTAGATAAAACGTTTGGTGTTTGATGGCCAATTTGGCATTGAAAGAAGACAGGAAGTTTATCAATGGTGAGGAGATGAAGTTATATGATAGCCAAAATGTTGCTTGGATTTATTGGAACAAAATTATAAATGTTGCCATGAAAACTTAAATATGTAAATATGTTTTTTTTAAATATCATTATAGATGCTTTCATTCAGCAGGTGGTATAAAGAGGAAGCCAGAAGAGATGGTATAAAATGATGAACTTATCAAAAGGCCGCACGAAAAATTAGATACAATTAGTAGAAGAGCAGTGGAGAACAGAAGACCCAAAAGTGGCTGAGACTATAACCACTGAGGAAACCGAGCGATTTTATGTTACGTACTCATTTTAGAGTTTGTGTCTTAAGCTTTATTTTCTGTTATCGGTTTCCTGCTTTACGCCTTCTTAGCTTATGAAGATGTATTGTAAATATTTTATATGTATATGCTTTCTGTTTTGTACTTTGAATGAACCAGCATACAAGCTTAATGGTAAGCAACAGACAGGCTGGAGAAACTGTTCTAAATATATGCTTGAATCTTCTATTCCACAATTATGATCATACTTAAGACTGTCAATGGATAACCGAAAAATCTGAAATTCATCTGCATCCGTATCCAAAAAGCTGGTGAATATGCGAAATCTGAAATCCAAAAAAAGCGGATAGGGGTACAAATATAGAACAATTGCATTAGATAATTATCCATTTGATTTTTGTCGCAGATTATAGCTTATTTTCTGTGCATTTCGAAAAATGAAAGATTCATATTTACTGTTTTATTAGGTTAATAGTATATATTATATGTATGTATATAATGCATATTAATTGCTCAAAACTATTTATTATTATCATATCCATAGTAGTCAAGGCGCTAAGGAGCATGCATTGAGCCTGGGGCTTTTTTGTGTGCCTTTTATATGAGTTTAATCTGTTATTTTACTAACTACAAATTAATTTTTAAACTATATTTTATAATTCATTCAACTATCTACATATCTTATTAATAAGATTTAAATTTTAAACCATATTTTATAATTTATTGAACAATTAAATTTTTTTATTTAACTATTTATAAACAAAATTTTGAATTTAGCCAAAAAAAGCCTCAAACTACAAAAAGGCGTACTCAAACTGCAAAAATGCGCAAACCTTAAGCCTTGGGCTATTTTGTGTTTAGGCGCGCCTAAGCGCACGCCTTGATAACTATGATCACATCTATTTGTTTTGCATACTTCTATCATCAATATGACTGAAACAAGACTGTCAAATTAAAAATAAAAAAAAAATTATTTTCTAATTTATCGATAGTTATCTGGTATGCGTCTGTATCCACGGATGTGGATATTTGGCATCTAAAAATGATTATAAATGCGGATGCGGCACTACCCCTATCCGAAAGCATACACTGATAAGCCTAATCATATAGTGGTTCACATGCTTTCATCTTCTTCTCTATTTAGTAGCTCAAGCACAAGTGCTATGATAACAATAAGGTTTAACGATATGGCTGATATATTACAATGAAGTGTAACATTGACAAAAACAATATTATTTAAGCTTTTTATAGCCCCACGATGGCTAATACAGCAAACAGTAGTGTACTGATGTGCTTGAGACAGAAAGTAATGCATGCACAAATTAAATGAAACTGACAAAGACATTAGTAATGAAGTTGGAACACCATAAAGCTTTTGCTCATGCCAAACCGCTGGTTTTTAAACATTTTTCTTCTAGAAATTTAAGATCCTACAATTCTTTATCAAGGAAAAAACACTCAGGAATACTCGTATAATTTTGGCAGTTATCCAACATCATTTCATATGATCAAACCTAATTGGTGTAATACATTGTTCACAATTTGTCAATTTTATACTTCTTTCCTTCACTAAGATTTTTTTTTCCCACCGAGTTTTTCTTAGTAAGGCTTTAACGAGGCAACATTTTGATTCAGAAGTACCAAACATCTTCTGATGCAGTAAACCATTATTTATGAAGACAATGCAACCTGTGTGGCTCAGATTTAAGTAGACTGTAATGGTGATAGGACGGAACACATTTCTAAATTGTTGTTCACATATAGACTACAAAAGGACAACAAGATAAAGGCAAAACAAATACAATTCCAATCTCAAGAAAATTGAACAGATATATTCCCAAAGGCACTTCCAAAATCAACGTTTCAGAAGACTGAGTAAAATTAGCATGAGTCGACTACATCAGCAGACTAATTTGAATAGTGCACTATAAATAAGAAGAAACATATAAAATTATGTTATAATGCACTCTTTTCCTTCACTAATATTTTTCTCATTGGTTTTTTGTTAATAAGATTTTTACTGAGGGATTATCTTAATCTGTAAGTATCAACTCTTATTGTAACATTGTAAAACATGTTATGTAAAGATGAAATGAAATTATACTTTTTTCTTTGTTTATGATTTTTCCCACTGGGTCATTCATAAAAGAGTTTTTAATGGGACAATCAATCTTATCATCTTTGCATATGCATATTCAAGTGGTAGTGTTGTAATATATTATAATTAAGGGTGTCAAAATATGACCCTATCCATAAATTGGTTATAAATTATAAACATATATTAGTTTTACATGACGACTGACATTTGTACTCAGAAAATTACGGGTTGTCATATCCTCATATTTGCACACTTCCTAGTGGCGAAACCGCTAATTTTTTTGTTCAGATTGCGATAATTTCTTCATACTAACTCAAAATCATACGAGATTTCGACCGATAGACTCCCACTTAAATTACGGACAACATGTGACGCTTGGATGGTTCATCGAACGAACGAACAATGCACTTCTCCATGGAGACTGACAATTGTACTTAGAAAATAACAGGTTGTAACATCTCATATTTGCACTCTCCCTAGTGGCGAAACGGCTAATTTTTTTTGTTCAGACTGCGATAACTTCTTCATGCTTACTCGGAATCAGACGAGACTTCAACCGATCAACTCCCACCTAAATTACGGACAATATGTGATGCTCGAATACTTCATCTGGCGAACGCAAAATGCAGTTCCCAGTGGAGACTGACAGTTGTACTTAGAAAATAACAGGTCATATTTGAACCTTACATGGTATGTCCCATATATTTCAAATTAAAATTAAAATTCTAAAGTTTTGAAAATTGAAACTTTGAATTTTGAATTTTAAATTTAAAAATTTTATAAATTTAAATTTTGGATTTGAAGTTTGAAATTTTGAAATTTAAAAGTCCAAAATTTTATTATTTAAAAAATTTTAATTAGAAATTCGAATTTTGAAGTACAAAATTTAAAATCTGAAATTTCAAATTCAAAAATTTAAGTTTTAAAATTTGAAATTTGAAATCGAATATGGAATTCGACACTTGAATTTCAAATTTCAAATTTTAAAATTTTATGGAATATTCTGAAGATAAAAAAATTTAACATTTGTTTTTATTAGCTAAATCAAATTTAGATACTTAAGTGGGTTAAATGGGTAACCCATTTATTAGAGGGTTGGGTTATAAACGGGTTGAGTAATAAATGGGTCAAAGAAAATGAATCGTAAATGAGTTGGGTCAAAATTCGATCCTACCCATTTAGACCTAACCCAACCCATTTGACACCCCTAATTATAATAACAAGGATGAATATGCTAAATGCGAAGGAACATTGTAGTAATTTACAACGCACGCAGAGTCTGTAAATTGAGAGCTCATTTATTGCATGTATATCTAAAACATAGAAAAAGGATCTCTTCTATCTCCCCGATATCTTCCACTCTCTCTAATGACTCTTCTTTTATTATATAACATTATCTAATGTCTTCTCTTATTATTTAACAGTTAGTTCTAGTATGATGGTTGAGTAGGAGTAAGCATTTGTTGGTTAAAACCAAATAAATCAACCAAACCAATTAATTGGTCGGTTTGGTTTGGTTTGGTTGGTTTTGATTTTAAGATAAACCAACTAAATCAAACCAAATATTATCAGTTGGGTTAGTTTTGATTTTAAAAATATCTGTTTCGCTTGGTTCGGGTTTTTTTTTTTTTTTTTTTTTTTGAATGATTATTTTGATTTCAACATTTCTAATTGCTTTCCAAACGAACCAACCATTTGTTCCACCGTGATTGACAAACATGTCCAAATATATTCAAGAAGAACTAAAGTGACGATTCTTTTTTTTAAAAAAAAAAACAGCCACTTCAAATGTTGAATATGGATTTCGGCACAATTTGGATAACATACATATTTGAATGATATGCCTAATTATAGGCATTCTACCTCTAAATATAACCAAAATTATTCCAATCACAAAGCAAACAAACATATAATAGTGATATCTCAAACAATCAGATTAGTCCAACTAAAGATATAACACAAAATAATGAATCATCGTCATATGATAACACGATAACATTTTCAGACTTGAACCAAATGCAATATGGTTGCCGAGTATATAATAATGCATTACGAATAGATGAAGATAACAATTCATATAGTCCTCCCAACAACAACAAAATGAACAGTAACTCGAAACAGAAACCATAACCAAAATTGATCAAAACTTTGAAATTCCGAATGTCTGAAACTAAGAATGAAACGTCGAATCTTACAGTGAAGATTTAAGCATGTTGGTCATTCATAAAGCACCAATACATGGAGCTGGTATCAAAGTAACCACAAAAAAGCATTTGGTAAAAAAATTGGATTTGATATGGTTTGAATTCATATACTGAGACACCCATACCTCATGGGAAAACTCTTATAATGTTCCAGTCTAAGAGAAAAGATAGTTGGTTACTGAAATGGGTGGAAAATTCCAATAATGTGTGGTTGTACAAGCATAGTAAATTACATAACACCCCCAGTTGGTCAACACTAGTTGATTAGTGTAGTTCCAAAAGAAAATATTTTTTGACCATCAGTGTAGTAAAGTTTATGGGTTAAAAATGCATGACCACTACAAAGCACTTCCACCATGATACAGTAGTGATTATTGATTCCTTGATTAATATAAGCACCAACAGGCACCAGAACAAAAATTGAACAAAGAGACAAATCATACCTTTTGGAGAACATAGCCATCATGTACAGCAGCAACAGTAGTTGATCCACCTCCACTGTAGAAATGAATAGAATTCTTACCAATGCATCTCGAATGGACTTAGAAACTAAGCATGTACATGTTCAAACATTTAATTTATTTCATAACACTAGTAATCTTGCCGCTGACGTACAGAACAATAAAAAACATTTTAAAGAATCAGTTGGACTCTCAAAACAAACAAACAAACAAATTGTTGGAAAAGAAGAAAAAAGAATAATCACAGACCTCAGTCATGCAGCATTAAATAATCAAATAAAAGCAATAATCCACACCTATCAACAACTAGAGATGTAGCACGCCCAGAAGCAAAAGAAGTTAGAACCTGGTAATAAAGGTAAACATTTTGAGAAGGCTAATAAAAAGGCTAACATATCTGTTCTAAAAATGATAAATAGTTCAGAGAGAACAAAAAAATTAACAGCTGAAAATTTCTACTATAATCATACAGCATTTTTTGCTAAGAACAAAGCTGGGACTTTATAGCTTTCAAACATAAGTTCTGCTGCCCTGCAATGAAATCAGAAAATGTCAAACTCCCCTGACTAAGTTATTAACTGAAAATATTTGCTGAAAACTTGCTGTGTAAAGGAACGCATACTTCAAAGAACAAAATAATGTAAATAATGTAATAAAGCAATAAATAAAATCCAAAGGATATGTTGCACATTCTTTTGTTTGGATATGGCAACTGTTGCATAGCAACAAAAAGATATGGCGATCACTGATGCAGAGAAGTAATTCATCTAATTTATAGAACCTTCATCTAATTTATAGAACCCTCACAGAAGTTGTAATCTTGTTTGCCAGTACAGTGCTTATCTCATTTAAGTTGTTTCTATGTGCAACCATTCATCATTCCTTCACTGAATTATATTTGTCTATTTGTGCTAACTGGAGTCTTTCATTATGCACGTTATAAGCATTCCTATCATCACCAAAGATGGTCTTTCAGCAAATATTTTGATAAGAAGCCAACATAAAAATCGAAATAGTAGGTTGGTAATCTGCCAACCTCCTGAAATATTTGTAATTATTATTCTTTATAATAATAAGTGTTACAGAGCACTATCAAAACAGTCAGCCTGCCTCCCCCCCCCCCCCCCCCCCCTCCCGCCAAAAAAAGTGGCTTTTGGATTTCTTCAGATTTTACAGGTACCTTAAGAACAATAGATGTAGAAACAGACTACTTTGAATTACTCCAAACGTATTTTGAGAAAGTGTATGTAGAAACAGATTGAAAACAACATATTGAATTCTACAGTAAAGGTTACTGTATGGGAAGTCGGGTATAATGTCACTGGAACTAGCATCGTAAACTTACGGAAAAGGAAATCAAAAGTGCATGCTAACAGAAATATGAGAAGCAAAAAACATACCTTTCCCTTTGCTGCGGCGAGTTAGAAGAAGGCTCTGCAAGTAACATAGGGTGCTCTTTAGGATCAATCAATAAGCACTTCCTACAGAGCAAAGAAATCATATTTTGCATTTCAGTTTCAACAAGAGAACATAAACTTATTGGTTAAGGTCTATGAGGAAGACAAGCATCAAATGGACATACAAATCAGTGTAATATGCATATGATAAGCTCATTTATGTAACTGGTCCACACAATATCATGTTTGCTATGTGTCGGTTCATTCCACACACACCTTTGCTACACTAAGGGTGCTTGTACTAAAGAATTTAGATATCAATACCAAAGTGTTATGGTGCCTTCCATTAAAATTAACTCACTGTAATTGTACAATCAAAAACATAGACTTCTGAATTTTTTAATAATCTGCTTTGATAAAACATGATAGTTACCAGGCAGATGGATAGTATTTTATACCAAATAAATTTCAGGTCAATATCAAGTGGTTTTGAATCATTTTCTATTTGTTATTTTCAATTTTTTACTTTTCCGCATCTAAAATGTCCATATTCTGGTTTCATAGCATCTGAACTTGGATTGAAGTGTTAAAAAAAATGAACTGGTGTAATTTACTTCCATCTATTATCGCCTGGATTACTGTTTGTGATTGTCTCGACATTGCATTAAATACTATGCCCCTTAATGGACGCATGTCAACTTCAAGTTGAGTTTGAATGTTGCTCGCCATGTGATATATTTATTAAATGTAAATTACTGAAATGCGGCTACCTCCGAATATTTTTAGCTATCTAATGATGGCATGACATTTGCAAACTTTAATCTGTATGGGTGTGTGCACATCCGCGTGCGTGTGTGCATGTGTGCACATGCATGTACTGATGTAGCATTTAAGGCAACTAAACAAAAATTTCGTAAAATACCATCTTTATGTTTCAAAATACCAGTCGCCTCCCCTCAAAAACTGTTTTAAGTTTAAGCCAATATGCAAATATCACATTTTCCCAGAAAAATTTAGAAAAAATGTTGATCATAGAAAAACGGAGAATCTGTTGAGGTTGATCA
Source organism: Allium sativum (assembly GCA_030737875.1). NCBI lineage: Eukaryota > Viridiplantae > Streptophyta > Magnoliopsida > Asparagales > Amaryllidaceae > Allium > Allium sativum. The sequence goes on from CM060920.1 coordinate 64,157,278, forward strand.
CTGGAGCTTAATCATGGAGAATCTGTTGAGGTTGAAAGAATACTGGAGTGTGGTGCAGAATGGATTTACTGAACCTGGAAATGAGGCAGCACTCTCTGCGGCACAGAGAAAGAATTTGGATGAATCGAGGCGGAAAGATCTGAAAGCTAAGAACTATCTCTTTAGCTCGATCGACAAATCCATTTTAAAGACAATCACACAGAGACATTGAAACAGCTACAGGATTCGATGAGGATCAAGTATCAGGAGAACGCAAAGGTAAAATGTGTAAAACTGCAAACATTGAGGAAGAGCTTTGACCTGCTAGAGATGAAAAATGGAGAATCGATCATAAAATACTTTGGCAAAGTGATTGTGGTTGCCAATGATATGCAAGACTGTGGAGAAGACATTGCCAAACTTGGACATTATGGAGAAAATTCTTTGGGCTGTCACTAAGAACTTCAGCTATATAGCGTGTTCAATTGAAGAGTCTAAAGACGTTGATAGCCTCTCAAATGATGAAATACAAAGCTCGTTACTTCTACATGAACAGAAGTTCAAAAAATATGTGAGTGGAGTGCAGGAACAAGTTTCAAAAGTCGCATATGATGAAAGAGGAAGTAGAGGCAGAGGAGGAATGTTACGAGGAAGAGGGAGAGGCCGAGCAAGGACCCTGAACAGTTCGATCATAGAATGCTTTAGGTGTCACAAATTGGGACGCTTCCAGTACGAGTGTCCCAGCTGAGATAGAAAGGCAAATTTTGCAGAGAGAGACGACGAAGAGGAGATACTACTGAATACTGATGACGTTTGTAGAAGCAATAAAGAAACAAAAGAAGAGGTATGGTTTTAGGTTCCGGCTATTGTAATTATATGTGTGGAAACAAGTTTTTGTTTACAGATTTCGATGAAACATGCCAACATACAGTGAAACTGAGAACAATATTTGAATAAGTGTAACCGGAAGAGGAAGCGTGGGGTTACAGACAGACGGTGCATTTCAAATAATTACAGAAGTTTATTTTGTACCAAACTTAAAAGAACAACCTACTTAACATAGGTCAACTTCAAGAAAAGGGTCTGACTATTCTTATCAAACAAGGAATCTATATGCGGTTTCACATTAGGAGAGGCCTAATTATGGTGTATGATGGCAAATTGGATATAGCTATTGTAGCAGATCGTGCAGAAAACCAGTCCAAACGTTCGCTGATCTCAGTGGAAGATGAGACGCAGTTGTGACACCATAGATATGGACACTTAAATTATCAAGGTTTAAAAACTTAAAACAAAGAGACATGGTGAAAGGGTTAACGGCATGGAAGGGAGCAATCACGACATGCAGCAAGTACTTGGTAGGTAAGCAATATCGAGTGCCTATTCCAAAGAAAAGCTTATGATGGTATGCCTCAATGAAGCCACAACGTGTGCATTCTGACTTATGTGGACCAATCACTCCTCCTTCCAGCAGTAAAAAGAGGTACATACTGGACATTTATTGATGAGTATAGAAAAAAAACATGAACCTGTTTTTTAGAAAATAAAGAAGAGGCTTTTACATTATTTGAACAATACAGATGTCATGTTAAAAAGGAATCAGAATCATTACCTAAATGTTTGTGCATTGACAGAGGAGAACTCAACTCAAATGAATTAAACGACCGCCTTCGTATTTGCAGGACTATACGTTCGGATAAGGGTTTTCAGAAGAGGAGGAAGATATGAGTTACCGTTACAATGTTTGCTGCACTTGAGGAACACCACCTCCCCCAACCCCCACCCCACCCCCACCCCTCTTTCCTCAAACATTTGAAGAAACCGGGTAAGATGAAAAATGAGAAAAACCATGAACATTGAAATGGAAGCCATCGAGAAAAACAAAACCTGGTATCTGACATGTTACTTGCAATAGCAAGGAAGATTGGAGTTAAGTGGGTGCTCAAGAGCAAAGTCAACGAGCACGGTTAAGTAGACAAGCATAAAGCACAGCTTGTAGCCAAGGGCTATGCGCAACAACAAGAAAGAGCCGGTAGAAAGATGGAATACCATTCGAATACTTGCCTTGGCAGCCCAATGAGGATGAAACGTATACCAACTGGATGTGAAAAGTGCATTCCTTCATGCAGAACTTAAGGAATATGTTTATGTGTAGCAGCCTTGGCATATGTATAAAGGGGTGAAGAAGATAAAGTGTATAAACTCAACAAAGCACAACATGGATTGAAGCAGGCACCATGTGCATGGTACAGCAAATAGAGGCATATTTTTTGAATGAAGGTTTTCAAAGATGCAGCTATAAGCACAAACTGTTTGTCAAAACTGAGGAAGGTAATAATATTTTAAATGATAGCCTATATGTTGATGATCTGATCTTCATTGGAAACAGTCAAACTAAGTTTGCAAATTTCAAGTCATCCATGAAGGAGAAATTTGACATGGCTTATTTAGGAAAGATGAAATACTTCCTTGGTGTGGAAGTAACGCAGAGTGGACAGTGTTTTTATAAATCAAAGGAAGTACACTAGAGAGGTACTGGAATGGTTTAACTTGCATGATGGAAATGCAGTGAAGAATCTAACTGTACCAGGTACAAGATTAATGAAGGGCGGTAGATGCGACGCTGTATAAGCAACTCATCAGAAGCTTGATGTTCATCACTGACACAAAACCGATCTAATGTATGTGATTTGTTTATTAAGCGGGTTGATGGCAGATCCTTCAGAAAAGCACATGTCACATGCAAGCTGCAAAGAGAATCTTGCGGTATTTGAAAGGAACTATGACTTTCGGACTGTTTTACAAGTGAGAAGAATGAGAAGAACTCGCTGCATACAACGATAGTGATTATGCTTGTGATGTGGATGATAGAAGAAGCACAATTGGATATGATTTTGTATTATGTGGAGGAGTTGTGGCTTGGGCATATAAGAAGCCGCCAATTGTGACATTGTCCACAACAAAAGCAGAGTTGATTTCAGCAGCATATTGTGCATGCCAATGTGCCTGGATGAGAAGAAATTTAGTGCAATTCGGTCTAACACGGTCTCGAAGTAGTACAATCTTGTGCGACAACAGTTCAGCAATAAAGTTATCCAGGAATCCTGTTCTTCATGGTCGAAGTAAACATATTGACGTTAGATTTCATTTTTTATGAGATCTTCACAAGTGAAGGAGTTGTTGAGCTTAAATCATTGTCGCATATAATTTCAGCTAGCAGACATCATTACCAAGCCTCTAAAACTGGAAGTAGCTTTCAAACTGCGTGATAGATTGGGAGCATGCGAGGATATAAACTTAACGTGATTACTTCCAGTTTAGGGGAGGCATTGTTGGATTTGACTTAGTACTTACCTGTTTATGTCAGGTAGAAATAATCAACTAGTTTCTAGGATCCACGATGTAGCATTGTTTCAAGCAGTTGTAGTTTGACTGTGTAACAAACTGAACACCTGAGATCTTTCAGAAGTATCTCTTTCTTGTATGGCTATTTAACAGCCAAAGTGGTTTTAATAAATTATCAAGTAAAGTGCTTTCACATCTGTGTGTGTGATAGTACAACTTAGGGTAACACTTCCAAAAAAAAATTGTGTGTGTGTGTGTGTGTGACAATATAGCTGAGAGTAACAAAATTATGTAGTGAAATTTGTAGAGATAGCCAAGTCATGCCGGTAATATGCCAGTGGTGTGAAATGATTCACATTCAATCTAAAGTTAAAACATGTTTCATTTAAGGGCAAATATTATTACATAATACTAATATCAACAACTACTATTATTACAACTTCTAATAATATAAATACTAATATCATCATCAACAACAATAACAATATGTGTGTTTGAAAGCAAATGGTGGAGTCGACGGAGAACTACAGCATGAAATTTTCACAACTATCAAAATGCATGCATAACTACGGGTTCAGAACAGACAAAAAATCAATAAGAACGACTGTTGAAAATAGACTTATAAGTTATGACAGTGAGATGATTTTTAGATGCAGGAGGATGCCGTTTTGGATGACCAATAAGAGATCAAAGGAGATTTGCTTGGTTGGCCCCCTAAGAACTATGTTTTTTTTTAATTATTATTGATATGCAATTTCAATATCAGTTGATTTTCCATGATCCGGAAATGATCCATTTTAAACCAAATATTTCATTGGATATTCAAGATGGTGTCATTAATCAGGTTGTATGGCTCAGTTTTGAATAGTACGACAGGAGACATTAGTCAGGTAGATGTTCAAATCGAGGTCCAAGATCTTGGTTTCGATCATTTGAGAATAACGAAGTTTTGATCAATATTGGAAATTTCAGAGGTCTCGTTTCAGATTTTTGTTTCAATTTGTTTTTGAACATTATATTAAACATTATCAACAATTTAAACAAAAAGTGTACCATAAAAATATTTAGATTAACATTGCCAAAAATTAAATATAAACATTATACCTCAGCTCAACTCTTAACGTATTATAACAAACCAAACCCAGACCACAATATCCTGCCAAATTATTAACAAAACCTACCTATTTATCGAAAAAAATGAACGTTTATCTTCTTTCTTCTGCCCTCGCTGTTAAAAAAAATAAGGTTAGGATTTCCTGCTCAGGAACAATTTCTATGGAAAAATAGGGATTTCATAAAACCAGCCTCGTTCCAAAGAGAGAATTCGAATTTGATTTCCATAATGAGATCCAAATTTAAAAAAAAAAAAAAAAAAAAAAAAACAGCTAAAAAGCGTCTTGTGTTTTTTAGTAGTTTTTTACAATTTTGTACTTTCTCTTCTGGGTTTTTTTTCCTCTTCGAATTGCAATTTTCCATAAAAGAGAAACAAGGTTTTTACCCAAAACCGGAATTTTTTGGCCAAAAGCGAATCAGGATGACTGGAATATTGGGGTTCCAACAGAAAACTCACACCTTTGGTTCAGGATTTTATATATCTTTATCAAACAATAATACAATTTTCTGTATTTATAAAATTAGAAAGATCTCTTTCATTCTGATCTTAAACTTGTAATGTTTAATGAGGCAGCTATTAGGACACAAAACGATAACACAATAGATGTTGGTTGTTGGATCTTACTGGAGGCTGAAATCAGGGGGAGATTGGTTGGTATGTATTGTATCACCACTTGTGTAATCTATTTGTGTTGAAATAGATTTTCTAGTATTTGATAGTCAAAATTTTAATAAACAAGAAAAATAACAATTACATAGCTATATGTAACAAATATAACAGAAAAT